>JAHZTW010000001.1:250413929-250458685 GCA_020283515.1 Alliaria petiolata | reverse complement strand
AGTTATTTGAGTTATCCTTTTTAAATGTTTGAACTTTGGCCACTCTTATGTTAGAAATGTATATTGAACTCTTCAAGATGTTATGATTCGTCCAAGAAATATAGAAAAATATCTTAGTGAGAGTAACTCAACACAGAACCATACTAGGCCTGAGTGCATAACTTGTGTTTTTTTTTTTCTTCGTTGACAGATTAAAATGTTATTTTATTATATCATGAAACATTTTTCTGTAACACACAAACGAAATGGTACAAATTACTTGTATGTATGTGTTAATGTTTATAGTTTGAGAAGATGATTGGGGAAAAATTATAATGATAGTGATTTCTGTAACATAAACATAATCTTTTAGCATATAATTTTTTATACATAAACTGATAAACCTTACACTTTTAGTACTGCATATGTTAAATGACACACTAGTTGATTCGATTTGCGTAGCTCATAAATTCGTTTTGTTTTCTCATTTTATTACTTCTTTCTTTGAAAATGATCATGTGCTAAGGGCCCGTAGAAACGGTCCATAAATACTAAAATAAAGCTTGTTAATCAATCATGGCCCAAAAAGTCTCTGAATGTATTCAACATTGTTCGACACGTATCGTTAGGTTCGTCACACAGAGATTCTCGATGACCTCGTTGTTCGTGCTATCTGTTTCCACCCACCACGTAACATGCATCCAATCTCCGTCCATTTCTCTACTCTTTCCACGTGTCACAATCGGGCAACCATTCTCAAAATATCTTATCCCGACCAGGAAACACTATTATATATAACGACCGCAAGACCAGAACCCATGTTCATGGGCGTGACCATGTTATTTTGAGAAACATAATTTATAAGATAATGTTTAAAATTCGAATATTCATTACGTAACTCTCAAAATTATATAGAAATATGTATTTTTTTACAATTCGGACAAAAAATCTACCCATAAAGTATACTTACAGTTACAGATATCGATTGATTTTAATTATGGGCCGACTATATATACACGTTCATCATCCTAATAATAAATTGTTTTGTATAAAAAAAGCCACTGTTTCTGTTCTCAAGTCTTGATAAATTAGACGCGGCTTTGCAGAAAAAAATGCACTATCAAGAACAGATGGAGTCTCTTATGTTGGGTGAAGAACGCAGACGCTTAAACTGCGTTAGGGACGCAGACGCGGACGCAGATGAAGGTTCTAACTCTCCGTCTTCTTTTCCCAACTCCCCTGACGATTCGGACCGTCGCAGTTCTTCTTCTTCAAGGTAAGAGGAGAATCAAGGAGATTTCGTTTCTGTCCCTGAATTTAGATCTTGTTACAATAAACCCAATATTTAGGTTTTTTTAAAGAAATCTTATAGTTTAGGGGTATAATACGAAAAACTTTAATTTCAGGGCGTTTCAGAGAAACAAGATCGATAAGAGTGATACTTATATGAAAACCTCTATTCTTTCATTCTGTTCTGAAGTTTTTGTATATTTGTAAATTTACCCCAAATTTGATGTTTGGGAAATATTTCATAACAGGAGAGGGTTGTCAAAACACTACAAAGGTAAATCACAATCATTCACATCTTTGTCGGAAGCGCTAACCCTAGAGGATCTCGCGAAACCTGAGAATCCTTTCAACGCAAAACTGAAGCAGCGACGGGAGAACTCTCATTGTCGACGATTCTCCGGATGTGGCGGCGTATCGCAGCAAAATTTAGGCGGTCACGACGTTTTTCTTGCCGGAAGCGATAGGCCGCCGCGACTTTCCGGTAACAGACCGCCTCTGAGAGCCCAGACGCTCTCGGCGGCTCATATATCGGCTTTGCTCACTCGAACCTAAATCCGAAAGTTTAGTTTAATAGCTTTTTCTTTTCCTAAACCGGACGGAACCGGGTTTCGTTTGGGACGATGTTTTCTTAAGACGTTTCGTCTTCTAAATTGTGTGTGAATGTGTAAGTTACAAGTATTTTGATTCTCGATAATTTTGTAATTTTCAGTATAACATAGAATTAGCTCAAGCCTACAGGTTACAAGTAACCGTATATACAAGAGATTTGGAGAACTTTTGAAAATACCTAACGTTATTGGGGTAGTTTTGTAAACAACGAAAGCTTTTGGACAGTTTTGTGAATTGAAGAAAAGTTGGACACGTTTGTTAGGAAATTTTGTGAACACCAAAAGAGCTGGGGCGTCTTGTAATTAGGAGAAGCTGAGGAAGTTCAATAGATGATGCTAAAAATCCATGGGAATTTTAAATACCTTAAGAATTTTGGCGGATTTGTAAATACCAAAAACTCAGGTTGTTTTTTGTAAATACCAGAAGATCTTTGGACTTTTGGAATTACCAATGCTATGGGATGGTTTAATAAATACCAAAAGATCAGGTGCAATTTTATAAATACTGAAAGATCGAGGCAGTTTTCTAGATACTAAAAGATATGAGTGCCTATGAATCATACGAGGTATATTTTGAAAAAGGCTGACGAACAATGATCGGTGAAGATGACATGGCGAACGAAGAAGGCTGACGAAGCTTTGACTCGGTTGGTAAAACGGACCTTGCTTGCTTCTACTGCAAACTAAACCCTTCGAATCTTCAGAATATATAGATACCGTCGACATAATTAAAATCTGTTTGTCTCGTTTTTCAGACAATGTCTAGCATTCTTCTATATATGCAAATCTACGATATAGGTTCACTAAAGTGGCTGTTGACAAACCAAATCTCAATAAAAAAAAGAAAAGAAGACAAAAGTGGGTTTAAAGAAAAGTTGGAAAAAGAGGAAAAGCCACAAGATTTGCATCTAATATTATTCACAAACCCTGTTACAAGAATCATTTACAATGCATTGCCGACGAGTATGAGATTGTTATATACATATGTACTACTTCTATATCGACAGTGGTTTATAGGATATGTACTAATTTTGTGTAAATAGGGTTTACACATGAACACGCCTTCCACAGTAGCGATCCAGCAACTGATACAATTTTAATTAAAAGTAAATCACCCACATATGATTTAGATTTAGGATGAGGCATGAGTTCAGGATAGAGCGAAATTGTTATCTTCTTGCTTAGACAGAAGAATGCTAGACGTTGTTTCCAAATGAGATCTATATATCCTAATGATTCCTAAAAAAACGAGATACACAAATTTGAATTATGTCGACGGTATCTAAATATTCTGGAGATTCGAAGGTTTTAGGTCAAGATAAGTATTCACATGAACGATGAGACAAATTATACTCCGATGAGACCTAAATATACTCTGAATACCATTTAGAATAGATTTTTGGGAGGATGCGGCTACTGAATCCCCAAAATCGCTAGGAAGACCGTCTCCACCTCCCAATCGACATCCTCTACGTACTCCTCCGCCAAATAGACCGGCGACACGGTCTATTCCTCCCCTTCCCCTGAACCAGCCGCCAGGTGGTCGTCTCATTTTTTTCTCCTATTTACCAATTGAACCGATGAGGCCAATGTCGTAAATCTAATAATTGTGTTGTACGACATAACCACCCCGCCCTCCCCCTGCCCAAAAAAAAATTGGGTTTAAAGTGAGTGTCACACTATCTTACAATAAATGTTTGTTTTACAAAACCATGAAATTCTTGAGTTTGTCACATACTGTAGTTTCCTTATATCCAAATTTTACTAAATTGAGTAATTCTCCAACGGTTTTAATCACACTGTATATATCATTTTGAGTTATACAGCTTATAATTTACAATAATTATAATAATTTCTCTTCTTTTTATATCAAAGTCTCCTAAAATGAAACCTAAACTAAATAAATCTCTACACCTAACATCGTTAAACGAGTAGGAAACCACTAGGCTTCAAAGACAATAACAAAGACTTACTTTGCTTGAGTGTTCTCAATACATATAAGCTTAGTGTCTGGATAACGAAGATCTCCTTGGATCTCTCACAGCAGTTTGCCCGGCTACTTTAGTGAACCTATATAGTAGGTTTGCATACATGTGTAACTAGATACCTGATTTTAACAACAAATTAGAGCTATCGGATTTCAACACACTTATGCAAATATAAGCGCAAATGCAACCTTCAAAGTTCGTATCACAAAAAAATAAAGAAGCACGTAAAAAGTTTTGTTCGTCTCTCGTTTCCATCTTTTCTAGCTAGTTGCAAATTCCAGATTTGGAGACTTCTAAGAAACTGAACAACAATTCTTTTTGTAAAATATTATTCACCATCATAGTTACAAACAAAAAAAACATTAAAAAGGACAAAGAATTCCAAGTAAGAAGCACGTTGCATTATCTCACCTACTCACGAGTCCAGCGGATTTTGGAAAAACAAAAAAAAATGACCACTGATGATTACTAGCCACTTATTCTTTGGAGATTTGAATATATAATTTGTGGCCTATAAAATGCACACATACCTATTCTCTTATCCTTTCTTCTAAACTATTCGTATTGTAGAAATCATATACTAGAAAATTAACATTTCATCTGATACCCGTTATTATATAGTTCATATCAGTAATTACTACACATCTCCTTATCTATATAATCAGAAAATGGTGGTCAAACTATATGGGCAGATAAAAGCAGGTAATCCACAGAGAGTATTGCTCTGTTTTTTGGAAAAAGGCATCGAGTTTGAAGTTATTCATGTCGATCTCGATACATTTGAGCAGAAAAAACCAGAACATCTTCTTCGTCAGGTTAACATTATAGCATAATATTTTAATTATTATCATAGAAAACAGTCTATTTACGTGATTCGATCTTGCGTTGTATACTTGTGTTAGCCGTTTGGTCAAGTTCCAGCTATTGAAGATGGAGATCTGAAGCTTTTTGGTAAGATAAATTCTCCAAATTTTTAATTAAACCTCAATGAATTTACTACAATAACTTCCTAAGTTACACAAGGAAGAAGATCTAATTAACTACTATTTTGTTTTTTTTCATCGAGATAACAATTTTTCACTATTTTGTTTTTTCTTTCTTTCAGATTAGATATGTAGAAATTTGTTACCGTCTTCGGAAATAATTTATTCACTCCTTTTTTCGCAATAAACTAATGTCAAGAAAAATACTTTAATATGTTCAATTTTTGGTTTCAAGAATCGCGAGCCATATCAAGGTACTACGCGACCAAGTATGCGGACCAGGGAACAGACCTATTAGGCAAGACCTTGGAGCAGCGAGCCATCGTGGAACAGTGGATGGAAGTTGAGGCTAACTATTTCAACGTTGTGGTTCTACCTTTGGTTATGAACATCGTGTTTAAGCCCAAGTTTGGTGAGTGCGATGTCGCTTTGGTCGAAGAGCTAAAGGTCAAGTTCGAGAAGGTCCTCGATGTGTATGAGAACCGGTTAGCTACGAACCGGTACTTGGCCGGTGCTGAGTTCACATTGGCTGATTTGACTCATATGCCCGGTTTGAGGTATATAATGAATGAAGCCGGTTTGAGCGGCATGGTTACGTCTCGGGAGAATGTTAACCGGTGGTGGGATGAGATTTCGGCTAGACCGGCTTGGAAGAAACTCATGGAAATGGCTGCTTATTAATTTTGTTCTACTTTATCGTTGTTGATGATCATGGACCAAATAAGTCTCCGACTCTTTTTCCCAAATAAGTTAAATTTCACGTGTTAGTGTCTTCATGGAACATTGTTATTTTAGGAGATGCCTTAATAAATTGGAAGTTTTTGATAATCCATAGAATTTATCAAGAATATTGCATTACTTTATTAATGATTTCTTAAAATATGTGAGAACTCATAGGAGAGGAGCACAACCACTAGGAAGGATACTTCTTGCTGTGGGATCTCCAAAACGCACATTCATATGACCAAATAATTTGCTCAATTATCTAATAAAGCAAATCTGAAGAAAATTAATAATTAAGTAAAACCTGTTAAAGTCTTATTAAGCTCGTATCCCTTAGGTACTCGATTGATCTCACTATCAAGTCGATGTGGATTTTCTAATTCACACGGCCCTCCGAAAATATGAAAAGTTCTCATGATCAGTTATGATCGTCTACACTTAACTCGTCAAATATTCCATATATTTGTTATTGTATACTTCATAAGAAATACTTTTAGTGGCAATAATTAATAACAAGAATGAGATCGGTATATATATATATATATATATGTTAGTATACAGAGACTCCCTTTTTTCAAGGCGTATATAAATCAATAATTTAAAAATATCAGAAAAAAATCGCAAGACATTTGTAATATTGCTGAGCCAGTAAACCCACAAGAGTTAATTTTGTCTTCGTGATCTTCTCGGCTCTTTGTAACCAAGAATCTTCGTCCTCTTCAATGAACAATGTTCTCTCTTCCACATTGTGATTAGTAGGATTGATGTGAACTTTCAACGTGTGAGAAGGTACGACTTGGTGATATAGAATCCTCGTTGTTTGATATGTCGAGATGAGCATTTGGTTGTTAAACCTAATTTCTTCTTCAACTACCTCAAATCCCGATGAGTCAAGGGTTTCATTTGTATTCACGTCTTCTTCATTGCCTTCTATTCGATTTACGTTTTCCTCGTTATATATATCAAACGAGAAGAAATCATCGATATCTATGTTGTCATCGGTATTGTTTCCTGTAAATTAAACAGTTTGTAGTTATCGTTAGATAAGAAAAGCACCTAAACAATTTTGAATGTGAAACAAAATTATATATCAAACTCACCTTGAAATTCAAGATCTTGGTCAGTACCGTCCAATCTCGATATGATATTCTGCTCTTCTATATAACCCTTTTAAAAATATTAAGGCAAATATAATTTATGTTAGGCTTAAAATATAAATTTTAACGTAAATCTATCTTCAATTATTTTGATATATAAATACCTGGGGAGTATGATGATTTGACATTATTGATGGTTCATCATAATTGCCTATGTGGATCACTTGATCACCGACGACGTTGTTATAATGGTTGGAGTTACTTGCAGCGAAAGTAAAGTCCTCCAAAACGCCATGATTGTGGTTGTGAGTCATACTCGTAAAGAAATCGCAATCGCTGACCGCAGAGTTCTCTACACGCAACGGCGGTAGAGATATATTGTGTTGTAACATTGAGCATTCGATCTCATTATTAACCTACATGAACATATACACCAATGGTATTTATATCTATCATTAAAAACTTGTTATATACTTTTGATCCTATTTAATAGGTTGGTGGATGTATAAAATTTTGAAATATTAGTACCTTATATAAAGTAGGGAACGGTGCATAAGAAGAGCCATAGTATTGTGACCAGTCTTCGTTACTGATTGCGTTTGAGTTAAAACGTCCGTTTCCAAATCGCGGTTGGAATGCGTTTTGAACTTGATGAGTAGTTGAACTGATCTCTAGATCCAAACAAGCGTCAAAACTCGAAGTGCCACTCACATTCGACATCGCGTGGACGTAAGGCCGATGCTGATCTCTTGGCTTAGCTTCAATCACAATCTTTTTAAACACACGACAAAGTGCATATGCGTCCTGGAAACAAATATAAATATTTAGACTATATTTTTCTAATGATATATATACAATAAAAATGATTAGTCGAATCAAATAGCTAGCCGACGAACCTGCATGCCGTATGCAGAAGGCTCGCATTCAGTTTCATCGAGTCGATATTCATGCATGACCCAACCGGTTCTAATACCGTGTGGCGCGCGACCACGGTAGTACACCAATGTCTTCTTGGTTCCAATGGCTCGGTCTCTCCAACTAACCCGGCGGTCTTTACCTGTCGCTTTCCAATACCCGCCTTTGGTTGCCCGGTTTGTCCTTGAACCGTTGGGATACTTCCGGTCCCGTGGACTGAAGAAGTACCATTCTTGGTCTTTACTCGGAAGCAAGGACTTACCTATCATTGAATTTATTATTGGTTATTATTTTAACCATCGTATTTTGTGTGTATAGAAAAATTCTAATAATACTTTGCCCGAACATATATATTTAATCCAAAATGTAAGAGTATCTCGATTAAATTCATGGCATGTTAATCAAACTTGTCTTATTAAAAACAACTAGTTGAAATAACAACGAATGAATGAACTAATTAATTCTCTTAGAAAACTAATCCCGTTAAAAGTCAAATTTACGATCTAACTTTTAAAATTTTAGTTGAAATACGAACAAATGAATAATATAATTATGTATAGAACATGTATGCAGTTTTTTTCCTGTCGAAATTAAAGCATATTTAGGGTTTCTTCATCGATGTTATATTCTTATTCTTTTCTTCAGCCTCTCTTGATTCTATTGGTTATAAACAGGAAAAAAAAAATATCAATTACAAAGGTTGTGAATCTAATCCAAATAAGATTTGTAGAATTCTGAAAACTATAGTATGATCGAGTATTTTTTTTTTTTTAAATAAAATCAACCTATTTTGTAAAAGAGATTTAAATCATGCATACCCGAAGAACATCTAACATTACCTGGTAAGTCCCATGGCTCACACTTGTAGAGATCAACTTCAGCGATAACCTCAAGTTCGATTTCTAGACCGTTGATTTTTCTTTTTAAATAGTAAGTAATTAGCTCCTCATCCGTTGGATGAAATCTGAAACCTGGAGGTAACGAGACAGGAGCCATATATCTATCTTTCAAGTTATTCTTGAAATTATATTGTTTGGATCAATTTCAGGAAAGAGAGAGAGAGAGAGAGAGAGAGAGAGAGAGAGAGAGAGAGAGAGAGAGAGATTGAGAGAGACTCGAGACTCTAGAGGAAGAAGAAGATGTTAGAGGATAGAAATGTTTTGTATTCGTTGAGGGTTTGGAGAGGAAGGTTATATATAAAGAGGGAAAAAGACAGAAGAGATGAAAAAGGAGAGGCAAAAGTGAATAAAGGGAAGGTCCCCATCCCAAAACAACAAATAACATATTTGGAATTAATTTAAATATTTAAAATTAGTCAAATTTTATATTTGTTGTCTGACGCATAATGTGCTAACTCTCTTAAGTTTCCTATTATAGTTTTAAATAGACACAGCAAGAAGTTCTCACTTCTGAGCCTCTCTGTTCATATGCATTAGCCTATAACTTTAAAATTTAATAAGAACATAAATTTGATTGTAACGTGTATTTATTGTATTATTTCTTAAAGAGTGAAATAATTTTTGTTCTTCTATTTTGTAAGTTATTATATTTACTGTTTCTAAACAACACATAATAAAATGATGAATAAATAAAGAGTATGTTACAGAAATCGAAATAATTAATCACTAGTATTTCTTATAAAAAAAGTATGATCACGAGGCGACTATGTAGTTAACCGGATTATAATTAATCAAAATTTGCCGCCTTAAATGCAAAACCGTGTTTCTTCATCAAGTGGCCTCATCAATTTATCCCATGCTTCTTCAAGTGTGGTCGGTCTGGAATATAAGCACACGTGTCGGAACTCTATTGGTTGCATGGGAGATCGAATATTGGGTGACCCCAAAACTGTTGCAATCTCTTTTTTTTTTTTTTTTTTTTGTTCTCTGGCGGCACTTGTAACTGAAATAACTGTCTCTTTTGTACCCACTTGCGAATCCTTTGTTTTCCTTCTCATTGCCACCGATCTACGTTCAAAGGCCTTCTTTTAAAAATAGAGTGTTTTCATTTATCTGATACGTGCTCCTTTTTTTTCTTTCTCATTTTCTCATTTATATGTAGATATCAGCTTCATAAACTCCTTTTTCATATAGACCTAGCTCATCAGCTTCATATACAATTATACATAGCTCGCACTAAGAAGAAGACGTCAATAATTTATTGGTTGATCCACCAATTAATGTCGTATGTAAGTTTTGTAGAATACGAGATTAATTGTTAAGTTTAGATTATATATATGATTCCGGGGGAAAGTTAAAGATTTGGAAATTTTGAATCCGCAACCGGAAGATTGAATTGTCAAGCTAAAACATTTTTTTCCTCGCCCAACAAAACATTACCTCTTCAGTTCTGCAAAATATGTTTTTTTGGTTCAAATTTTAAATATGAAAAAACAATTGGTCGAAAGTCCAAAACTTATTTTTTTTGCTAAAGACATTATTATTTTATTTGATGTAATCATTTCATATGAAAATATTCACGTTTGGTACCGGCAATTAAAAAACCATAATTTAACTAGATTCGACATATGAGATCATGACTTAATTATATGAAAAACGAAGAAGAGCAAAAAGCATATAATATGAAATATGATCATGTGGGTCCATCAGTTGTGAACATGTGAATAAATCCTTGGAAGCTATTGATGGGCCAACCATGGAGAATCACTTCTCAGCCTTTCTCATCATCGTCATAACCTTTTTCTCTCCTTATTCCAATTCCATATTCTCTTTCTATGTATCATGATATATACATGTACAATATTATGATACACACATATATTAAATATATCTACATATATACAAATACAATGCGTATACATGCCCCTCTTGACACATTTCCCTCTCATGAATCCATCTTTTGGTTCTTTACTTCTTTCTTTCCTGGCGTTCACACACATGATCTATAAACTAATAGATTAGATTAGTCCTCTGATATTAGCCCCCTTTTTTGGAACTTTATAGGGTGTATATATATTAAGGCATAAATATGAGGAAGTCATAAAATAAAAGTAAATATGTAAACATGAACTGAAACTATTAATATGAGATTTGGGAGATTTTGGGAGATTTTACGAGATCTCCAAATACTTATCGAACGAGAATCGATGAAAGAAATTGTGGAAAGATAATAATTTTGTATATGTGTATGCTTAAAAAGACAAACATCAACCCGGCGTTAGTAGCTCAACCGGTGTATTAGGTGATCATAGACCATATATATTCTCATAAATTCATAATGCATCATCACCAGCGACAGAGAACGGACTGCATTAATCCATTTTAACATGATTTGGTCCATGATCCGAAAGAGATTGTTAAATAAAAAAAGAGTCATAAATGACAACAACATTTTTCTTGGATTTATTACAATGAAAATGCGCAGGTCTAAAGAATTTAATGTGATTCTTCGAAATCATATAGTAGTTGATAATAAACATATGGCATGATCAAGAAAGTGTCATATCCAATACCGGAACGTGTTTGACTCTCCTCGTTTGTATGTACATCCCAACGTTTTGGGCCAACAATTTTTTGATTGAACAAATATAACATTTTCAAACTGATAAATTGAGTTTACCATTCAGTGGAGCGGTTTGCAACGAGCTCGAGGTTTACAATCCATACAAAATCTGCAAAAATTGACCCGTACGTCATTATCACAAACAGCAATTAGAACAATCGAGTTTATTTAAAAGTTTAGGGAAGATTACATGAGCTGTTTTTACTAGTGTGGTGTATTTACGAAATTGCTGAAAATGTCTAAACGGCGACGTTTCTCCTACATGAAAAATAATTAACCGACTCGTTCTAAGATTCGAACATAAAATCAATTACATCCGGCTCTTAAAAGGTTTAAGATAATTTAATGGTTAAGCTAAGGGGCTCTATTGTCATTTCGGTAACATATAAAGCGGTCACGTGATATCCAGCGCAGAGCGCACGTTAGAGTAGTTCACAGTTCCGTTTCAGGGCTAAGGTGAGCCGAACGATGTCTGAGATCATAAATTATGGAGAGATCTTACAAAAATGGAAAGTTAAAAAATCGAAACAAGAGGCCTACGGTTGTTCTGTTCCTTTCAATCTCCTAAGCTCACCAGAAATATTCATCTTCGCCTTCAATTTTTGTTTCAATCTGATGGAATCTCTTCACCAACCAAATTCGTAACCCTAGCTTTTTAATTGGAGAAAACAAAATAAAATAAAAAATTCGAAAATCCTGCCTTCGAATCTGGATGAAATTCGTTCGGTCTAAGAAGAAATCTAGATGTGTCTGATTCCGAAATCTGAAATCGAAGAGAGATGCTAGGGGCGATTCATTTCGGAGTGTTGGCAGCTTGCTTCGTCCTCTTCGTTCCCATGGCTATGGCGGGTTGGCATCTGAGCAGGAACAAGATGCTCTTCTTTAGTGGCGCTTTGTTCATTTCCCTCGCGGTTTGTGTTCATCTCACACCGTATTTCCCTTCCGTCTCCGACATCGTAGCCTCCGTCTCGTCTGTTGTTGTCTACGATCATCGTACCTCCTGTATCAACGAGGTGAATCAGGTTGTCTGGGATGTCAAGCCGAGACCGAATCCGGAGTCAGTTCGTAGGAAAAACGGCTCGAAGCTTGATTATTTCGAGAAGAATTGGGATTGGATGAAATCTAGGAAAGTTTTGAGTTGTGAGTTTCAGAAATTGGATAAATTCGATGTCTCGGAGTTGTTGAATGGGTCGTGGGTCGTTGTTGCTGGTGATTCTCAGGCGAGATTCGTGGCTTTGTCGTTGTTGAATCTGGTTCTGGGTTCGGATACGGAAGCTATGGATTCGGTTAAAGGTGATCTGTTTAGGAGGCATAGTGAATACAGCGTTGTGGTTAAGGAGATTGGGATGAAGCTGGATTTTGTGTGGGCTCCTTATGAGAAAGATTTGGATGATCTCGTGGTATCGTATAAGAAGAAGAACAGGTATCCGGATGTTGTGATAATGGGAAGTGGGCTATGGCATATGCTTCATGTGAACAATGCTTCCGATTTCGGATTTCGGATGAAGCAATTGAGCAGTCATGTGGAGTCTCTAGTGCCCATTTCGCCAAAGGAGCAAGAAGGAGGCGGAACGGTTTCCGGTAGATCAATGCATCTGTTCTGGATCGGGATGCCGGTTTTGATCAACGGGATGCTGAATACGGATGAGAAGAAGGTGAAGATGAGTGATACGGTGTGGCATGAGTACGATAGATCACTCGGGGAGAGTAAGATCTTGCGCCAAATGGGAGGTCCGCTTATCTTGCTTGATATCCAGTCCTTCACTTGGAACTGTGGACCGCAATGTACACTCGACGGAATGCATTATGACTCTGCGGTCTATGACGCGGCTGTTCATGTCATGCTCAACGCATTGCTTATCGAATCTCATCAAACTTTGTGAGTTCTTGAGGCAGGTTTTTTTTCTTTTGTTTCTTTCCTTTTTTTTTGTTTGGAGTTTTCTTGTAGAGTTTTCAGAGAAGTGAGATGTTCATAGGAATTTTTACAACACACTGTGATCCTTTTGGTCTAAATGATCTTCGCATTGGAAGCAAGTGAACTTACATTCTTGGCTATAGATTTAATATCTTTTGACTCTGAAGTTATAACCTTTAGTTATTCTGATTATATATCACAGTACGCTTTTGATTCTTTTCACGGTTTACCTTCCCTGATTCTCACCGGCTTCTGTTACAAAAACCGGAACAAATAGATACACTAGTGGTTTTGGTCATCATTAGCTTCAAGCATTTGAGAGGAAGCTTTTGCTCCTTAGTAATGTAAACAAATAGATACAAATAGTGATGTTTGTGTGATCACGGTTCTTAGTACATTGGTTGACTTTTGCACCTATTCGTGGGAGAGTGAACATACTTTTTGTTGCTGGAACCCGTTTCTTCCTTTTCAACCCTAAAGATGAACCTTAGACCAAGAAGATACATATACTTGCCATCAAAAAATTCTCACCCGAAAAAAAAAGAATCACGAGATATCTCAATCTACCCGGTCTCTGTGTATCATCAGGGAGTCTCGAATTGTTTCCCTTCGAAGGTTTGTCCGTAATCCCAGTTTCTAGGAGCGACATTATAAGCTGTTACGGTTGATCTGTCACTAGCAGTAACTTCAAATGAGAGAGCTTGGTTCTTGAGATCGGCATTGATATGCCAATTTTGTCCCCAATTACGACCCATTGGTAACCACCCGGTTCTCGACCCTTTGATCTTCACAGCAGATATATCACCGGATCCCGCAACATTGGTGATCAGAACCGAAATGAAAATGCCTCCACCATCTACTGTAAACCGAATGCTCCCTTCCCTTCTACAGTTGATCCTGTTTTGGTAAAACCAGCAACAATGAATATATATATATGATCAGTCACAAAACATTACACAAACCAATAAGGATCCAATGAATCATAAACCTGAAGATCAGTGATCGCCCTAGTGCCTAGGAATTTTCCAAAACAACAACCTAGCATCCGAAAACCAAGATGAAAACGTAAATTACATCAAGGAAGTGAAGCAATCTGTTTCAGTCCTATCATCAATTTCCACTCTTCTTCCTCTCATGGATCCATAAACTAATCTTCCTAGCAATTCAAATGCGAGCAAAGCTACTCAACAGATGATGAGCAATTGCCTCTTCAGATTTGCTACATTGACTCTTGTTAAACACTAGTCCTAGTCTATTTAATTAAGTACAACGATCAATGTTCAGGGGCAATATAGTCAATTGCTAATTCGGGGCAGCATTTAGGGCAACCCAGCTCATATAAAGCACACGATTATCAAAGAAGACGGAAAAACAAAAGCAAAAGCATCATCACTTGAATTGTTTAAAAATTCAAATTGAAAAGAGGCAAGAAAAAAAGCAGAACCGCGTTCCCACCACCGCAAACGCATATCTGGAGAAACGCGAACAAAATTGGGAGAAGAACAAATGTTCGGGGCGAGAAGACGCACCTGCGATACTGCACCGGCATGTTCCCTGCTTTCCAGATAGCGACCTTCTCAAACGCCTCGATGGGCAGCACGAAATGTTTGTTCGGAGGGTTACAGTGACCACCACCGTCGGGATCAAATCCGTAATTAGGAGCGCAGAAATTCGTAGCGGTGACGATGATTGAAGTTCCAGGGATACACCAACGAAGATCATCGACACATCTGAGCTCGAAACAGGCACCACAGATCTGACCGCGCTCAAACAGAGTCTCGCTCAGACCAACCGTAGCCATACCGTACCCAGATTTACCGAGATCTCCGTATCCACACGCACCGCCCACCGCGTCTCGAGGATTCGAAGCGGCGTAGTAGGTGGCTCGAGCGGGACGCCATTCGGAGGCGTCGGAAGAGACGGAGGAAGAAGAAGGAGAAGAGGTTGAGGAGGAGTAATGGGAAGCCACCGGCGGCGATGATGCGACGAGGAGGAGGAGGAGGAGGAGTAAAGGTAGAAACAGTTGCATCTCCGGAGGAGAGAGTCGAGAGAGAGAGTGTGAAATGCAGAGAGATTTGATGATTATTAATTTTCCTTCTCTTTTTGTTATAATCTTCAGTGGGAAAACCTTTGGCTTTTACCGGTTTGTCGGTATCTTGAAATGACAAAAGTACCCTCAATCGGAAAAGGTTAAGCTCTCAAATCACATCCAAATGTAGACATGTTTAAGAACACACCTATCATCCTCGGTCAACTTAACTTTATCTTTGATGATACCCTTACATTATCTATGATCCGTTTTATTCAGCTCAAATAGACTAAATTGATAAATTAAAATTTCTTAGCAATGCAAAATCTAAAGAAGGACAAGAGAAATGAAAAAGGATGGAAAAGAGAAACGCATTTTTCTATGCAGTCTTAAAAAATTATCAAATGTTTCTTCTTTCTTTCTTCTCAGGCTTCACTCGGTACAGGCGGCTTTGATAATGGCTTCGAAATGCCGCTTCTCATGGATCATCCAATGTCCAGCATGAGGGACCTCATGGAGCTTTATCCATGGCAGCTTATCACATATATAGAGTGGAACATCTCGCAAGATCTGTTTGTCTTCGAGTGCACACCACATATGAACTGAGCCTTTGTTACTATCCGAAAACGGATTGCTCAACTCGGTTGGATCAAATCCCCAATTTCCGTAACCCGTGATGAGGTCTCGCTGTGTGCTCACATATTCACCTTGTTGTAAAGCATACTCCTGTAGTTATACATTTTAATAATAGCTTTCATGAGTGTGTTTTGAAAGATAAAATGGCCTAGAACTACATACATATTAAAAAATACACAAAACTCTAAAATATATAGATATATACATACCGTGAGTGATTGTTTTGAATGTATTGCAGCAAGTTCCATGTCGCGTTCGGTCATAGTTTTTTTGGGATCTCGACTATTTGGAAACCATTTCTGAGTCATCCACCAATATAACAACCATGGGAAGTAGTGTGCCATTCGAATTGTCAATTGAAACTCAGATGGGAATTTCTTGATCGATGCATTCAACAAGTTTTGAGGCACACGTCTCCACCAAAAATTCACTAATGGAACCACCAATGAAACTCCACATAACCTATACATATCAATAGAAACATTCACATATGTCTAACTTTTCACTTTTTCTTTCTGTTAATATCCATTATGACAATTCGGCTAGACTACTAAATTATAATTGTAACTTGCTATATAAAAAAATAGTCAAAGTTAGTCATGTAGTATAAATTCCCTTTTGGATAACTAAAAGATGGGACGAGAAAAAGTAGTATTTGAGAAACATGAAGGAATGGTAACAGATAAAATTTTAAAATTTTTTCATATCTTTAATCTATGACCTAAAATACTTCTTATCGCTGTCAAAACAAAAAGAGGAAAAAAAGTATTTCTTATCCCTACGACTTTTTAAATTATTAAACTGAAAGTTCTATTACATATCTATCACCCAAATGTATTTCATGTAAATGTGTATCCATACTATAAGCGTTAATTAATTATATTTTTGATAAACATTGAGAAGTGACAATCACAAATAATATTTCAACTTTTTGATAATTTCTCAAGTAATAACATCCCATAGATATCGATGTGTTACCTATGAGGAATGTATTTGAGGCAACCGTAAACCGGATAAGCTCCAAGTGACATCCCCAGAACATGGAACTTTGGACCAATTTGCAATTTGTCAGCAAGTTCTTCGATATCGTATGTATCTGTTTTCACCGTTCGTGATGGATTGGGATCGCTTTCTCCATAACCAGCTCTATCAAATAATAAAAAGTATATCTTGAATTCGTCGATCATTTCCTGAAAAAAGCCAGAGAAGTATTGTAGTTGCAAATATTATGACAATATAGTCATTAAATAATAAATCGTCCGTGGACGATTATTATTTTGTTTTTGGCTTCGTCTTTTGGAAATCCTAATTCTTTGTAGGCTAAATGTCTGCCATCATTAAGCTTGATTCTTGGAGATTTCAGGGAAGCATTTTCCGGCAATGGAATTGGCGGTGGTGGTATTATGGACTTGTATACACAATAGCTTATTAATACCACAAGCGCAAGTATACCCAGAAGCAGCATTATTTGGCCTATAGACAACACATAAGGTAACATTGCAAAGAAAAAACCTTTAGTTTATCTTGTGAGAATAAGATGCGTAAATATATATATATATATATATGATAATAACACAGCCATTTTTGAACCAAAAAAAGGTTGACATATCCATTTTCGGGACATGATTTATAAAACTTTCAATGCCTCTAAATATTAGCGATGGTCGTCATCGATCGATTTGTAAGACTCCGACCCTAAAAATGAAAGTAGGTGAAGCTTAGAAATGGGAGAGAAAACCGACCTGATGATTTAGGAGATGGCTAGTTATTGTGATGTAATGGAATCTCTGCCCCAAACAACTTAAATAATAAACCCTTTCGCCAAAATAAAAAAAAAAAACTTAAAAAAAAACTTTCGTAGTTAGAAACTTAAATAATTACTGAATTTGGTTGTCCTTTTTCATTTATCATCAATTGTATAATCTCCCCTCAATTATATTGCATATCTGCATTTTCTTTTTTTGTATTTATCATCAATTGTATAATCTCCCCTCAATTATATTGCATATCTACATTTTTTGTTTTGTATTTATCACATATTTTAAATTAATAAAATTAGCTACTAGCTAAGAAAGTAATAAAAGGTTATCCTTCTTAAATTTTACCATAGAAAATGAAAACATTAAAGGGGGTATAATGAAACTGAAACTTCAAGTGATTTGTATTAAAATACAAATTTTGTGTTATTCAAATATAAATTTTAAAATATCATTTAAAATCTCATGTTATTCAACTAGTGATTTGAAAATGTACCTTCAAATCCACTGTTATTAGAAATATTTTAAGTATTGGATTTAAGAAGATTCTGAGTGATTTTAAGTGGTTTTGGTGGATTTGTTAGTTAAAAATATATAAAACCAAATCTCATAGTTTTAGGTGAGAATCTCATATTGACCGTATTTTAGAATACTTCTATTATTATGCATACAAGATTTACATATTAATATTGATTAATTTCTCGATTTTATTTTAGATACAAACTTTTAAAAAGTTTTTTCTTTCTTTCTTCTGAGTCTTCATTCGGTACAAGCAGCTTTGATCATGGCTTCGAAATGCCGCTTCTCATGGGCCATCCAATGTCCAGCATTAGGGACCTCATGGAGCTTTATCCATGGCAGCTTATCACATATATAGAGTAGAACATCTCGCAAAATCTGTTTGTCTTCGAGTGCACACCACATATGAACTGATCCTTTGTTACTATCCGAAAACGGATTGCTCAATTCGGTTGGATCAAATCCCCAATTTCCGTAACCCGCGATGATGTCTCGTTGCATGCTCACATATTCACCTTGTTGTAAAGCATACTCCTGTAGTTATACATTTTAATAATAGCTTTCATGAGTGTGTTTTCAAAAAGAAAATAGTAGATAATAAAATTCAAAATAGAAAAATGGCGTAGAGCTACATCAATAGTACACATATTAAAAATACCAGCATAAAAACTACACAAAACTCTAAAATCATCTTACAACTAGACGACTATCTAAACAAAACTATATATACACATACCGTGAGTGATTGTTTTGAATGTATTGCAGCAAGTTCCATATCGCGTTCGGTCAAAGTGTTTTTGGGATCTCGACTATTTGGAAACCATTTCTGAGTCATCCACCAATAAAGCAACCATGGAAAGTAGTGTGCGATTCGAATTGTCAATCGAAAGTCAAATGGTAATTTCTTGATCGCTGCATTCAACAAGTTTTGAGGCATACGTCTCCACCAAAAATTCACTAATGGAACCAACAATGAAGCTCCACATAACCTATACATATCAATAGAAACATTCACATATGTCTAACTTTTCACTTTTTCTTTCTGTTAATATCCATTATGACAATTCGGCTAGACTACTAAATTATAATTGTAACTTGCTATATAAAAAAATAGTCAAAGTTAGTCATGTAGTATAAATTCCCTTTTGGATAACTAAAAGATGGGACGAGAAAAAGTAGTATTTGAGAAACATGAAGGAATGGTAACAGATAAAATTTTAAAATTTTTTCATATCTTTAATCTATGACCTAAAATACTTCTTATCGCTGTCAAAACAAAAAGAGGAAAAAAAGTATTTCTTATCCCTACGACTTTTTAAATTATTAAACTGAAAGTTCTATTACATATCTATCACCCAAATGTATTTCATGTAAATGTGTATCCATACTATAAGCGTTAATTAATTATATTTTTGATAAACATTGAGAAGTGACAATCACAAATAATATTTCAACTTTTTGATAATTTCTCAAGTAATAACATCCCATAGATATCGATGTGTTACCTATGAGGAATGTATTTGAGGCAACCGTAAACCGGATAAGCTCCAAGTGACATCCCCAGAACATGGAACTTTGGACCAATTTGCAATTTGTCAGCAAGTTCTTCGATATCGTATGTATCTGTTTTCACCGTTCGTGATGGATTGGGATCGCTTTCTCCATAACCAGCTCTATCAAATAATAAAAAGTATATCTTGAATTCGTCGATCATTTCCTGAAAAAAGCCAGAGAAGTATTGTAGTTGCAAATATTATGACAATATAGTCATTAAATAATAAATCGTCCGTGGACGATTATTATTTTGTTTTTGGCTTCGTCTTTTGGAAATCCTAATTCTTTGTAGGCTAAATGTCTGCCATCATTAAGCTTGATTCTTGGAGATTTCAGGGAAGCATTTTCCGGCAATGGAATTGGCGGTGGTGGTATTATGGACTTGTATACACAATAGCTTATTAATACCACAAGCGCAAGTATACCCAGAAGCAGCATTATTTGGCCTATAGACAACACATAAGGTAACATTGCAAAGAAAAAACCTTTAGTTTATCTTGTGAGAATAAGATGCGTAAATATATATATATATATATATGATAGTAACACAGCCATTTTTGAACCAAAAAAAGGTTGACATATCCATTTTCGGGACATGATTTATAAAACTTTCAATGCCTCTAAATATTAGCGATGGTCGTCATCGATTTGTAAGACTCCGACCCTAAAAATGAAAAGAAGGTGAAGATTAGAAATGGGAGAGAAAACCGACCTGATGATTTAGGAGATGGCTAGTTATTGTGATGTAATGGAATCTCTGCCCCAAACAACTTAAATAATAACTTTTGTGTGTGTGTGTGTGTGTGGCAAGCTGACCTCTTTGCATTACTATTACTGAATTTGGTTGTCCTTTTGCATTTACCATCAAATGTATAATCTCCCCTCAATTATATTGCATATCTGCATTTTTTTTTTTTTGTATCTATCATCAATTGTATAATCTCCCCTCAATTATATTGCATATCTACATTTTTTGTTTTGTATTTATCACAGATTTTAAATTAATAAAATTAGCTAGTAGTTAAGAAAGTAATAAAAGTAATAAAACATTATCCTTCTTAAATTTTACAATAGAAAATGAAAACATTAAAAATGCTTTGTTCAAGTGTTTGTTGAAAACTCTTTGTTAAAAGGTTTGTTCACGCCAAAATTAGTCAGACAATTCAACAAAAGTCTTAATATTTGGTGCTAAATCTAAAAAACAGTTAAGAGCTTTATAACGTATTTTACATTACCAATGAATCTAGTTGTCTTTTTGCTTTTTGCTTGTTTTATGAATTATGTAACTCCCGTCATTTATATTGCTTTAATTTTTAAATATCTTAATTTTTATTATAATATATGAAAAAAACTTTCTCTTAATATTGATGTACTTACAAAATTTTGTATAACTTTTTTTTTGCTTTATTACAATATTTGTAATCCCTGGATTTCATTTACCTTTTTTTTTTAATTCATTTTCTTGTACTGTATATGGAAATGGGTTTAAGCTTTTTTCTTCTGGCTCACATATAAATCTATAAATGTTGTGGAATTTATTTAATTATTTTATTATACATAATATATATGTAACTCCTCTAATTCATATTTGACTTAATTTGATGATATTGTAAGCTCAATGTTATGCGCTTGATGACATTGAATCTTTAGCTTTATAGTATCCAAAATTACTACTTGATACGCCTTCCCCCTCTCTTTTATTGGGTGAAATCTTACTTTGACATCTTTTTATTAATTTTATTGCGTTTTATTGAAATCTTTTTTTATTTTTTCATTGAACGAGATTTTCTTACATTGAAAAAAATTCCGTCAGATCAAACATATATATTATCAAATCCATTCAACACAAACAATTGAGGGTTTTTTTTTTGTTTATTATTTTATTTTTGTCATTCAACTACAAGCGGCTTTGATAATAGTTTCAAAATGCTGCTTCTCATGGATAATAAGATGTCCAGCTTCTGGGACTTGATGAAGCTTTACCCATGGCAACTTATCACATATATAGAGTAAAACCTCGCGCGAGATTTGTTTGTCTTCGAGTGCACACCAAATGTGAACCGACCCTTTGTTATCATCTGAAAATGGATTGAGTAATTCGGTTGGATCAAACCCCCAATTCTCGAAACACGCAATGACGTCTCGTTGCATGCTCACATATTCGCCTTGTCGTAGAGCGGATTCCTGGACCGCATAAAGTAATAGCTTTCATGAGTGTTGTTAGTTCATTAGAAAATTAATGGGTTATATATCAAGTTCTTTAGATACACGAAAAATGATTTTAAACTCCACATTTTCATACGAACAATCTAAAACTACATGCATGTAGCTATAAAATCAATCTAAAACTAGACGAACTATATGTAGCTACATCAGCCGGTACATGCTTACCTTGATATAAGAGTGTTTCGTATGCTTATCCGCGAGTTCTATGTCGCGATCGGTCATAGTTTCTCTTGGATTCTGACTAAACGGCGAGAACCATTTCTGAGTCATCCACCAATAAAACAACCATGGAGAGTAGTGTGCAACACGAAATGTCCATTGGTTTTGAATTGGTAATTTCTTGAGCGCCGAACTCAACAAGTTTTGAGGCATACGACTCCACCAAAAATTCAGTAACGGAACCACCAACGTTGCTCCACTTAGTCTATATATATATATATATATATATATTGTTCAAAAAGTTCACATAATATAAATTATATGGTCTTAAGTTTAGAATGTATATATAGTTTTATGTAGTTATATAGGCCAATGATATTTATGTAAAAAAACTGTAGCTTTTACTTTCTATAGATAAAAGAGATTGATGAGATATATATACCTATGAGGAATGTATTTGAGACAGCCATAAACTGGGTAAGCCCCGAGTGACATTCCTAAGACATGGAACTTTGGACCGATTTGCAATTTGTCAGCGAGTTCTTCGATATCGTATGTATCCGTTTTAAGTGTTCGTGATGGATGAGGATCGCTTTCACCATAACCAGCTCTATCGAAGAGCAAAAAGTATATCTCGAATTCCTCAATCATTTCCTGGAAGCCAGAGGAGAATTGTAGTTCCAAATATTATGATATATGAAAAAATCATTAATAAGACAAAAAAAAAAAAAATCTTATATCATCGTGATCGGCTTGTTTAATTACGATCATTAATTGAATCTTATTCGTATTAGTACCTGTGTGATTTTTAAATCCACTAGCTTGGAACTTCCATATCCGTGGAGGATGATTATTTTATTTTTGGCTTTATCTTTTGGAAACCCTAATTCTCTGTAGGCTAAATATCTCCCATCATTGAGCTTGATTCTTGGACATATCTCAGAAACATTCTCCGGCAGCGGAATAGGTGGCGGCGGTTTTATGGACTTGTAGACATGGTAGCCTATTAAACCGACAGCCACAACTAGAAGCAAGATCATTTTACCTGTAGATAATATATGAGGGAGCATTGCAAAGAGTATAATTTAGATTTCATTATTGGTACACTAGCAATAGTGATCATCGTCATCCTTTTGTAAGTTCCCAAAAGTTTTTTTAATAGAAATTCTTAAAGGAAAATGAAAGAGGAAGAAGCTTAAAAATGATATATGCGTAACAAAGGTGTCGTAGAGAGAAAACCGACCTGATGGTTTGAGAGATTCCTAAGTAATGTTGAAACGTTCATTGCTGGCAAAAGCAACTTACCAATACTTATACTATAACCACAAGACAAAGGCTTTGTTCAAAAAAGAAAAAGAAAAAAAAAAAGACAAAAGGCTAAAACAAATTCAACAAACAAATTAGGCAATTGACGCGTTTAGATTTGAACAGAGATCATGGAAAAAAGAAGATATTATATATGTGTAAAAATATACTGATCATTATGTAAAACGCGTACGTAGCATATCAACAAAACACATGTCATTTGTTCATATACTTGGTTGACCAGTTATTTAATAACCTATACAAATGGTTGTTGACCAGTTAATAACATCTATCATAGATGATTTTAATATATATATATATATATATATATATATATATATGGTTGACCAGTGTTTTAGGTAAATTATAATAGATAGTTCAAAATTAAATAATTAGAAAAGAGAAAACAATTTTAATCCGAAAAACTATTTTTATTTTGCTTAATTACACAAAATGTCATAAGTTACATATAATCATATGAGAAGTTTGGTTTTTAGTTTGAAATTGTTTGGGAGGGATCAATCTTGATAATAAGATGTACGGATATGGACCCGAACTCTTCGAGCTCACAGTAAAATGAACCCAAAAAGGAAAGAAAATTATCTGTGTCGGTGTTGTCACCATAACGTATTAAATTACTTTTATGTTTGTTTGTAAGATATGTACAACATCTCTTTTCTTTTCTTTTTTGGATCCAAGTACAACATCTCTTAATTATTATAACTATATATGTCAAATTGACCCAAACGATTGTACTGATATTAGGAGTTGGTTATAATAAAAAGAAGACTATTATTAATAACAATTATAATGGATTTTGTAGAGTGCTAGCAGCTATTAGATCTATCCCTGTTGGCATTCCTTTGGTAGTTAGAGACTATTAAGCCCACAACCACAAGTAGAATAAACATCAGATAATATATGAGGGAACATCGCAAAAAAATTGTACTTCAGTTAATATCTTGTGAGAATAATAAGATGATTAAATATCTTTAGCAAAAAAAAAATAAGATGATTAAAGATATATTTCACTTTTGAGACATCAGATGAAACTTTCAACGCATCTAGAACATTATAGGTATGATGTACATATCTGTGTAAGACTTCATATATATTGTATATGGTGCGTCTTACATACTTGACTATCCTTTCAAGGATACTTGTGTGTTGCTATTAGAACGTTATTGGCTACTTTAAGTCTACAAAATCGTCCGCTATTAGAATGTTTATTGGCCGAAGCTTCATATTATCGATATTGCTGAATAAACTAGTGCTATAACTTTTCAATCAAGAGCATCCAAAAAAAATTTTGATTGTGAAAAGAACCAGAACTGTTATACTCAAAACTTAAATGCGGTTTGTTTAAGAGAAATTAAAGAGCAAAATTAATTAAAGTCCATGGTGGAAAAGACTTTGCTAAGCGTATAAAAAAACATCATTTATTCATTCTTTCTTTAAAAACTTACGGTGACTCTCTCTGAACTTTTCACAACAAAGAGTAGAACGATGTGTCTTCCACGAGAAAGGGAAGAAGACGCTGAACTTTTCCTTTTCAAAGGTCCTCCGGACCATTGATGTCCTGCAAAGGACACAAATGACATTTTAGTCTTTAAATCTCGAATAAAGGTTAAGAGTTAAGCGAAGGACGTAGAATGCCCAATTCGGTTTAGCTGAAAATTCCCAAAATCAATCCTATTTTTTTATTATTGGTGATTCCGGTTTGTTTTTTTTCTTTTAAATATCTGAAGAATCCGTAACCAAAACCGCAGTGTAAAAGAACAAATCGGATAAAATTTTACCCTGAAAAAACTATCAATTTTGAATGACAAATTTTTGGTTAGGGGCAGAAATCATAACCGTACCAAGCTAAATCATTTTAATTGTGTTCCTACAAACCGACCAAACTAAAAAACCGGAGTGAACATCTCTGGAATTAAACCCAACAATCAAACGGCACTTCAAAATCAAACAGTAACCGTAGGATTACTAGTTTACTAGAATTAAACCCAAAAATCAAACAGTAACCGTAAGTTATGTGGTCCAAAGCTGTCGCCAAAGGAAAACGACTGAATAAAAACCTAATTTGCGTTCAAAATTCAGTTAACCTAATCGAACCAAACCATTCGGTTCCCTATATATCATCAATCAAACAATAAAAAACCAAGCTCAAAACCGGATTAAACACCCCTAGAATATAACACCTTAATAGTTCCGTTAGGTTTACCTTGTTCTCGACGACAGCCCCGTCGGGGATTTCCACCTTTACCCCGGATTTTGCAGTCACAGTCACCTTGCCCTTCAATAACCAAAAGGAACCACTTTGAGTATTTAAACCATGCCAAACACCTTCTCGGGAACTAATGTGTAATGGATTTTAGACATATTTTCTACATACCTTGAGAACAACGGAAGAGCCAAACGAGACATCACCAGACACCTTAAGGCTGTCGAGCTCAACTATACTAGGGATGGACTTAAACCGGCTCAAGAAATTAGCCACCTGTTAAAAAGATATAGATAGACTAAGACACTGTTTAGATAAAGGAACAGGACTTGTCAGGACATTTTTCTTCTTCTTTTACCTTCTTGAACTCGGGTCCCAACTCAATTGATGGGTTCGAGGGGTCAGTTCTAGCACTGTTTCGGGTGACAAAGCCATCAACTATGGTGTAGAGATCAGACTGTGGAAGAAAGAAAACTTGAATCATTACTCAAATGTTTCAAAAGATGTCTCTACTACTCTGTTTCACTTTAATAAGTGGTGAAAGTGTTTACCTGGACAAGCAGCAAGTCTGAAGTTGCCTTCACTGGCAAGAACCGTGAGCGAGGAACATTAACACCGATAGCATTGTCAAAGAACTGTTTCAGCACAGAGAATAGCACAGCAAAAAGGAGTTAGAAGAATATTACAGTTTGCGCTCTATGTTTCGAATTGTGGCGCTAGGACATGCATATTACCCTTATTGCAGCACCAGCTGCAGTTTCCAGCTGAAGAACTTTGACTCCATCGACTTCCTGAATAGAAGAATTTTCAATCGTTTCTCGGTTAGATAATCATGAAAATTGTAAAAATCATAAACTATTAAATAGGCCAGGCATCCACCTTTGGGTTTGGAATGATCTCCATTTTAAGTGCATCAGCTTCCACAAGCTTTTTGATAGCCTTCAAGTTAACCCATCTGTAAACTTACAGAGTTAAAGTCTACAAGTACGTTTATATCTTCTGGAAATTTTAGGGATATGATCTACTTACAGGTTGTTTGTGTTGAAGATCTTGAACTTCTCAATTGATTTGAACTCGTTGACCTACCACAAGGATCAAAACATGAGCGCAGTAACTCTTTTAAGAATGGAAGCAAGCAGAAAGAAGGCACAAACAAAAATCTACAGTTTCCCCTTCATAAGAACAATCTAATGCAGAGAGGAAAGAGAAAGGGCTTTTGAAGAGCTTCTAGCAAATTATTCTGAAAACCAAGCTCATTTTACCAACTCTCCCCACATCTCTAATGAATATGCTACAAGAGTTGCAAACAATCTCTAAAAAAATGAAACCCAAGTGGTAACAGGAAGGAAAACAAAAAAAGAAGTATGAACTTACATGTTCATCAGGAACCTGAGCAATCTCCAGAAGCTGGGATAAACCAGAAAAATCAATTTTAGAGGTCAAGAAACGAGTTATGTTCCTCAGTAGCACAAGCAATTGTAGCAGTAAGAAGATCATGAGTTGCAAAAAGGTTTGTGAAATTTTGTTATATATTAGGAAACTAATAGACATACATATCTACACACTTTTTTTTTTGCGATACAAATGCATCTACAGAATCCAAAAATAATCAACAGTAGATAAAAACCAAATCTGATTAGCAATATTCTAAATAATGATGCATAAGAAAACGTACATTCTAAACAAGAAATGACACAATTAAGAGCTTACCTGAACTTTGCCTTCATAAGAAATGAGAGTTCCTCCCTTTACATCAGCTAAAGTCTTGGGTGTGACCTCCATACAGTATTCGTTCTTGTTCTGGATCAAGTGCTTGAGAATTTCTGCAGCAATTAGACCAAGTACGAGGCAAATAAGACAGTTAGTATGGGATTTTCATGTAATTTTTCTGATTAAGTATGTAAAACTATGTGTAAACAAGAACGAGCAAACTACAAAGAGGACATACTTAAGTCAACGATTGCGCCCAAGTTGTCTGAATTGGCAATGAACACATATTCCTTACCCTGTGAGACCCAGAAAACCAAATTTTTAAAAAACATGGGCATCAATATTAAATGCTTGGGAGAACAGTAGTCGATTGCATTAAAGAATGAACCTCTGATAAGAAAGCATCGAGCTTTCCGCTGTTCTTGAGTGATGGGAATACATCACCATGACCAGGTGGATACCTTCACAAAGAGAAATCATTAGTAGGCGATCTGATAAACAACAGAAGATATTCATTAAAAGCAAACGTAATCTCCAATAAAACCGCAAATAAGGGCAACAAAACAAATTATATGACGACTACAGCATAACGTTAACCAGCAAACGGATGACATTTGTTAAAATTGTAAACATGTCATCTTTTCTAATATAACAGAATAATCTATTAGAAAAATAACTTCTTCTTGTTATTTGCAATCATGGACTGATCACAGAGAGCACAAGGCATTATGATTTTAGTTATCAGTTATGATACTTCATCACGAAGGGAGATTAACCAGTTCCACACTTGCATAAGAAGATCTAATGTGACTTAATAGTTAATATGAGCAGGAACAAAAACCATCGTAAGTATCAAGATTAAAGTAAACATGAAATTGTTTTGAGTGAGTCTGTTTCCTGTTTCTGTTCAGTATTTAAGTACAGAATGAATCATTTTCAATAGTTTTGGTGGAGTTGAAAAACTTGAGTAATAATGAAGCACAAGAAGGCCAAACAAAGGAAAACCCAATACTACTGTGTGATTTGAATAGTATGACAAAACGAAAAATCATACCAGCCATCCTTGTCGGTCTTTCCCTTGCTGGGCCATGGCACAAACTCATCTGCGACAACACGAGGATATTTGCTCTAGAAAATCCAAGTAAACATTATTAGTTGCAGATCTGATGCCAGTTTTTTCACACAAACAAAATTTTAATTTGCTAATTAGATATGCATCCACACCACAAACCTGGTTAAAAGTGTGAATGTCAACATTTGAGTTGGTGTACTTTTCCACGATCTGAATATGACAAAAAAACAGTCAGCCGAAGAGAATAACATAAAACTAAAAGTGAAAACACACGTGATCCACAGAAGTACCTTTTGTGTGTCATCATGTGTATTAAATGAGTTCATGAGAACCAAAGGAACCTTGCAGCCATACTTGTTGTTGAGATTCTGCGCGTGAGCAATATATTGGGCATTAAGATAAGGAAACATTAAGGAGGTAGTAGATCAGAGTAATAAAGAAAATGGAGAACCTCAATCTGGATAACAATCAGATCAAGAAAAGTCAAACCATCACGAACTTCGATAACCGACCTGCACAGAAAAAAGCAAGATATAATTTCTTCACCTCCTGAATCTTGGAATGACTACTACATGACATGCCAAAATTTCACAGGGGATTGTTCACCAGCTTCAATTAGAATGTTACATCCATTAGCAATGAAAACAAATATATACTGCAGAACAAGAGATCAGACAACTAGAAAGTCCAAACACAAGGATGACATGGCAAATAGATCTCCAGACAAGGAATAGTGCCCAGGAAAAAAGGCAAAAGAAATTTCATATTCAACATTGAAGTTGAAATCTCAAAGAGACTGGAGCAAGTACGCAAGGGAAATAAACGCAATTGAATTGAGAAATGAGAATGAAAACAGACGAAAAAAAGAAAGGCCTACTTGGGGCCAGTGCATCCCATTGTTGTCCCAAGACCTCCATTAAGCTTTAACACAACAAGTTTGTCCAACAGGTTCTTGGTCTCGGAAACATCTACATCATTTGTAAAAGAAAGCAACATCGTTTTAGTAACACATAGAAACTGCAAGAATATGGTAGGAAAACAAAAAGCTTCTAAACAGATCCGTATCAGACTATCAGCGAAATACCTTCGGAGACAGAGGCCATTTTCTCGTAGGGAACAACGATTTCATCAGTAGGTGTTTGGATCTTACTCCACTCAATGTGTTGGGCCTCACCGCTTCAAATTCATATGAAATCAGTGACCAGGAAACTAATTAGTCTACTGTTACGACAACCCAGATCTGTATACAGATCCCATCGGAATTCACGGCCAAAGTTTAATCGTTTCAAACCCAATCGGTGTTATCACCGAGATTCAAAAAATAACCGAAAATCTGAGAAAAATACGTAATATTGATTGATCATCACAAATTCAAGAGAAAACCAACAACAAATCGATCGATATACGGAAGTACACATCCACGACTACAAAATTTGAAGCGATATAAGAGAAAGGCGAACCTCAGGTAGCGTGAAACGAGGTTGATGAATCCGCTCCTCTCATTCTCGCTGAAACAAGGGGAAACCGTACACAAACAAATCAGTCGAAATAATCACAAAAATTCAGATCTAGGATTCTGAAGCCACAAGGATCCAACAGTTAGGGTAAACGAAAAGAGAGTAACAAAAAAATCAAGGAAACGAGAAAAAAACAATCGAATCCGAACGCGAACCTCATCTCAGTAAGGCCATCGACGGCGGATTTGAGCTGAGGGAGATTCTCGGTAGTGGCAGCCATTCTCGATTATCGATTAGAGCTCTCGATCCAGAAAATGATAAAAAAGAAAGAAAGAAAGGATTGCAAATGAAGAGAATGATGGAAATTAAAGCAGAGATATATTTATAGGCGCAAGGGAGTTTGTTCTGGGGGAGTAGTGGTGATGAAGTGACGACGATGCGTGTTGTTACCGCGTTTATATACATCGTCTTCTCCTTACCAATTACAATTCTACACGTTGCACCTTGCATGTCCGTCCGCTTTCGTCTTTTATTGTACCGTCAACTTTTTTCGTAACTCTGTATTTTCCTATATTTTTGTTTGCTATTTGAACAAAATTAAATTGATAAATTCAAACTTCAAATTTAGTTATTTCACCATTTTATTTATTTATCAAATGTTTAATCATTTTCTACGATTGCATAATTTTTTTTTTTTTTTTGAAACATATATCCTTCAAAATATGGGAAAATTATTATAACCAACCAAAAGGTCCAAAACAATAAAAATTTAAAAACCCCCATAATAATCCTGTCCTTGAAAAACCATGATAACCAACCAATCGAAATCATCCAAAACCAGACATAAATAAAAATATCTTTAACAACAACAAAGAAAGGAGAGAATCATCCAAAGAATATCCTCCCCTCACTCAAACATGAGGACAGTTGAGCAACTGCTTGATCTTTTGAACAGTGGCGCTGATCAAAGTACTCACTGTGTCCACTGACTTCTCATTCACCTCTCTCGTCCTGTTGGTTTTACCAGAGACAAGGATCTGAAAAGCCAACGTGAGTAAAGTCCCACCGTCATGACCATCACCACCGTCTTCAGCCGCCATGGATCGCCGGCCGTCGCTTGAGATTGTGAAACCAGATGGAAGGATTGGAATATTGGAAGGGTCAACTTCGCCGGAGGCTGCGATATTCATTGTAGTCCCGTCGAGAGGAGCGTACACTATCATGCCTCCTAGTGCGTCCATGTAACTGTCTTGCAGCATCAACATGTCGTCCTTGTCTGAGTATTGTGCCATATATATGCCACTATCCTCTGTTTGCTTAGGCTAATATTGTATATATATATACAAGTAAACATTATTTCAGTTATATAACCAAATATTTAATTATTAATTAAGAGGCCGTTAAGGAAATGTGTATACCCGGAGGATGGTGAGGCAGTTGGTTTCACTCGATCCGGTGAAAACGCGAGTGATCTCAGAGACTCCGTTTCCATTGCAAAGAACGTCCCACTGTTACATGCAAACGTTGTTTGTTATTAAAAAGCAAAGAGAAAAAAATGTATAAGTTTTAAGTATCCATGCATGTTTCTTTTTTGGATAATAATAACATACTACATAGACGTTAATTTCAGACCACTGGTCCATCATCATATACTATGTTGTATATAAATTTGCTAATCATCATATAAAATGTCGTAGATTTATTCAGGCATAAATATTGCCGAAATAATGATTACTCACAAGTTGCACTAGCCGTATTTGAATTCTATAATATGGATTTAGTTATATCATATATGCCGGTGACTTACTTTTAACCCATTAAACCGTATAAATTAAGACTTATAATTTATCGTTTCAATTCGATAATGATGCATGCAGGTCAAAAAAATAAAATAAAGAAGAAAGAACCTGGTAACGAGTGTCGTTGTTTCGTAAGCAGTTGAAGACGTGCAAGGGAGTGAGAGGGATTGAGAGACAAGACGCAGCACTGACAACTAAACCGGAAGGCTGACCGGCCTCACTGTTCATCCGGATTGAGATTCTGACTCCACATTTCGAGGATTGAGGAAAGTCAACTTTCCCGGACATGGTCAACATTTCGTTGAAGTGCTTCAACATTCTTTCCCCTAATTTCATTACACTCCTTCTTCCTTCTCCTGTCTTTATAACTGCCAAAAACATTATAACTTTATCAAAAACATCAGGATTTCATTAAAGATTTAAGATCTTTGGACTAAAGTTCGGAGACTATACGAACTGATCCACACTACTTAGGTCCTTTTTTTTTGTTAAAACACTACTTAGGTCTTATACGTAACGTGCATTCATCTTTTTTTTTTTAACGTACATTCATCTTTGATCAAATAAAATTATTTGTGGTACAGCCAAATTTAAATGATCAATGTAATATACTAGTTGTGTTAGTCAAAGTTCTGACCGTTTCCCAAATATAAGCATACATTGGTCAGTCCAGTTGCATGTCCTAGAGAATGTAGAGAGAAAATTAAAATTATCCGACCATCTTAAAATTTTTTAGCTGGTCGCCAACTAGTATCATAAAAATAGATTATCAAACAAAATTGACCTATGACCTTAATTAGGGCCTATCCAATAAAAATGGTGGTTGGACCGGACATACTTTTAGTCCATTCGATTTTACAAATTTTTTTTTTTTTTGCTAAAGACGATTTCACAATTTTTAAAAATACTTCAAAAACTAAATTCACCACAAGACCGGATAAATCAAGAAACACTTTTGTGAAAATTTATGTAATTAAATATGTGCTAGTTTTTATTTAAAAAATAATAATTGAGCAGAAAATATAACTATCAGAAAGATATGGTAAGTTTTGTTTTTTCTTGTTTTGCTTTTTGACCAACATTCACTTTTTTTAGAAAGAAAAAACTTCCGTTTATTTGTCATCCATATATTCAGTTTTTTCCCAAATTTTTTATAGAAAACTAACAAAAACATTGACTAGCGTTTTCGATTTTTATCTTCCATTTTTGCCAACTCAAAAAAAAAAATATATATACTTGTTGGCAAACCAAATTGCAATTATCATCAAAATGAAACAATTATGCCATTCACTATCAGAAATTTAAGTACGTATTGATACGTACCTTCGCTCCAGTCAGTAGCGGGAATGGTTAGGATGGAGGAGAGAGCCATCCTCTCACACATTCTCTGTAGCGTGACGGTCCAACGCTTAGCGCCATAGCCTGATCCGCCACATAAAAGCTCTCTATACATCCGATGTGTATCGGGTTTGTGGTCCACTTCCACATGCTCGATCCACGTTACCTGCAATATTTTAATAAATTCAAAAATGTATAATGTGTACATTTATGAGAATAAATAGACATTAATTTCTGAGATCGATAGAGGCAATGGAGACACCTCAGAGTGAGCATTGGGCAAGGTTCGGATGAGACAACCAGAAGGACGTTTGTGACAAGAAGGATTGACTTGGTCAAAGTTAACGATGCTCTGTGACACGTCAGCAACAATCCAGAGCCCTTCATCGATCTGTTGGCAGCACCTGACGATCATAAACTCTCTTGGTGGCACTAGCGGCGACAGAATGTGTAGTTGCTCCCATATCTATCAATTTCATTCACATTCAAAAAGATATCATGCATATATATTAAGATATGGAATCAGATTTTAGGTATTTCATTGGTGAAACTCTCTATTTATTGTGAGTCCAACTTTGAGAACACTCACAAAAGGATACTTAAACCTAACAAAAACATAATTCAAATATTTTAGGGTAGGATTGTGCCGTCTCGAACCTAAACTCGAAATGAAAATCTCTAAATTGAATGAAACGGTACGTAAGTATTTGATTGATATAACATTTTTTAAGTTCCACAATGAAAATACTTCTTCTTACCACTTGCAAGACATTGCAGTTTTCTTTTATGGGAAGTTCGGATCCGACCTTATGAATCGTCATGGCCTTGTTCACGATAGTTGGAAAGAGCATTTTCCATTTCTCCTACAATAAACAAGTAAATGTTCATATTTGTGTATAATTATTAAGTCCAGCCCATAAATTAAAAAAAAAAAAAAAGAGAGTAGTAACAACCAGCATGTCTCAAAAGTTATAAAAAAAATGTAATAACTTTTTCTAAATGATATAACAGACAAACAAAAATATGAAAAACTTTCTTTGAAAATCAGATATCAAATGCAAATTATGCACCACTTAATTTCACGCCTAATCAACATAATCCTAATATATTTTATGATGCATGATAGAATACATACCGAATCTAAGAACATTTCGATCAAATTTGTTGCTTCTATAGGAACCACCGTGACATCTTTGGAAGACTCGACGCGAGCACTAAAGCTCCTGAAACGTTTGATCGAGTGCGAGAACTTCTCATAGCTCTCTTGATCAATCACATATGATCCGTCGATAGACGACTTAACCCAAAAAGCTTCCTCGGTAAAAAACAGACGCTTGAGTTCTTCAACCGCACTTGCCGCGGTTTCAGTCAGTTGCGTTATGTCCATTTCGGATAGTGGTTGTTGGATGGTTTGAGATGTTGGTGGTCCTAATGAGCTAGGTGGTTCCAACAAGAGATTGCTTGGATTAGTTCCGTATGAGGTGCGAGTATCAACGATTTGCGGTCTCTGAGCAGAAGCGGATGAGCCCACCATTGTTTCTCGGTGCTTGTTCTTGGATACAAAGTCGACGAGTTTGTCACGCTATCAACAACAACAACAACAAAATTTATTACAGATTATCTGGTAGATATTTCTTTTTGCATTTTTCATGGTTATGTTACTCCATCATTTCACTATTATAATGGTTTACTGTCTAATTATCTGATATGTATATTGACAACCAATACACTGTTTATAATTATATATATATATATATATATATATATATTATCTTTTTCGACTAGATGAATATCATTTTGTCTGTAAAAATAAATGAAAAATTTGATGATAGATCAAACAAATACCCAAAAATATAATAGTCAAATATTTGTTGATTTTGGAAAAATGGAGGCAAATGATAAACCTTCTCTTTGAGGAGGGCGTTTTCCAAACGCAGTTTTTGGAGATTGCGTTCGCGTTCGCCTCTGCCAAAAGGAGGACCACCACAAGCTGGACAATTCACATTCCTTAAAGCCTCTAGCATTGCCTCGTTCTCACATCGGATCTTTTCGTTTTCTCCACGAAGTAATATGTTAGAAGATCTTTCATCTTGAGCCTATAGCATGTGAAAACATTATTTTATAAATCTATATCAATTCGTTGAAATAAATTATAAGATTATTTTTTTAAAAGATTTGCTAAGACGAATACTTTGCTTTGAGTTCTCTTGTTCTGAAACCAAAATTTGATTTGGTCCGGCTCGAGATTCAGCTCTTTGCATAATTTGTGTCGCTGTGATTCCTCCGGATGAGGACACTCCTTGAAATAACTTCAATCGTTTTTAAGATATCAAAAAGTAATTTATTATTATTGTTATTTTGGTCGAATCAAAAAGTAATTTATTAAAATCCAAAAGCTTAAGGGTTTCTCGAAATTAATAAAGAGTTAATAAAGATTTTACGCTTCAAGTCTCTGGATCTGTTGAGAAGTGTGGCGATGACAAATCCTCTTCTCTCTTCTCTTGGCGTTTACCGAAGTATATTGTTCGTTGCCTGAGCTTCCACCACCATCATTATCCATTTTGTTCTTCACCAAAGAAAAGTAGATTTGTTTTTGTAACAATGTTGTTTTTTTGTTTTTTTGTTAATTCACAAGCTAATCAGCATTTATATGGAAAAAGGTGGTATAAGGATAATTAAAAAATATATAAAAATTAATTCATAAAAGGGAAATAAAGGGAAAATATGGATATGTACTATTGGAGTGGGTAACATTATATGTTAAAAGGTAATTGTTTATTTTATTTAAGTCAAATATGTATCAGAGATATATAGTAGCGTTTATCTTACAATGTACTGAGGGTGAACCAAATATATATATTAAATTTTAAACATAGGCAAAACTTAATTTATTGGGAGAAGATTTATTTTTCTATTTTATATTTTTCTTTTAGTTTACAATTAATTTAAAATACTAAAGATAAAAAAAAATCTATTTATTTTGAAAATTAACATTAATAAATTAATAAATTTCAGGATATTTACCTATCAACAAAAAATTGTATATCATATATAATAAATCTAGAATTTTATTATAATGTTTTAGTTTATAAACCAATAGTCGGACAATGTCTAATTTTATTAGCGATATATTTATATATTATATGAAAATATAAACTTTTTATTGTCAACTATTTAACCTTATTACTAAATTTTAGTATTTTTAATTACAAAAGGGTATGGTAATCATTAAGCTCCATTTTTAGTAAAATAATATAAAATGAAATATCAATTTTAAAAAATTTCATCATTACTAAGTTAAATTTTAATTAGTTTCTTATTACTTTTTTTTTAACAAATTACTTTCTTATTACTATCTTTTCTAATATATATATACAGCTCATTCCACAACTCCAAATACCAAAACTAGTAATATAAATAAATATTTTGGGAAAAAAATAATGATTTAGAGACACGACTCATAAAACAGAAAAAAAATATTTCTATTATAACAATATCTAAAATAAACACGAATCGGTTGGCTAATGGTTTAGCAAATTTGACTTTCTCGTTTCTTTTAGGGATTAGATTGTTGGGCTCTCCTCCGAATGAATTGTCGATATGAATAGGGTAACAATAGCACGTAATGTGCATTTGTAAGGTTACTTTTAGTTTTCTAATAAAGTTGGGGATAATCTCCCCTCATTCGTACCAAAAAACAATATCTAAAATAAACACATATTTCCATTCATCTATAGATGGTTGTTGCAAATGGTCGGACTACGGCTCTGGTGCATGAGTCGATGGACCGTTTTAAGGCGGACCATATTGTTAATAATTGAATCTGACAATGATTTAGTTTGAATAAAAAAAATATGAATTTTGAAGCCTTTCTATCCAAAAAGTAAACATTTCAGAGAAAACTAAACTACAATGACTAGTTCATAACTGAATTCAGTGAGCATATAATCTTAATCTCGGCCATGAGTACACTTAATGTTCATCAACTCCGATCAATTCATCACCAAACTGAATGATTATTGGTCACTAAATTTAATTCATGATCTAATCTACACAATCGTTATGAATTATCTCATCAACAATTGTCTTATCCGACCGAATCAACTTTTAAGGTTAAAATCTTGTCTTTCTTTTTGTGTTTACACCAACGGCCAATTCTATATTTGGATTAGTCAAAATCAACCACAAATCATCCGATCAATCCAATCATATCAACGATCAAAGTTATTTCTCTTCGCCAGGATTCAAGCTCACTGGCCATTTCCATATCTTATTCTAGACTGGCCAATTCATAATTAAATCTTTAAAACATAAACTCTCAATCTCGGCCATGAGCCCACTAGCTTGGGAGATGTATTCAATCAAAAAATTAAAATGATTTGTATTAAATTGACAAACCATGTTTTATTCAAATATAAATTAAACTAAGTGTTACTGAACCAGTAATTTAAAAATGTACCTCCAAATATTTTGTTATTGAAAATATTTTAAATGATAGATTTTATTAGATTTTTAAGTGTTTTTTATCAAATAGATTTTTAAGTGTTTTAATGCAGGTTTTAGTTAAATATATAAAGATTCAAGATGAAATTGCAAAAAAAAAAAAATTATAGAAATTTTTTATAATTCATCTTAAATCATATAAAAACTCATTAAAACTCAAAATCTTTCGAAAATTTAAATTAAATACATCCTCTTAATGTTCATAAGCCCACTTCAATCAAGCCTCATTTGTTCGTCACTAAACCGAATGGTTGTTGGGTCTACTCTGATTCGGCCTGCCAAACTTAGTTTAAAATCCAACCCACACAATCGTTATGAACCATTTCATCAACCTGTGTCTTATCTGTTTGAATGAACATTTAAGGTTGACACCTTGTTATGCTTGCTATAAAACAACAATTTCATTTAATATTAATTTATTGAAAGACTAGTGCATGAGTAGCACATGTAAGTCGTAACAACTGATATTAGCAGGCAGCTGGGTCCAAATTTTAAACTTTAAAGAACAAGAGACTTTAATTGGCCTTAACAACAGTGACTGGACATGTTGCATTTGTCACCACATGATTGCTCACGCTACCCAGCAAGATCCTACAAAAAGACCAAATAGAAAACATAGATAATTTAGTTTTTTTGTTTGCTTAACAACAAAGATTAATTTTTGTTAAAGGCTTAACAACATGGATAATGTAGTTACTAATTAATTTATCCCAAATCCCCATTTCTGTACACATTATTATGTGTATGTGTGTATACGTGTGCCTGTTTTGTATGCTCTGTGTATAGATATAGAGATGCTCAATTTTGTCCGGTTAACCAAAATGAAAGAGCAGCTAAACAAAAACCAAAATCAAACCACTAAAAAATAATTTCAATGAAAACCAAATATGAACTCAAACTAAGAAAACAAATCCGAACCCAAAAAAATACAAATACAAATATCCAAACCAAAGTAACCCAAAAGCTAAAACTGAATATGATCTATATATATACTACACGGGTTTAGTCGGTTTTTTAAGAAAGTGGAACCAAACGGGGGGAAAAAAACGAACACAAACTTGAGCATATATCTTTTAGAAAAATGTCACTAACGAAAGTTGCATTAAAATGTCAAATACCAAATCAAGCCGAATCAAAACTATACCAGATGTGACAAATTAGATTCAGTTCTAGCTAGATTTCTACTCCTCTATACAATGAAGATCCGAATAAAGTCAAACCAAATTATACCGAAACTAGACAATAATATGAATACATTACCTTTTGAGAGGACCTAAACCTCGACTGCCAAGAACAATGGAATCGAGTTTTAGATTTTCGACGGCATCGCAAAGTTTCTCCCTTGGATCTCCCCAATACACTTTTGCCACGACCTTTACCTTCAAAACAAAAAAAACCTTAAATGACGACCAAAAAGAAAAAAGAAAAAACAATTGTTGTAAGTTTTTTTTAGGGTTGGTTTTAATGTTAAAACAATTGTTGTAAGACTGCGAAAGAGAAAACTACCTTTTTAGCCCTAGAGAGAGTATCAAGAACATCAAGAACCTCAGGATCATAAGCAAGTCCATACTGTTTAGAGAAATTAGCCTCTCTAAATTCCTCCAAAGGAACTAACGCTGCAATAAATAATTAACGATCAGAACCAATTTAAGAAATTTTTTTTAAACATGAAAATATAGTAATTTTTTACATACGTGAACCGGTTTCCTCAAATAGGATTTTGCGGGTGTGATCGGCGTTTTGGGGTTGAACATGAATTAAGATGACGGTGTCGCCGTCGTCAAGGAGATTCTCCGCCGTCCACCGGAGAGCCGATTTGCTCGTCGGAGAATAGTCCATTCCCACACCTACCGTACGTACCTTTCCCATTTCTCTCTCTCTCTCTGTTTCTCGATGATTTCTAAGTGGAAACTTATTCTGCTAGTCTCATTTATAGTGTAACTGGTTTGATGGTTTGGAGAATAATAACGCACACAGAATTCGAGATATTTAATGATTGTTTTTTTCTTTTGATTGTTTTTGGATTATGATGGGTAGATTCTTGAAGCTACTAGGTCTCTCTCTTGCTTACTTTTCGTAAAACACAACAAAAAAGTCTTTATTAATGACTGTTCTAAAAGACAAAGAGTTTAATTTGTTCAAATAAAAGAGATCGATGGCCTAAATAATCAAATAAAAGAAACGGAATTTTCATTAACGTTTTTTATTTCTTCTTTTTGCTTAGCATCTCATTTCATATAGTTGAAATAGAAAACCCCTTTTCATATAAATTTGTTTTTCTCCTATTACATATATATATATATATATATATAAGAAATCTGGCTACTGGTTGCAGCGTTTAAAGTTGTGTCTTACTCATGTCGATTTTAAAATTGAAATTTAATAAACTTTAAAAACAAAACATTAATAAACTTGATATTGGATTTCTTTATCAAAAAAAAAAAAAAACCTTGATATTGGATTTTTCATTTATACTGATGTGAGCGAGTGTGCGTAATGGAACTATTTGATAATTTTAATCAAAATCTTAAATTGCGTGTTCGCAAAAACAAGTGTGTTAACGAAAGCCAGCGAAGATACGTGTTTGCAAAAGTAGTGTAGGGCATTCTCTTTATCTCCCAGAAAATAATATTCGTTGTCAACTTTAGCAAAGGCAAATTTTATTCTTCAACTTTTCTTCATCTATAAGTTTTTATATTTATTGACTGGTGGAACTAGATACCAACATATCAAAACTAACTCTATACTTAAATCATTGATGGCTGAGACAAAAATAAAGTATTCGAAAAGTTTGTTATAGACTTGTAGTTTTGTTTTTTTAAATGTTATATAACAATACTTAAAATAAAATACAAAGTAATCGCAAGCTTTTATTTTAAGAAAATTTGATTTTGATAAAGCAATTTAAAGTAGTGGTTGCTAAAGAAAAGCCCATTAATACTCAATATATTAGATGGGTTGGATCGATCTATTAATAATACTCAACCCATTAAAATCATGGGTTGGATTGGATTAGATCACTTGGGTTGCTTGGCTAGGTTTTCTTTTTAAGCGCCAAACTGATTAACCAAATATTAATCGAAAATGCCTGTTTACAACAGATTCATTAATTGTTTTATTTTAAAATTAAACATAAGTGGGCTTCAAGCCTTCAACAGAGCCCAATTCATTCGGACTTGATTACGGCGGAACATCGCCGGGTTATACACGTTTACTATCTCAGACCTAGTTATCCTTATTCGAAATTTAAATAAACGACACCTTCAATGAAATATTAATCGAACTAAAATGTTTAACAAAAAGAAGAGCAATAATCCGTTACAAGAAAACTTAATCTAAAACAAGGAATCACCGAAAATGAACTAAAAACAAAAAAACACACTACTAAAGAGTAAAGATCATGATTTGACCCTAAACAATTTTAGATCAATTATTGATGTAAGAGCAAAACTGCTTGACGGAACTACTAAAGAAAGAATTGCTGAACGGTTTGAAAACGGCTTGTGTGCAGTCTTCGTCGATCTCAACAATGGCCTTGCAACATTCCGGTCCTATAGTAATTTGACGGTTAAAGAATGACCCGAAGATCTCCGCCATGCAGGCCTCTCCGTCTCCTAGGTCCGGGAAGCACCTCCTAGCCAGCTCGCTATCATTAGCCTTACCGATACTTCCACCGAAGATGGAAGGTAGCGAAAACGGGAGCGAAAACGGAATCGGAAACGGAAACGGGAACAAGGAGAATGCGGTTGCGGTTTTAGGTGCAAAAGTGGATGAGAGGAGAAGAACGACGATGAGAGAAAACGATTTCATGATGAGGAGGCAAATGTTACTAATCAAACAAATGTGATAATGATAGTGGTTATGATGCTTGGATCTTGGTGAAGCTTCTATATATATATTATAAGGGTTCTGTATTTATAAGGGAGACAGTGAATAAAAATCTTAGATAGTAGGAAGATCTTTTGGTTACACCAAACTATGAAATAGATCTTTTAGTTATGATTCTAGCGTTTAATTCGTTTAATTTGAGCTATATTACTTTGACTAATTTCAAACAACAGCATCAAACTCATATGAATTTGTAGCCAAAACTACAGAGAAAACGAAATGAATCTTACTCTAGGGATATATTCGGTCGGTTTAAAACTATACGGTTCACTTAATAACAAGTTAGATTATCGATCAATTTAATATTGACGATCGTCCGTATATGATTCGTTAGAGTAATTAAAAGAAACACTTATATCCGTTTTACATTGGAGTTTCAATGGAGTAGCGTTAGTTGGTTAAAAGAGAAAGGTTGGAGAAGCAAACAATCCCATGGGTAACGGAACTGTCACATCTTTGAAGTCAAAGGTCTCTCAATAGATCAAACCGAAAGTACCGGTGTTCATGGAAGTGAGCGTAGGCCCCACACGTTGTTTTACTTTTTAACTCATTTAAGTTTTTTTTTTTCTTTTTCAATCAAATAATTTCATTCACTTTTGAAAGCTCAAAAGCATACTATAATCGAAGGTACGATAAAACCAAAGGAAAAAAAACCAACGACATTATCTTGCCGCTACTAATTAAGTTTTTGTAAAAGTTTTAATTAATTAAGTTAATCATTGTATTGAGAAAAACAAGTATTTTATCTTATCATATCGTATGACTTAAAATTTGAGATAACAACTGGAACTGGAGGTAAGCAATACAACAAGACTTGCGTCCTTCCTTCCACACTTTGAGCCTCTAATTTTCCGTTGACATAATTTTTATTTAATGTTATGATTAGATTGTCAGTTGTCACCGTCTCTTCGAAATGTATTAAAATGATAGCTACGTTGTTGACTCGGCGCATTAAAAAGTATTCCATCTACGATTATCCAAAATATTCTAATTTGAACACTCTTCGTAAAGTTGCATAACAATACCAAAAATTAACGAAACAAAACATTGCAAGCATCATAAAGTTCCGTCAAATTTGTAAGCATCATATACAAATTTTAATTGTTTGCAGAAACTTATCAAAATATTTCAATTAATATTCGGTTGAAGACTTGAAGTTCTACTCAGACCATAGATAAAACTTGACCTATTTAATTGTGTCAAGAAAAACAACAAATCGATAAGGCTTTAAACGCGGAGTAAACATTGGCATAAAATTATGAAAAATTGAAAATAGGACGCGGATTCAACTATCCATTGTCAACCTCTATTTGCCAAGCTGTCCATCTTCCACATGGAGTATATTTTATTGCCAACGGAAACTTCTATTTTAATTATGTACTTGTATAAAATTTTCAAACTCATTCTCTGGTGGTATTTAATACTACTATATACTATATAAGCTTCCGTTGTCTTCTTCGATTCTCCCAAAATCACTTTTGTTTTTGTTTTTGTGCAAAACATCTCACACTCATAATCTTTCGATCTCTTGAATAAGTAACAATCAACAATGGGCAACTACGTTTCATGCGCTCTAAGCAAACCGACATCATCCGAGTCATCATCCTCGTCACCGGCGGCGAAAGTGATCCTCCCGGACGGTGGGGTGCGTGAGATCCACGCGCCGACGAAAACAGCCGAGCTCATGATGGAGATGCCAAGCCATTTCCTCGTCGACGCCAAATCGCTGAGAATAGGCCGGAGATTCACCCCACTCGCCGCCGACGATGATCTCGACCTCGGAGGCTGCCACGTGTACGTCTCATTCCCGATGACGCGTGTCTCTTCCGCGGCCAACGCCTCCGACATGGCTCGGCTCTTCCTCGCCGGCAAGAAACGCGTAAGAAGCTGCGACAATAGGAGAGTGTCTCCGGAGGAGGAGGAAGGCGATGACGCCAGGCTGACGTCGGGAACGAAGCTGAATCTTGAAGACATTGAAGATTTCTCGGCGGCGGAGTTTATCCACCGGATCTCTGTTTCCAAATCTAAGAAGCCACCGTTGGAGACTATAGTAGAAGAAAACGTGTCGTAATACAACAAACGATCCATTTTCTTTCTTTTTTCATTAAATTTATTTTTTCTCTTTACGAAATTGCCTCTCTTTTGTGGTATTAATGCACGGAATGAGACCCATTAATCGAGAAATTAGTTATGTGATTACCCTTTTTTTTCCCCGTATGTAAATGCATTATTTCGGGGGTTAATACTGAATACTGATGTGTGTGTGTGGAATCATCGGTAAAGAATAAAGATTAAATACTACTTGACTAAAATTAAAAATTACATTTTAATTTCCTATGAGCAAAAACAGAATTTGTCAACCGCCTCTTTATAAAACAGAATCAAAATTAAAATCTATGAAAATAAGCGAGTTTCAATGCTAATTGGAAACTGGAAGTGATTTTAAGACTTGAACTAAATGCAAGTTGCCTTGAAACAAGACGTTGACCATATGTCTGGGAAACCCCCAATTTGCCCTTTTGCTTCTTATAAACGGCTAAAAAATGCTCTGTTTCGACGTCTCCCCATAAATAATAGTACGACTTGTGGTTACTCCTTCATTACCAAACCTTGACGATTAGTTAACCTTCTCCTTCCTCGACAATGTCCGAATCAATACGAAACCGAGCAAGATCAGATTCAGTACCACAGATGTACGAACTGAGTGATGGTGATTTCTCTTACGAGTCTCTCTCCGATCTGTCAATTACATGTAAGAATCGTCATCTCCCATACCAGGGGGTTTCAGTTGAATACCTCCCAGAGAATCAGAAACTGCAGATCCCAGCTGCGATGGGAATGTCATGGGTACCAACGAACACGAAGCTCTGCGAAACAAATCAAACTCTCTATTCGAGGTTGTCGAAGGTCGCGTCAATGTCCTACACCGAAATCGAGTCTCTCGTGAAGACGACGACCACTGGTGAGGCGGTACGTGAAGCAATCGACGGTCTTGAAATGACGACACGTGTTTCCGAGAGACCTAACCGGTGGGAGACGGCGGAAGCAGATTCCGACGAAACGTTTGGTGACCTAAGCTGGATGCTCCATTTTTACTGCGATATCAGAGATTTCGGCTATCTTCTTACTGAGGATGCCACTGTTACTGATACTGCTTGGTCGAATGGTGTTGAGAATGTTCCTCAGATCCGTATCCAGAACAAGCTCAAACCGTACACTCTGCATATGATTGCTGCTCTTAACCATGACTCTGTTGGTAATTATCCTCTTGGAGCATGGGTTCATGCTTATGGTTTAGGGATTGGGATTTATCCTGCTAGAGGAAGAGCGTTTAAAGCGGAAGCAGTTTACACTACTAAGATGCCTTCTACGGTTGATGAAACCGCGGTTCTAGCGTTTCAACAGAGCCACGGAGAGATTCTTGTGAACCTATGCCTCAATATCTTGGCGGTTTTCGGGCTACTGCACTTGAGCAAGGATAAGACTTTTGCTGGAGGAGACGAAAACATGAATCGGGTTGGGAATTCTTACTTGGAAACATTGAAGACTCCGGATATGGT
>JAHZTW010000001.1:250391977-250412019 GCA_020283515.1 Alliaria petiolata | reverse complement strand
ATACGTTTCTTAACAGTTTCTTAACAAATGCTTTTTTGTCATTGGTCCATTTGATTTTTATTTAAAGTTTAATTAAATTATAAAATTATATTAATTAAATATACTTAAGATACGACACTTAACGTTTAGGCCCTAAAGGGTTTCACAAAATAGCCTTTATTGATTTGTCCAATTCTGACCCAAGGAAAGATAAGAACTCTATTGATTTGAAGTCTTTTTAGACTATAGTTAAAAGTGAATAAAATGGTTAAAGATATTGAGAAAGAGATCATCATGAGCTATTTATAGCATTTTAACAAATTCAGAAGATAAGTACAACAATTTTTAGTAAAAAAAATATGCCAAATACAATTGGTTGCTAATATTTATAGATATTTTACTATAAGAAGTCATCTTGGGGATTCTTAGACTAAAAAAGAACTTGGCATTATCGTAGCTACAGCTACACCACTAAATCCCTCGTTGCTCCCTCTGCTCGGCTCTTTTCTTTCACCGGTAACTCTCCCTCTTTGGTGACACACCTCTGTTCACGGTAGTGTCCTTTCTTCTCCGATTAGCTTTTCTTAAGAAAAAAACTGCCGTGACTTTTCACATAAGTTTAAGTATGTCGTTCATGCTGCACTAGCTGGATCATAATAATTCGGTATTTACAAATTTTCAGAAATAAACTTGTGACTTAATCTGTAAATCTTTTAGAATGAGCCAGCTAAAGACTTTCGAACTCTTGTGAGATTTTTTTCGGTGGCCATTTCCGTTGATATTATTTAATGGTCAATAATCCTAACTGAATCTGTTAAGTTATGGTAAACATTCGTTTTTAATCTGCTCTTCTCAGTTTGGTTGCAAAGAAAATGATTGGTCACAAATGTGCTGTTGCGGAGAGTCAGAACGATGAAGTGATGGCTGAGTCTCTAGAGGCATCGCCGCAGGAGGTGAGTCTGATAGATATATAACAATTAAAGGAGCATGTTTCTACATCTCGGAACGTGATGAGTTGCCCCTATTATTAAGCAAACAATTAAAAATAAAAGAAATAAGCGTTTGTAGAAAATTAGAGACAAGGCTTGGCCAGTTATTCTTTGGGTTTGGTTTCTTGAAACGTACAGGTTCGACCTCATCATCAGGAAGAAGTAGCCAAGGAGAATGGGGAAGAGGACGGAGAAAAGAAGAAAGAGGAAGAACCAGTAAAACCTGAATCCTTAACGCAGAAGGATCAGGAAGATGAGGCCAAAGATGACCGAAAGAGGAAGAAAACTGAGAACAAAGACGAGAAGAAACTGGCTCCAAGAGCTAAGAAAGCCCGAGCGACCAAACCACAGCAAGAGCCTGAGTACTTGGAGGAGAAACGTAATCTGGTATGCTCTGCCAATTCTACTTCTTATTTTCATATATTTTAACTTAAAAAGATGGGGATTGTTTTCTTTTGTGAGTGGAAAACTCACATGTACGTTTGTTTTTAATTATGTGTGTTTCAGCAAGATTTGTGGAAGACTGCATCTCCAGTGGGATTTGAGGTATATTATTCTTGATTTGGCTACAACATCTCGCGTTCACTGTCTCCATTGATATTCTTTGCTAATGGTTGTTAAATTGTGTTGGCAGTGGAAGCTGTTAGATTCAATTTATGAACCCAATTGGGATTTCAAACATTTGGAAGCAAGTTGTTTAGATTATATTCTCCATTTCTAGGTGTCTATTGTTAGGTCAAAATATTTAATCTTTATTCTGGTATTTATATGTTTAGGAAGCATTGGAGGAAGGAGGAATGCTCTATGGGAAGAAAGTGTTTGTTTTTGTCAATGCAGAACGTAAGATTGTTTTGAGATTTTTGCTAGTTTTTGGCTTAAGTATGCTCTCTCTTCCTTTTGATTAACATTTCCTGTTAAATTATCTCTTTCTATATTAACAGCTCAAATGGTCGGCTACAAAGATGTAATCAAGGTTATCCTTGTCCCGGTAGTTGTTGCTGTAAGTCGTTGTTTAAATCTCTCTCGACGGTTTGCTTGCTGTCACTGATCATATATGGATTTGAACTTGTCTGTTATATCTCTGTATAACATTCTATATAATGTAGGTTGAATCACCCTCTCCGCCTTCTGATAAGGTAGCAATCGCAACGATTCAGGGAGCATCGGAGGAGACCGTTCCAATGAAGCAGATGAAATTGGACTGGGTTCCTTACATTCCGTTTGATAAAAGGTACCTTGAGTTCCACGTCAACATTTGTCGGGATGGCTGCTTAAGAGAGATGTCACGGCATATGTTGCTAATTACTTTTGTTCTCCTTGCAGAGGAAGACAAGTTGAGAGGATGAAGTTTCAAATTTTTATCCTCGTCTGTAGGCAGAGGAGGTAAGAAACATATACATGATGTAATTGTTTGAATCTACCAGTTTCTGGTGTTGTCAATTTAGCTTTTGTACATTATCTCTGCAGAGCTGCCCTCAAGGAAGAGCGTGCTAGGGAGCTCCTATAAGGTTCGAGCAGCAAAGAAAGCAAGACAAGAGGTAAAAATGGTAACCCTCACTGAGATAATGCGATGTATGCTAGAGATACGATAAAGCCTCATAAACTACTCTGCAGGCAAAAGCTGCTCGAATGAAAGCAAGAGAAGAAATGAGCGAAGAAGATAGGAAAGCCCATGAAAGCATCAAGTTGTACAAATTCTACCCTAAGCCTCCACCAGAGGTCTCAGGATTCGGCAAGGTAAATCATTTTAAGATAACCCAAAATTAAAGGCTTTTTTTTTTTGTTTGCGAAGCTTTTGAATCATGTGAATCTTCTTTGTATGCAGTATCCCTACATTAACCGATACTACCGGAATGCTCATCATGTCTTTTGATATTGGAACCCTGAACAAACCAATTTTTTCTTCTTCTTCTTAATTTGCCATGCCAATTCTCATTGTCGATGGAGATGGTGCATATCATCAATACCTGTTTGGTAATTCAAAAAATCTACTATCTAAAACAAAAATTCCAGAATTTATGTCTGACTAGTCCAGAATGACCGGATACAAAACAAAGCTTCAAACAGACACCAAATCATCTTTTTGTTGAAATGCTTCTTGATTTTGTTTCTGCAACTTCTCCTCCAACTTCTGAGCACGAGCCCGAGCCCTTGAACGTTTTTTTTGGTATGCATAATCACCTTAATACCAAAAAAAAGAAAAAAAGAAAAAAATTATATCAAAATTCCTTAATTTGTAGGGAATAAATCATCTCTCTCTCCCTCTCGCTCGCTCCATACCTAGGCCATATCCCACAACCACTAGAACGGCTCGCTCAAAAAGATATATGGCGTTCTCTTTGAGCGACGCGAAATCCATCCCGCCTGCTCACAATCACAAATCAATGATTTTTTTTGTCTATTATAGATTTACACATCGAAAACAAACCACCTTATACGACGATCCGCGATAATTTTATAGACTTACCGTTGCTATCACGCGATGAAGAGAAATTGCGTCGAGACCCAATCGATCTCCTTCCCTGTAAACTCTTCGTCAATCGATCGAACCCAATTAAAAAGGGTCAAAGGAAAGATAATCATCAATCATAAACAGAATTTCTCGATTTACCTGCGCAACCACACATCTCAGATTCGGCGGCATCATCTGAAATTAGGGTTTTTCTTTGTCATGTGATCATCAAAAAGTAATCAACAATCGAAAAAAGGTAATCAACAATCAATCTAAAAAAAAATGAATAATCTCGAAAAAGATTTACACATAAAATCTCAACATTACCTCGACTTGAGTGAAGCACTAATCCAAATATTATATATATGTAAGGATTATTAGGATCCAAAACCTCTTTAAACTCATCCTTCCATTCAGCGAAGAACCCTTCTGAAAGAAGAATAACAAGTAAAACACATCCAAACCCCAACACACGATCCGCGAGAGAGAATTCTAAACATCTGAGAACGAACGTTACCGTTGCTACCACGCGATGAAGAGAAATTGCGGCGAGACCCAATCGATCTCCATCCCTGTAAACTTTTCGTCAATCGATCCACCACAACAAGGATCAAAAAGGAAAGATAATCAATCATTATCAGAGTTTCTCGGTTTACCTTCGCAACGACAGATCTCAGATTCGGCGGCATTATCTCTGAAAATAGGGCTTCGCTCTTCGTCGTCTCTGTTTTCGTTCAAAAACTGAGAAAGGAAAAAGTGAGATTTTATGCTCTTTTTATCCGCCTTGGGCCTTAAGCCCAATTCGTTTCGGGTTTGCTAATGGGTTGCCGGGTTATTTCGGTTCAATCATATAGTACTTCGGTTTAGGATACGGGACGGTTCGGGCAATAATAACAATGGTGTGTGTATGATCAAGTTGGAGCAAGTTCGACCTTGCTCAATTTCAAAGGAGCGGCTATGAATTCAAGTTGGAGCAAGTTCGACCTTGATCGTTTTAACCGGAATGATCATCATGTCTTTTGATATTGGAATCTTCTACATTAACCGATACTACCGGAATTGATATACACCATCTTCATTGTCGTTGGAAAACAAAATTCTCTGGAAGAAATTACATATAATGATTTCATGTCCGATAGAGTTTCTTGCAATCCGATTCCACAAGAATAAGAAATCTAGGAGGAGCCAAGATACTTCTTAAGCGACTTCAAGACTTCTTTGTAAGCCAATTTCTTGGCCATTTTCTTGTCAGAAGCCTTCGCTGTGTGAGCAAAACTCATTTCCTTAGCTTTCACTTCAACTGTGAAATAAGCTTCACCATTCTTGAAACCTTTGGCTTTGCTCAGCTCCAACTGCTCTTTCTGGCATAATTCTGTCAACTCTCTCACAGGATGCAGCTTGACGGTCTCTGGAGTTATCATACAGCCCAAAAGCGGTTTTATACTCGCAAACACTACATCCTTGTTGTAACCCGAGTCAACAAATATCGCGCCAGCTAAAGATTCTATCACATCTCCAAGAACCTGGCAATGGCAAAGTCACCAAGACATATTAAGGCCTTGTGTTCTATCTTCAGAGTAGAGTAGATAAATAAATAAAAGTGTTTTTACCTTTGGGAAAGATATATCGGATTCCCATCCGAAAGTAGACTGCAAAGGCGTTCGTTCAAACTCACTGACTGTTCTAGAGATGTGCTTGTGGAGATCATGAGATGCATGTAGAATGTGTTTGTGCAGGTTTGATTTCACCGCCACTATGGCATAACATTCATTGTTCACAGAAGCAGAGCGCATGTCGGTTAGTAGTCCAGGAGAAAGATTAGGATATTCACCGTATAAATACTTGGTTATGAGATAATCCAACACTGAGTCGCCGAGGAACTCCAACCGCTGCAGAAGAGTTAAATTTAATTCATTAACCGAAAACAAAAGTAGGTGATTGACTTTTATGGAGAAGTGACTGAAACCTGATAGCATCTTGGAATATCAGGAATCATGTATGAACCATGAGTCAGTGCCTCGACTAGAAGAGACTTATCCTCAAACTTATAGTTCAACAGAGACTCCATATAGATTACATTCACAAGCTTCTCGGCTTGTATTGAGGACTCTCTTTCGATCATCGTAGTTGTGAAATCGACCTTTATACCAACCCAATTCATGAACACCAAAGCTGCAAGTTCACCTCCTTCGCTGAGATATGCACCGATTAGGGATTCTACAACATCAGCCACACTCTTGCGTTTCAAATTCCTCCTCCTAGCAATGTATATGTTTCTAGAACCGGGTAGAACATCGTTAACAAGGGCATAAGCTGCAGCTGGTTGACCAGGAACCATCCAACCTTTAGGTTCAAAACACTCATCGCGGATAAATCCCTGTAATCAAAGAAGATAATTTTTTCACATTTTACCTCTCATTCCATTAAATTATTTGAATATTCCACCTGCTGCAAATTGAACATTTCTATAGAACCAGAGGTTTACTGAAGAATGTTTACCTGAAGTTTCTGCTGGCATCCAAATTCGCAGAGCATGACATTTGATATCATTCCATCTTTTTTCGTGCTAAGAAGACCCTCATGATGACTACGAAACTCTTGGAATAGTTGCTGACAAACAGCATATTTGAGAAAAGAGTCACCAAGAGTTTCTAGTGATTCCAAGTGGAACTGATCTTGGCACTTCTTTGTTGTGATGGCTTCCAGAACCTTTAGTCACAATTGAATCAAAATCATCTGGTGAAGAATCAACAAAAAATCCACATGAATGATTTACAGCAGCTTGCAAGTCCCAAGATCTACCTTGACGGTTGGAATGTTGACTTCAGGGATGCTTTTCTTCAGGTTGTATGCTATAAGCAAAGATTCAATGCGTTGCATAACAGATGGGATGAAAGTATATGAATAGATCATATCGACTGATATTGGGGAAAAAATGACATGACACAGTTCAGGAGGTAGTTCAACAAACTCTCTGTCATGCTCTGCAGCAAAATAAAAATAAAAAAGAAGTGAAAATTAAGCAATTAAAGAATTCAGTAAGAACTTAGGATGCAATTAATCAGGTTGTGGTTAAAGATTAAAAAACCTTTCTCCTTTCTCTTCTTGGTCATGTGAATGTGATTATGCAGCGTGAAAATGTGTCTCCCATTCAAAAGGGGTTCATCCAAAAAATTTAATTGAATCCCATGCCTGCAGCATAAACAATAATTTTTTAGCCTCTGTTAGAATATATAATGTATCAATAGTAAAAAAGGTATTTGTACCGTTTCTCATAGTACTCCATGTAAGTCTGATTGGTCAACAACGAATTTGCGTTAAGATTGTTCAGGACACCTTTGGTGCAGTAGACGTATCCATTGTGTGGGGTGTAAACCAAAGCATCTTGTACGACACAAGTACAAAACAAGCCGTTTTTAGTATGAAGAATGCGAGAAGCACCCTTGGCAGAACAACCCACGTGTCTTTCCCAAGCTTTATGACAAGTTAAATCCACGGATCTAATCACCTCCCAGTTAACAAGAGATCTTTCATGCTCATGAGTGGATGGAAGCAGTAGGTAATCAAGTGCCACCCCGTCTCTTAGATGCAATCCACCCAATGCCTCCATCAAATTATTCACACTGTGATCCAATAGAACTCGGAGAAGACTTATCTGAAACTTTCTACACAAAAGAACCTGAAACACACAAGAAAATGAGATTCAATAATGGATTTAAATGAGATATGACTGATAAAGAAAAATGAGCAACAATACCTCCTCTTGTGTAAAGTCAAACGCTCCCACATAACTCAATGACACAGCTACTGTACCACGATGATCTTCCAACCTGAAGCATGTGTTCCCAATGTCATCTCCAAGCTCACTTCTGGTGCCCAGAAAAATATCGTTGAAATGGAAATTTCTTGGAGAGTCTGGCTTCATTCTTATTAAGTAGAAGTGGTATGTTGTCTGCGACAGTGCTGAAAACTGGGAGACTAGCTCTGGGGGAAAGTAGCATGGCTGATCTGTGTTATAGTGTATTTTCCCTGCAAACTCAAACCTCGTAGATGAGTGGTTTATTATTATACAGCCCAAAAAACAAAAAAAAGAAGCAAGAAAATTACCGAGTTTTTGTTCGACATTTTCCGCCACAACCATGTCAGGCACAAGATGGTCAGTCAGAGCTCCAACTTGGTGCAGCTGTTTACAAGCTTCAAGACAGACAGCTTGTTTTAACACATTAACATGTGCTTGAAAACTAACTTCCTTGATTGGGCAGCTCTTAGGTAAGTAAAGTGTACAGATCCCCTGATCCTTGTCCACTTCAAAACTAGGAGCTGGTTTGAAGTATCTTTTCCAGCAAAAAAAAACAAAACAAAAGAATCAGAAGGAAAATATAAAGAAGAAAAATTTGCATAAAAGAAAAGCTGGTAGGTATCAGACTAACTCATCTGAAGGAAGCTTTGAGCAGTAGTAATATATTAAGCTAACGCTGGAGCTATAAGTTACAATTGCTCCCGTACTATTCACACGGAAGAGATCCCCGGGTGAATCATCTGGAAGAGGTTGACAGGGATCAAGAGAATGATGCAAAGACTCTTCACGCATTCTTTTCCCACCAGAAAGGTATTTCATTAACCGATCTTTTGTTTCTAGATCTCCGCTGCAAGGTGGCAATGAGGGAGAAAGAAATTAGATTTTGCGAAGCATGGAGATATTGTTCGCGACAAAAATAAATGTATCAGACCTTTCCACCATCATCAAATAATCTGAATTTAGCATTCTAGCACGCCCACGAGACTGTATGAAACTGCAAATGTTGGATGCAGGGTCAAATCTGATAACCAGATTGCAACTTTGAACATCGAGGCCCTCCTCTAGAATAGATGTTGCTACAATTATGTTTACCTACAAATAATAACAGGTTCCTCAGAATTATAGATTAGCAGTAAGCTGAAAGCTCCACCGGTTCACAGGAATTCAACCATACCAAGCCTCTCCGGAAGTCTTCCACAATTTCATTTTGCTTCTTCCGAGTTTGACTTTGCAGACCAGAGTTATTTCCTGCAACGTACTTGGTTTTCCAGCTATTATAGTTCGGAAGAATCTCAGCCAAAAGGGATTCCAAAACAATTGCTGTTATCACCCTATCCACAAAAACGATGCACCGTATGTTCTCCAAGGAGCTGCATCAACGAAAATCCAGAGAACATATCGAACTCATAGTATAATAAGCAGAAAAGAAAGCGTGCATGCAATCCAAACCTATAACCAAGAAGAGATTCAACGAGGCAGACTGTTTTAGACGTTAGGAGACCTGACTCCAAATTTTCTTTAGCAGCACTCCAGTTAAGACCTATACACGCAAACAAAGAACCAAAGAAGTGAGGGGTAAAAAAAAGAAAAGAGGAATGGATCTACAACCATAAAAAAGGTTAGCAAGCAAAAAAAAACTACCATGAGGTATGTCAGCTAAAAACGCCTGTGAAGCATCAGAACAAAACTTTTTTACGAAGGTCTCACTAAAAATATCTGGTTGGTCCCACAAGGCAAAGTCACCCTGACTGGTTGACAATGACTGAGCAGCCTGTTGTGGAAAACAAAAACAAATATTACATCATTTCTTACTTTCCTTTATAATCTAAAACCTTAAAGGAGCACCAAGAACAAAATTACCTTCTGCGCCAGCCAACTTCCGAGATCACTTAAACAATAAGTTAGGCATGAACTTATCTTCCGCAGTCTCCTCTCTATAGAATCAACAGTAGAGGATTTGAGATCCAAGTTTGCAAGGGATAAGCGATGCTGAAAAATAAGTCCATTGTCCTAATTAATGTGTGTGATACAAGAATGATAAAATAAGTATGGACTATATTCTTAGAATTAAACCAAAATTCTAAGATTTTAACATTCAAAACACACAAAAAAAAATTAGTCATGAGGCCACTGAGAACAGTAACATAGAGACACCACCATGTAGCAAACACTTAGTGTACATACCTTTGTGGTTAGGTTTTCCAGCTTCCCTACCAAGCTTGCACATTTAGAACTTGGCATTTCCATGTTTTTGTAGTACTTGAAGCTTGGTGTAGAAAAGGGGACAAATCCAGCAAGCACGGACTCATTCTCACAGGTATAAACCTTTATTATTTAAACAAATTTATTACTATGATGGGGTGTGGAAGATATAATCATCACAAAAATTAGTTATCGTTTCAGAATGGAAACATGGTTAACTTTTATAAATTATTGAGACAGTACAAGCAACTAACAGATGAGACAATCTTGCTGCAGTATCAATGGCAACTAAGAGAAAATATGTAGTTTCTGTGTCAGATGTAGTCATACTATGAAGAAATAATGACTAAAATGATGTATGTTCACCAAAGTATCAATATAGAGGGTAACTAATGACTATAGTCACTATACCAAACAAAAATATAAAATTTCTGATTCTGAAGGCACCTTTCACAGATTAGAATAAAAAGAAAATTCACTTTCTATAACTAAAAGTCATACAAAACAGGAGAGACAATACCAAAAACTCAAGATAAAGAAAGAAGTAACCTTTGAATTCATTAGAGTTTCAAGTTCCTGAATCTTTTTCCAGTAGCTATCCAACTTCGCACCTTAGTTGAGAGAAGAAAGACAGAGAAATAAAAAAAAAACAAACGTGACAATGCATGTATAAATCGAAAATATAATGTCTAAATCCAATTGGGAAAAACTTTAAGTGCATAATCACCCTTAGCTTTCACAAGGGACGCAGTCATCCCAAATATCCTTGGAACATGGGAAGATGCAGAATTCAACTCCTTGTGATAGAACTCCTACATTAAAAAGAGCTATATTGTCAAAAAATGTAAAAGCTAACTTATGAAATAATTCCTTTTTCAATATAAATTTCCTATGTTTCCATGAGATTTTCATTCAGGGCTGAGTTCTCCCATTAGGGGTATCTTTTCATACTCACCTTCATGATACAAGCGTAGGGATGCTTTCCCCTAGCATGATGACACTCATCAACTATTAGAACCTTGATCATGTTCAACCTCAGAAAACTATGTCTCAATGCATCGACCAAAATGGCAGGGGTCATCACAAGAACCTGCAGTTATGAAAGCAAGGGAAAAAAACAGAGTGAACACTTGAAATTTCCATTCAGGTTTGAAAACTTGGACTTATATGGATGTGTATCCAGGGCGGATATATGGTGGAAAGGATTAATTAGAGATTGGCACGCAGCATAGCAAAAGATTTTACGAACAACCGACTCATGAAATGGCAAGCAATCCAGCTAAAATGCACACTCAGAACACTTGAGCAAGAAAGATAATGTACATGCGGTCAATAAAAGAAAGGAAGACCTCATATTTATCGACTTCTTGTTTCCATGTTGAAGAATCCCAAAAGTCAACCCCCATGTCTCCCCAATACATACCCACTTTTAGATCAGTGTGCATCTTCAGTGCTTCTGCTTGCTGTGTACAACACACAAGGACGAGTAAGAACAAGTGTGCACCTTCCATCATAAAAGGGAGATAGTAATACTAGAGTTTCTAAAATTTGGAAATGCAGCAGGATATATTACATAAACTGTACAATAAGAATAAGAGAGTATATTGGTGCAAAACTTCAATGGCTATTCGTGTATAAAATGCCCACAACTTCAATTCTACATAACATTGATCCACAGTGAGTTACTCTCAAGTTGAGCTTATGTGCACAAAACCCACAAACTCAGACTCAGAGAGATGCATATATAAAGGCGGACACTATAAGAGCTAGCAATAAGATAGAAAGATAGCATCATACTTGAGTGACAAGAACCACTTGAGGAACCAAGAAGACGCTGAAGAATGGTGAAGGCTTACGGAAAAGGTAGGCGTAGTGACGAAGAAGCATAATGGCAATAAGGGTCTTGCCAGAACCAGTCTCCAAGAAGACGATTGTGTTCTGCTTTATAGCTCTCTCAAGTGCCTCTACCTGATAGCTGGGTAGTGATAGAGCATCAAANTATCTTTTCATACTCACCTTCATGATACAAGCGTAGGGATGCTTTCCCCTAGCATGATGACACTCATCAACTATTAGAACCTTGATCATGTTCAACCTCAGAAAACTATGTCTCAATGCATCGACCAAAATGGCAGGGGTCATCACAAGAACCTGCAGTTTTAAAAGCAAGTAAAAAAAAAACAGAGTGAACACTTGAAATCTCCATTCAGGTTTGAAAACTTGGACTTAAATGGATGTGCATCCAGGGCGGATATATGGTGGAAAGGATTCATAAGAGATTGGCACGCAGCATAGCAAGATTTTATGAACAACCGACTCATGAAATGGCAAGCAATCCAGCTAAAATGCACACTCAGAACACTTGAGCAAGAAAGATAATGTACACGCGGTCAATAAAAGAAAGGAGACCTCATATTTATCGACTTCTTGTTTCCATGTTGAAGAATCCCAAAAGTCAACCCCCATGTCTCCCCAATACATACCCACTTTTAGATCAGTGTGCATCTTCAGTGCTTCTGCTTGCTGTGTACAACACACAAGGACGAGTAAGAACAACTGTGCATCTTCCTTCATAAAAGGGAGATAGTAATACTAGAGTTTCTAAAATTAGGAAATGCAGCAGGATATATCACATAAACTGTACAATAAGAATAAGTGAGTATATTGGTGCATAACTTCAATGACTATTCGTGTATACAATGCCCACAACTTCAATTCTACATAACATTGATCCACGGTGTGTTACTCTCAAGTTGAGCGTATGTGCAAAAAACCCACAAACTGAGAGTCAGAGAGATGCATATATATAAAGGCGGTCACATTCTGTAAACACTATAAGAGCTACCAATAGGATAGAAAGATAGCATCATACTTGAGTGACAAGAACCACTTGAGGAACCAAGAAGACGCTGAAGAATGGCGAAGGCTTACGGAAAAGGTAGGCGTAGTGACGAAGAAGCATAATGGCAATAAGGGTCTTGCCAGAACCAGTCTCCAAGAAGACGATTGTGTTCTGCTTTATAGCTCTCTCAAGTGCCTCTACCTGATAGCTGGGTAGTGATAGAGCATCAAATATACAAAGATGTAAGACTTGCGATGATAAGAAAAAGAAGAAAAAAAACTCCTCCCTGATGATGTCTTAACTAGACAGATTATCAAGAGGTAGATATAAATTAGACGATCATGGGTTCATCTCTGTCATTAGTAAAAATCATCTGAGCAAAGCAAAACAGAGCCTAGAAGGAAACCTCACCTTCTTGCAAATGATAGAGGAGTGGTAGAGACTTGATCGGCGTTCTCGGCTACCATCTCATCAGCATCCATGGCTTACTAAAACATACACAATATAGTTACGACCTCTTCGTCAAGGTTAGACAAAACCTCACAGGTGAAATCAAATCCCAAGAAAAAAAAAAAAACGGAGGTAGAAAAACCTAATACGATCCTCTTGGTCAAGGTTACAAAAACGGAGAAGTCGCTAACAATCGGAAAGCCCAAGGATTGAAATCAAAAGACAAAACTTCGGGTACAGGCAATGTCGTAGAGGAAGCTCACTGAAGAAGAAGAAGAAAGCGATCCTTGCCTTTTCATTTTTTAAGACTCTTTGTTCAACAATTTTTAAGCCTTTTTCTTCGAAAACCGCTGAATATTATTTTCATAAATACTCACTCACTCACCAAGAGTCTTCTTCCTTTTTAATTTATTTAATTTTGTTGACTGGTATAGGGACTTGGCGACGATACTGGGGATTTTTTTATTACATTTCCGCTCACGCCATTATCATTTATTTTGGTGTGATAGTGAATCGCTGTGCCCTTTTGTGTATAATAGTATTGATTTACACTTCCGCTGACGCTATCATTATTTGTTTTCGGTGTGATAATGAATTACTGTTTTGTAATGTGATAGCGACGTTATTATTATTTTATTTTGTAATGTGATACACTTATTTTTGTTGTGATAGTATTATTATTTATTTTGATGTGATAGTGACTTAACACTTTCACTGATAAATTACGAAACAAACAGCGTTAACTTCTTTTTTTTTTGTTTCCCAGCTATGAAAGCCGGGGCAGCTAATTGGGTGGCACAAAAGCAAAAGACCAAAAGGCAAAATAATTGTACGAAAAGACCAATGGGATAAAAATGGTAAAGAATGTAGTTGTGAACTTATTTCATTGGCAACCACCCGTTTTGTAGAATGTCAAGTTAAAGAATTATAGTATTAGAAAAAACTATTCATTTTTTTGTTCCTAACACTTAATCTGTCTCTCTGGGGGTAGAAATTCGAATTCAGGTTTCCCAATTGTACTATATATGTTCAACTCTATCAGATAAACCATATGAAGAGAGAGTGAGAAGAAAAAAAAAACAAAAAAAAATAAAACAGAAGAGAGTAGGAACCCTTAAATTTGTTTCTTTAATCATAAATAAACACATAAAAAACTTCCAAAGAGTGTCTTCTCTGAAATTCTCATGGAACTTTATGGGTTTTGCAGATAACATAGAGTAGCAACAAAGGAACTACAAAACTGTAACCTGGAAAATGAAGCACCATGTTCATCTCATAAGCTCTAGCCAGACCCCAGCAGTTCTGTAAAGAGCAAAGAAACAAGGCAAACAATACATTCCGAATCAGAAAAAAAAAACAGACAATGGAATGAACACAAGATCGCGACTTTCTTTTTGAGGTTTTCGCCAACAAGACAGAAACGAATCAACAGTAGAATATTATAGAAGTGATACCTTGAAATGCTTCCAGTATAGAGCCAACGAAGCCAGCAAGAGCGATTTCCGAATCAGTCTTCTGTTAGAGAATAACAGCGAGCGGCGTTGCCATCTCTTCTTCCTTCCCCTGTCATGGTCATCCTCTTTCTTACCAGAGACGGTTCGCACGTGATCTCTGTACATTTCTCTCTCGGCAACCAGACAACACACAACCAAGACACTGGGGATAACAACAAAGACCAGATGTGGGATCACCAGAACCATTACATAAGGTTGTCCGATGTATTCATGTTTCCTATCCGTGCCTGAGCTTGTGACCACCCATCCCATAATAGTCATGTATGTTCTGTTTCCGGAATCAGTAAACACCTCACCGGAAAACCAAGGAAAGAATATGAGATAAAAGAAATATGCCATGTAACCAAACCACACCACAGGAATTCTGCAGAGGTCTTGGAGAATCCACAGTACAAGTGTGATTGGTCCTTTCTTGGCGATGAACTTTTTAAGAGTGTATTGCTTCTTGAAAACAACGATAATGCATTTGGGGATGAGAAAAACAAAAAACAAACAATACAGAGCAAACCAAAGAATCGGGTAATATAATGCCGCCCATTGAAAGCCCATGACAAGAAACTCATTCCATGTCCATGAGACTTTAGAGCTTAGACCATTGATGGAAAACGGCCGCATTTCTGATAAAGTTGATCTGCCTTTAATGTCAGTCACTTCTATCTGCAGCCAAAATCTGTCTGGTAAGGGATCTTCAAAGGCCCTGTAATTCCATGGAAGTGAAAAAAATGAAGCCCCGGAAGTGGAAGAATCGTCTCCATGTTTTCTCATTGGAGCTTCCATGACCAGATTGTCAAATCCAGGGCTTGAGTCATAAACTCTAGCTACAACTTCAACAACCAGTGAATGAGAAAACACGATGGCCCTGATTGCGTCATAGGATGACGAGATCATATGTTGGCAATCGTATTTGTGACGTGCAAAGGATGTTGACATGAAACGTGAATCTAATGGAAAGGTCGGCAATATGATAGTCTTATGGGATTTTGACTTGAAGTCAAGATCAACATATGAAACATGACCCCTATCAATGGCCAAAATCCGCATTGCCCTGTTTTTTCTCCAGTCACCCATCTCCCATTCCCAGAATTCTGCAGCCGGCAAGGCTCCAAACGAGCAGTTCGCAGTACTTTCAGCACCAATATGTCTCATATTCAGCTGAAACAAGTCATTATCTGATAAACTGATACCACCGGATTGATGGAGTCTATTAAGATTCTTGCCAAACCTTGAGTGTAGATGGCCACACAAATAAGCAGAGATGGAGTGCTTCAAGAAAACATCTTTAAGGCTCTTTTGAGAGTGTGACAGTGCTGAGAAGGACAACGGAAAATGCCCAAATGATATCTTTGTCACAGGTTTTGTTGATTGGTCATCCCATTGAGATAGGTGTGAGTCGAGCGAGCTCAAAAGTTCATCAGTTGGGTGCCCAAAGAGATTTGTTGGGCCACGTAATCCAATAAGCATTGAGGTATCAACACCGACAAAAAGATGTTTCCATTCACTAGTCTGTATGATAAAACATAAAACTGTCAGCAGCAAATATATAATCGAGCAATGTGGAGATTTTCTCGACCACAATGCAATAGATAACCCTTCATCTGAAATGCAAATCAGTGATTCACCAACCGAAACTTAAACAATCAATGATCTCAACCAAATGAAACAAGAGGTTAACAAAATAGACCAAGAGTAGAGAGAGTGTAACCAACCTCAAGAGTGACGGAGTTAACGTTTTCTTTCCTTCCCATCTGTCCATTGATGCTATACTATGAGAAGAAATCAACGGATGAACCAACAGACGGAACACCAAAGTTGTCGTGGTTACCCCTAAGATCATAGAATATGGTCTTATTCAACCCACTTCTCTTCACAACATCTTGCATCACACTCTCGTATTCTAACCACTCATCTTCACCTTGCTTCATTGTTAACATGTCTTTACTTTTCCCATCTGATTAACCCAATGAAGTAAGATATCAACCAGCAATATTCACAAATAAGAGTTTATAAGTAAAATTGGCCAGACCCAAAGAGCACAATATATCCGACAACATAGCAATATCTTGCAATGAAACCACACTGCTTCCCAAAGCTAAAGATAAATTTGTTCGCTAGCCTTCGATAAATTATATCTAGAATGGAGAAATCAAACAAATTGAGCTGAGTGAAAAAAATTGGAAGCATAAGTAATACCTAAAAACACAGAACAATTATCACAGAAGCTCAATCAAACAAACAAACGAGAGATTCACAATTCGAACAAAAAAGGGCGGTGGTTTAGGAGAGATATCAACCTGTGAGATCACCGGTGATTAAGACTAGAGAAGGGTTGATCAAAGACAGAGCAGGACCCACTATGTTTTTGAAATCAATAGCTCTTTCGGGATGATGAACACTGAAATGGAGATCGGATAGCTGAACCACCCAAATCAAGTCTTGCCCACTTCTCGCTTCAATCACTCTTCTCCCAGATTCGTCTATCGAACCGGAAACCCTTGTGCTCAAGGAGATTAACAGAACAAGTATCGTACTCAACGAGATTCTTCTACGCTGAGAAATAGTGTTCCTTCGGAGCTCATCGTCGCCGCCGATCGCTTTCATCACCTCTCCTCTTTCTCGCGAATCAGTAGCATTCGCAGATGAATCTCTCAAATTGTGTATTTACAAATTACAAATCGTCACGCTCAACGAACTGAAAAGCTCCTCCAAAAAATCCTACATTTTTATTACTTCTTAATTCGCTTCTTTGTCTTGTTTTCCTTTACTAAGATGTTTAATTAAGGGAAAAAATCAATATTCTCTTTCTTTACGTCTATAAAGCGTGTAAACAAATTTTTCTTGGTAACAGAGTAAATTCTATTCTCCCACAAATTCAATTATTAATTGAAGAAAATAAGAATATGTTAACAATTCCATGCACATACATGTCACATATTACAATAGCATAACATATAGAAAAATTACAATCACAAATTCTTCATTACAAAAGGAGTTTTTCATTTTCAAATATAAATTATTCAGACAAGATTTTCAAATCCAGGCTTTTGTACTATTAACCAGCATCAACAACTTTGTGAGTCCTTAAGTGCTTTCGTTTAGCCTTCTTAGGCTCAACACCTAGCCATTGTTGGATGAGCTCAAACACTCTTTTATCACGGAGAAGCCCTCGATGGGTACCTGAAACTCCTACACTCGCAACTGCTTTAAACTGAGCAGCCTGCGAAGAAAAGTAGAAATGTAAGGTTTGGTGAAGGTCCAGAGAAGTGACAAGAGAAACCACTAACAATCTAAAATCATTCAAGCTTTGTTTTTACAGATTTGCTTCAAGAAAAACCGATAAACTCAGGATAAACAAGGGAGTAGTAGCTTACTGCTGCTGATTCAGCTGGTACAGTTCCATCTCCATCTACATATGTATACTCAGGCTGGAACAAGTTACAGACTTTTTAGATCAGATATGATGTACCAAAAGATAATAATACTAAGCGAAGGAATGCCAAACGATAGNTAATGGCAATAAGGGTCTTGCCAGAACCAGTCTCCAAGAAGACGATTGTGTTCTGCTTTATAGCTCTCTCAAGTGCCTCTACCTGATAGCTGGGTAGTGATAGAGCATCAAATATACAAAGATGTAAGACTTGCGATGATAAGAAAAAGAAGAAAAAAAACTCCTCCCTGATGATGTCTTAACTAGACAGATTATCAAGAGGTAGATATAAATTAGACGATCATGGGTTCATCTCTGTCATTAGTAAAAATCATCTGAGCAAAGCAAAACAGAGCCTAGAAGGAAACCTCACCTTCTTGCAAATGATAGAGGAGTGGTAGAGACTTGATCGGCGTTCTCGGCTACCATCTCATCAGCATCCATGGCTTACTAAAACATACACAATATAGTTACGACCTCTTCGTCAAGGTTAGACAAAACCTCACAGGTGAAATCAAATCCCAAGAAAAAAAAAAAAACGGAGGTAGAAAAACCTAATACGATCCTCTTGGTCAAGGTTACAAAAACGGAGAAGTCGCTAACAATCGGAAAGCCCAAGGATTGAAATCAAAAGACAAAACTTCGGGTACAGGCAATGTCGTAGAGGAAGCTCACTGAAGAAGAAGAAGAAAGCGATCCTTGCCTTTTCATTTTTTAAGACTCTTTGTTCAACAATTTTTAAGCCTTTTTCTTCGAAAACCGCTGAATATTATTTTCATAAATACTCACTCACTCACCAAGAGTCTTCTTCCTTTTTAATTTATTTAATTTTGTTGACTGGTATAGGGACTTGGCGACGATACTGGGGATTTTTTTATTACATTTCCGCTCACGCCATTATCATTTATTTTGGTGTGATAGTGAATCGCTGTGCCCTTTTGTGTATAATAGTATTGATTTACACTTCCGCTGACGCTATCATTATTTGTTTTCGGTGTGATAATGAATTACTGTTTTGTAATGTGATAGCGACGTTATTATTATTTTATTTTGTAATGTGATACACTTATTTTTGTTGTGATAGTATTATTATTTATTTTGATGTGATAGTGACTTAACACTTTCACTGATAAATTACGAAACAAACAGCGTTAACTTCTTTTTTTTGTTTCCCAGCTATGAAAGCCGGGGCAGCTAATTGGGTGGCACAAAAGCAAAAGACCAAAAGGCAAAATAATTGTACGAAAAGACCAATGGGATAAAAATGGTAAAGAATGTAGTTGTGAACTTATTTCATTGGCAACCACCCGTTTTGTAGAATGTCAAGTTAAAGAATTTTAGTATTAGAAAAAACTATTCATTTTTTTGTTCCTAACACTTAATCTGTCTCTCTGGGGGTAGAAATTCGAATTCAGGTTTCCCAATTGTACTCTATATGTTCAACTCTATCAGATAAACCATATGAAGAGAGAGAGTGAGAAGAAAAAACAAAACAAAACAAAAAAAAAACAGAAGAGAGTAGGAACCCTTAAATTTGTTTCTTTAATCATAAATAAACACATAAAAAACTTCCAAAGAGTGTCTTCTCTGAAATTCTCATGGAACTTTATGGGTTTTGCAGATAACATAGAGTAGCAACAAAGGAACTACAAAACTGTAACCTGGAAAATGAAGCACCATGTTCATCTCATAAGCTCTAGCTAGACCCCAGCAGTTCTGTAATGAGCAAAGAAACAAAACAAACAATACATTCCGAATCAGAAAAAGAAAAAAAACAGACAATGGAATGAACACAAGACCGCGACTTTCTTTTTGAGGTTTTCGCCAGCAAGACAGAAATGAATCAACAATAGAATATTACAGAAGTGATACCTTGAAATGCTTCCAGTATAGAGCCATCGAAGCCAGCAAGAGCGATTTCCGAATCAGTCTTCTGTTAGAGAACAACAGCGAGCGGCGTTGCCATCTCTTCTTCCTTCCCCTGTCATGGTCATCCTCTTTCTTACCAGAGACGGTTCGCACGTGATCTCTGTACATTTCTCTCTCGGCAACCAGACAACACACCACCAAGACACTGGGGATAACAACAAAGACCAGATGTGGGATCACCAGAACCATTACATTAGGTTGTCCGATGTATTCATGTTTCCTATCCGTGCCTGAGCTTGTGACCACCCATCCCATAATAGTCATGTATGTTCTGTTTCCGGAATCAGTAAACACCTCACCGGAAAACCAAGGAAAGAATATGAGATAAAAGAAATATGCCATGTAACCAAACCACACCACAGGAATTCTGCAGAGGTCTTGGAGAATCCACAGTACAAGTGTGATTGGTCCTTTCTTGGCGATGAACTTTTTAAGAGTGTATTGCTTCTTGAAAACAACGAT
>JAHZTW010000001.1:250345083-250382225 GCA_020283515.1 Alliaria petiolata | reverse complement strand
GTTCTAGATGATCAGTTTCAGTTTGTTTTTGTCTTCTTCTGGAACAGCAAATTCCATGAGTATGTGTTGCCTTTCTTTTCCGCAACCTCCACACGTTTCCCTCCAACCTGCAAGCCATTCGATTTCGTCAAAACAAAAAAAATGCTTCCAACAGAGTAATTATTGCCTCTGTTCTTTAACCTAACTCTAGAAATTCTCTTAGTCACAATGTTTTTGTCACATGATAATGAGAAATAAAACGACATCTCGTACCATTAACTTTCGAAGAAGATAAAACAGATAAATAAAGTACCTTGTCCATGAGCCAGAAGCCAAGGGAAGGCATGTACTGCACTAGATACATCACGAGCAGTACTGGCTGATAAAGACCAAAAATAAACATTTATATATCAGACGCCTAAATCGAGTGCAACATATGCGATTTTGACAAAGAGGTATGGTACCTGATATGAAATCCAAGCTTCCTTCAAGTTATGAGATGCAGCGATTATGGTGAGTTCTGCACATCGTTCGGATGACACACGCTTCTGCGTGGCAAGAGAGGAAAAGTCGCGTATTAGATGCTTGAGAGAAACTGAAAAGAGAAAGCAGAAGGAGATAGAAGATCCCAATGTTGACAAAGAAGAGGATTCACTGTATGTCTACAAGACTAGTCAAAGAATAAACCAAAGGCAGAAGTACTTAAAACTGCAGACAAGTTAATCAACAAATCAGAATCATAATCAGTTAACCTAACCTCAGGAGACTTCTTGTCTTCCGAAGTTGATGTTCCAGTACCATTTGAGGTTTCTATTGGACCGGGACAAACAACAGTAACCTTGATTCCCTTCTGAAAGAACTGAAACCATGCGCAGATGAATTTGAGCTAACTGTTAGATTCTATACTTTATTGTGCTATTTCAGCAATAAGTAAAAAGAGGAAGAAAAAAAAAACCAAAAGCAAATGAGATAGCATAGCAAGAAATGAAGCTTATTGACATTCTTCTGGGGCAGCTACGAGTTTTCTGCTATGTCTTTCCATAAGTCATTTGTTGCCAAATAAATTTATTTTCTTCAAACATACCTCAGAACGCAAGCTGTGGAAGTAGCCTTGCAGCGCATGTTTTGAAGCAGAATATATCGCCTGTCCAGGTGATGGTACCTTTCCTGCGGCACTGCTAATCTGAGTATATATTGACGTCAATTATTAATCATGAGATTCAACCCAAGGGGATGGACTATCTATATAGCCTAAAAACCTTCAGATTTAACATATCATTAGTCAAGATTCAGTAGTGTAACTCCAACCTTTATAAAACAAACATACAAAATGGTACTATTTATTCATATTCATAAACTGCGATATGAAGCTCAATCCTTGAAAAAAATTAGAGCACTAAACATGGACGTTAACAAAAAACTATTATCATTGGCCACCACCACGTACCACAACAAAATGACCGCCTCCTTGTTTTAGCATATGAGGAGCTACCAACTTTGTAAGAGAGATTGTCCCAAATACATTAACCTCGAATGTAGTCTGCACACAAACATCATTGATTAACCATATGTCAATAAAAATAACATAAAAGCCACACACGTCCTACTCGCTACAGGCTAAGAAATCTCTGGCTATACACAAAGGAATTATCGTGCCTACAGATTTTGGCCCGATAAACTTAATACCTTGAGATTTTCCTCACTGGCATCCACTGCCTTGGATTTCTGCAAGAAAAAGAGTATGGTGATGACCCGCCCTTGAACCAACTCATATAATAGCTTGAACTAAAGAGACTCTGTTCAGTAGATACAAAACATTAGCAAGGAAGTTAACTCACCGGACGCTCATAGGCAGCGTTGTGAATCAAATAATCAACACCAGCCCCAGGGAAAAGCGACACTGCTTTCTCTACAACATGTTTGAGCGACTCTTCGCCGCTAGCTAAATCTAAAGGCAGAACCTTGACATCTTGTGGCGCATATTTACCTAGAGGAACGCTGAGTCGATTACATGGTGCGTCAACAGAAACAGGAAGCTCACAGTTCAAAATTGGAGACCTTTCCTTGATTCATTGTTAAAGGAAGTACCTTTGAGCTCACTCTTGACCCGATCCAGTTCAACTTCATTCCTCGCAGAGAGAATAAGCTTGGCACCTAAACTTGCAAACTGTTTAGCAAGAACTTCCCCTAAATCCAATCATAGACAGTAAGCAAACATAAGGAGCCACAACAAAAAGTAGATAATTCTTCATAGATAATCCTAAAAAGACGAATTACCAATTCCGCGGCTAGCCCCTGTGATCCAGACTACCTGAGCAAACCAAAACAGCCAGAAATCTGAATAAATGCTCAGAAACTGAAATAAAACGAGAACTCAAGTCATTCTCACTTAATTTCAGATTCCATCTATTAATCTAGTACCTTGTCTTCTATGGCTTCGCGCTTCACATGCTTCTTCGAAATCAGGGTCAAATCCCCTGCAGAAAGCAGAGAGCAATCATTTCTACAGAATCTAAAACTCAACCTATAAATCTCCATCACAACCACAAACGAAAAGGATTTAACATTGCATTTGAGCTATTCGGATTAATTACCATCGGCGATTGCANAATATATAGCCTGTCCAGGTGATGGTACCTTTCCTGCGGCACTGCTAATCTGAGTATAGATTGACGTCAATTATTAATCATGAGATTTAACCCAAAGGAATGGACTATCTATAGTGCACTTAACAAAAAACTATTATCATTGGCCACCACCACGTACGTACCACAACAAAATGACCGCCTCCTTGTTTTAGCATATGAGGAGCTACCAACTTTGTAAGAGATATTGTCCCAAATACATTAACCTCAAATGTAGTCTGCACACACAAAAATCATTAATTAACCATATAAAAATAACATAAAAGCCACACAGGTCCTAACTCGCTGCAGGCTAAGAAATCTCTGGCTATACAGAAAGGAATTATCGTGCCTACAGATTTTGGCCCAATAAATTTAATACCTTGAGATTTTCCTCACTCGCATCCAATGCCTTGGATTTCTGCAAGAAAAAGAGTATGGTGATGACCCGCCCTTGAACAACTCATATAATAGCTTGAACTAAAGAGACTCTGTTCAGTAGATACAAAACATTAGCAAGGAAGTTACTCACCGGACGCTCATACGCAGCGTTGTGAATCAAATAATCAACACCAGCCCCAGGGAAAAGCGAAACTGCTTGCTCTACAACATGTTTGAGCGACTCTTCGCCGCTAGCTAAATCTAAAGGCAAAACCTTGACATCTTCTGGTGCATATTTACCTAGAGGAATGCTGAGTCGGTTACATGGCGCGTCAACAGAAACAGGAAGCTCACGGTTCAAAATTGGAGACCTTTCCTTGATTCATTGTTAAAGGAAGTACCTTTGAGCTCACTCTTGACCCGAACCAGTTCAGCTTCATTCCTCGCAGAGAGAATAAGCTTGGCACCTAAACTTGCAAACTGTTTAGCAAGAACTTCCCCTAAATCCAATCATAGACAGTAAGCAAGCATAAGGAGCCACAATAAAAGTTGGAGATAATTCTTCACAGGTAATCCTAAAAAGACGAATTACCAATTCCACGGCTAGCCCCTGTGATCCAGACTACCTGAGCAAACCAAAACAACCAGAAATCTGAATAAATGCTCAGAAATTGAAATAATCGAGAACTCAGTCATTCTCGCTAAATTTCAGATTCCATCTATTAATCTAGTACCTTGTCTTCTATGGCTTCGCGCTTCACATGCTTCTTCGAAATCAGGGTAAAATCCCCTGCAGAAAGCAGAGAGCAATCATTTCTACAGAATCTAAAACCTCAACCTATAATCTCCATCACAACCACAAACGAAAAGGATTTAACATTGCATTTGAGCTATTCGGAGTAATTACCATCGGCGATTGCAAATTTGAAGAGCAGACCAAGAAGAAGGAGGAGTCCGAGAGAGAAGAAGAGTAGAGTCAGCATTTTCTCGATTTGAGCAACGGCGAAGGATAAAGGTATAGTTATTAGGGAAAAATATGTTAACAAAAATAAATGTAGGGGTAAAATATAAATTAAATCATTATCTACAGTTCTGTATGAAATTAACCCCGAAATACCTGAACTATTTGGTATTTACATCAAATACCTTGTTTTTTTCTTTCCTGATAGATTTGTATTGTTTCCATATATAGCCATCTGAATTTCCACTACATTAGTCTGGCTTTCTATAATTATATGTGTTGATTACTTCAGAGTGTGAAGGATTTGTATATCTGAAAAACTTGTATTGTTTCGCCGATATTTTAGTAGTTTTAGTAATTTAGTAATTTACTTCTAAAGTAGTTTGCTGATGCTCCTTTTGACACTTTTGTTATTATCATGGATTCATGGGGCCTTGCCCACAAAGGTGCACATTAGATATCACAACTATTGTAAACGAAAAACGAAGATTTATTAGATTACAAATTATTTGATTCTGAAATCATCTTCTTACCGTCGATTGAAAGTGAAAAAACTCATGACACTATAATATTATTATAAGATCACAACTATTTCAATTGAAAACGAAGATTATTATATTAGCTGCTTTCCAAAGTAATCAAAGTAGCCGAACCATTAAAGTTTGTAGAAAGGAAACAAAAGAAAACATGACATACAAAATGACATAGATCAACATACAACATAGTAAAATACTCAAATCTCAAAAGTCAAAAAGTGAGATGAGGTCATATGGGAATGGAACGGGAGACTTTGGGATAAACGTGGGTAGCCGGATGACCCATAATACGGCGACCTTTTGCGTGTTTAAAGATATAAACCAATGCTCCGACCGGCCATTCCACTATTCCGGCTGCCACAAACGCCACAAGCCCTAACGTTGGTCCTACCACTTTGCATCTACATGGGTTTCCTCCTCTTCCGCACTGCACGCATATCGGAATCATCGCGAGAGCAAAAGTAAAAAAGTATCAAAGATGTGAAATGTGTGTGGAAGTTATAGAGATGTGATGTATGGAATATGAGTAGAACAAGTAGTGTAGGATTAGGGAGAGTTGGATTGTGATGCTTATATAGAGACTCAAGCGAATCATTTGACTCTTGTCTTTTTTTTTTATAATTGTTCTTCTTCTTTTATCTAAAATACTATACTTGATCTTTAAGTTTATACGTAGGGTCGGTCATTTTTTATTATTATTCGTTTTCTCCACCTTTGACAGATGTTGAGTTCCTAGTTGTACATGTGGTTTAAGGAGGATACGTGTTTTCTTCTCCCTATCGCAGACGATATCATTGGTGACAAGTTGTTGGCATCGTCGGTTTGCTCTCGTCTCTCGAGAATCTTACAACCTAAAAATTATAGTTATATGAAATATTTTAGGGTTTTTCACCAAATGGACATCAGTATATGTTTTAGGGTCCATGATGTATCAAGCCAAAACGAGATGGGCCTCAAACAGGCCGGGTCAGTCCAACACAATATAAATCCTAGCAAATTTGAAGACTTGTTCAAAGTTGAAGAACCTCACCTTTTGCATTTTATGATCCGGTCTTCACCAAATGCATATTGGTGATGTATAGATATGAGTCATATGACGCTGCATATACTACTATATATGCACATGCATGTGTTTATACATATGCTTTATCGTTCTTTTTCAAGTCTTGAGATTAAAAGGCATTTCCCATTAATTCATCATCATGATCATTTTGAAACCCAAACCTCTAATTATGGTCTTATACATGTTCCTCGTCTTACAGTGTCTCACTTATCAAGCCAACTCCGATTCGCCCCTGGAACACATCGAAACACCGGTTCAACGCTCTTGCGTTAACTCTTGTGCTCAGCCACCACCGTTGCCAACTCCACCGCCACTAAAGACGGTTTACTGCAGTAGGAAGTCATCACCTCCACCTCCGGCGAATTTCATGTACGTGACCGGTGTGCCGGGTGAATTGTACCGGACCGAACCGAATGATCAGTGGGGCTACTATTCTATAGCAAACCGGAATTCGGTTAAGTCTCTCTTGTTTATCATAATTGTGGGGTGGTTTGGAGTTGTTATAAATTTGTGAGCAAAAAAAAGCTATTAGCGATTTTAAGCGTAGCTCAATTAAATGAAATATGGTATTCATATTATGTATGTTCGAGTTACTGATTATATATAATTGTGTTTTTGTTTTGCCAAAACGCAGATTATTCATAGTGCTCAAGTGATTTACATTATTTATAATGTGAATATTTCTTCTACATATTAAAACATGAAAATTATTAAAAGTTTTATAAAGATTCCCATTCACCAATCTACAATTTATTAAACAACATAACTAGTGGGAAAAATAGATGTTTTGAACAAAATTCGGCAAAGACTTTTTTTGGGATACCAACCAAACTTTGGTGTTTGGATGTTAATAAAAAAAGACTTTGGTGTTGAATTTTGTATGATTGACATTAGACATGCAAAATCTCTCCACTACCAAATTCAAGTCATATAAACTATGTTTAAGTATCTAATCTTTTTTTTTTTTTTTTGCTAAAAGGGTTTGCCTTATCTAATCTTTTACTTTTCTTATAGAAACAAAGTATAAGTAAATGTTCAAAAAAAAAAAAAAAATATATATATATAATATTAGAGAAATACTATTAACGGTAAATTGATAGAACAATTGTTTTGCATAACTCTTTCTCTTTTTAATAGTTGAAGACATTTTTGTCGACAAATTGAAATTTCTTCTTTCAAATGTTTTTTTCTTGCAAAAATATTGATTTAGAATTTTTTTTTGTATTTTTCAATAAAAATTATTTAATTAAATTTCTATGTACTATATATAAATTTAAACAGCGCACTAAGAAATATAAAACTACTAAGAAAGGCAAGATTATCATCAGATTTCATTTCCCCCAATCTTGATATCCTTAGAGAGAAGAGAGACCGATCCAAAACCCTAAACCCATTCCCGCGGATTTTTCCCCTTACACTCTTCGTTGTGAAAAGCTAATACGGAGACCTGAGATCAAATGGGAGATCCGTTGGAGAGGTTGGGATCAGAGGCGTCAATGGCAACGGAGTCTGGCATGAAAGCGGACTTGTGTTTAGAGATCGATCCTCCGTTAAGCGAAACCGTTGCCACCGCCGAAGACTGGCGTCGTGCTCTCGGCAAAGTGGTTCCCGCCGTCGTCGTACTCCGCACAACTGCCTGTCGCGCCTTCGACACCGAGGCGGCCGGTGCTAGCTATGCTACTGGGTTTATCGTTGATAAGCGACGTGGGATCATCCTCACCAATCGCCATGTGGTTAAACCAGGTGCGCTTTTACTGTAAAGATCTCTTTTGGGTGAATTCTTGATCGGAATATCTCCATTTGCTTTAAGCTGTTTTTTTCTCCCCAAGAGACGAGTTTAGGGAGCAGCTACTAGCTAGATATCAGATGTTTAGAGGCGATGGTGTTTTCTCGAAGTTTTGTATTTGCTTTAGGATTGTGTGATTGGATTCAGCTCGGCTTAGAAAAGTCAATGTTGTTGTGATTCTAATCTCTAGGCCAATATGGAGATATTTTGGTCAATACTTCTGGGTTGAAGTAGACTGAGAATCTATTTAATATCCAGTGATTCATCTCTTTCTTCTTCTGTAGGCCCAGTAGTTGCCGAGGCAACGTTTGTGAACCGCGAAGAAATCCCAATCTAACCTGTGTATAGGGATCCGGTAAGTCTCTCATTCTAATCCCTAGATTAGATTTCACTTTTCCCTTATTTCCTGCTTCCCTTTGAGTACGAGCAAACTCGCATCACAGTCCAGAATATCTTTGGTTTGACAGAGGCCACGGTTTCATTTGTGCATTTTTACGTTACAATATCGTATATACGGTTTATGTTATGTTGAAATGAGAGCATGCATGTGAAGAAAGTGAAATATTCTCTTTTACAAAACAAAATCTGTGTCTCATCTTATTATTTTTACTTTGCTCTCTTCTTATCTTTTCATCAGGCTGACATTCTTTGGTATCCTTTTCAGGTCCATGACTTTGGCTTCTTTTCGTATGATCTCAGTGCAGTACAGTTTCTGAGCTATGAAGAAATTCCTCTTGCCCCAGAGGCGGCTTCTGTTGGACTCGAAATCAGGGTTGTTGGCAATGATAGCGGAGAAAAGGTAACATAAATATTATGGCATGTTCTTTCAGTTTTCTTAGCTTCTACAGGCGGTTATGTCTAGTCAATACTAATTTACTAAAACTGAGCATATAATCTATCCTTGTGGCTGTAAATTATAGAAGAGATAGTGGTGTTTTGATCCAAACAGTAGACCATGTTTGGCTTGTCATTATGGGATATCGAATGACACTAGCGAGTTGCTTGATATTTTTCCTATAATACGTCCCTCATGTAATATAATAGGTTGTTCTCTATTAATCATGGTACGCTGCATCACATTTTTTCTGTGGTGTTTTTTTGTCTAATGTTCAGACTGATTTATGGGAGAAATAATGCTTCTGATAACTGGAGTGTGGATTTGCAGGTTTCCATACTGGCTGGTACTCTTGCTCGGTTGGATAGGGATGCTCCACATTATAAAAAGTATTATCTGTTTCACTGATCATGTTTTTATAGTTCTGATTATTTCTTAACATAAAAATTAATTGGTTTTTGGTGCAGAGATGGTTATAACGACTTCAACACGTTTTATATGCAAGTAAGTGATTAATATTTATTACTTTTATTTTACTCACTAACTTATTTGAACTAAATTGCATGCTATATCCCCTGAGTCAAAACCTTGTTTCATATTTTCTAGTCGTGTCATGCTTATGGTTATTTCCCATTTCCATTACAACTATGCCTCACTCGTATTTTCATTTAAATATCTACGAGGCTAAAAACTTCCTGTTGTGGCTTATTGTGCAATACTCAACTATTTTATGCTACTGTTATCCTAAGCCTAACCCTTATACATCTTTGTGTTTGCTAATGTTTTCGCTTATTTGTTTGTAGGCAGCATCAGGTACTAAAGGTGGCTCAAGTGGTTCTCCTGTCATTGATTGGCAAGGCAGGGCGGTAGCCTTAAATGCTGGCAGCAAGTCCTCAAGTGCATCAGCCTTCTTCCTACCACTTCAACGAGTAAGCAATATCTATTTTTCATCACTTCTTCAATTCATTTCATAACCCCGAAATTAATATGAAATTTAGTTGGTAATTTGCTTAGGACTTTTAATCAAGTATGGTTTTCTTATTTGGAAGGTTGTCAGGGCGTTGAGTTTTCTCCAGAAAAGCATCGACTCAAGCACGGATAAGCCAAAAGCAGTTCATATTCCTCGTGGTACGCTTCAGGTTTGTTTTCCACATGTCGGATTTTGATTAACTTGTCTGAAAAATTACCCTACATTTACATGGCCTGGAGAACGTTTAGACTACTATTGTAGTTAGGTTCTGGTCATCATAATTTGCTTATAATCAATTTCAGCTGATGTTATGTTCAAATCAAAGAAACTTTCCTTTTAAATACCTTAAGGATTTTTTTAATACTAGATATATGAATGAGCATGGAACTTTGATCTGGACTACCGTGACTGGCAATTAAAAGGTTATCTAAATGAGGTCATGGTTTCATGGGGAAGAATTCTCATGTCAAATTGTCAGATTTGCAGAGATTCAGAGGAAGTTCAATCTCTATTATCTGATACGAGTTCTGGGGTTGCTTATGTAAAATTTTATCTGTTTTCTTGTGTACTTAGATGACATTTCTTCACAAAGGCTTCGATGAGATTCGGCGACTTGGTCTCAGGAACGAAACTGAGCAGGTACATGATTTTCCTTCTTACCATCGTTCCTTGTGTTACACAGAGACACCTTAAAAATGCTAAATCTTGGCCTTGTAGGTGGTTCGACGTGCATCTCCACCTGGGGAAACCGGAATGCTTGTTGTTGACTCTGTGGTGAGTGCATTGCTTCATTATTAACATACAATACAATAATTATTTTTTAAAGAAAATGAATACTGTTTAAGCGGTGCCTCGACTTGAAATTTTTCATCTACATATGATTGTCTTGAATTGTGGTAGGTGCCATGTGGCCCTGCTGATAAACATTTGGAGCCGGGAGATGTTCTTGTTCGTGTGAACGGCACAGTAAGTTAGGATCGTTTTCTGTTTGCCTCACGCAGTTGAGAATTGTGATATCTTTGCTGCAACATTACTATGAAACGCATGGTTTAAAGATTAGTTATTCCCTGGCCATAGAACCTATTAATCAGTGCACTTTCATTGTCTAGTTCTTTTTTTCCTCGTTTTGCTAAATCTCCCTTTATGCATTTCATTGTTATCACAGGTGCTTACGCAATTTCTGAACTTGGAGAATCTGATTGATGACGGTGTTGGCCAGATAGTTGAACTGGAAATTGAAAGGGGTGGACAGCCACTATCTGTTAGTGTATCGGTGAGTTCCATTCTTCTATTTCTAATTTTGGTTTTTTTAATGCGCCCAACAGTCTTCTAGGATTTTGTGTTAAGTTTCTGCCCAGTCACATACGGGCTAAAAAAAGTAGTAGACTATGCGAGGACTAGAAGTAAGATACATTTAGCCGTCTCTTCTCTTTTCTGTTGGTCACTAAATTCGTTCTTGCTGCTCTTTTCCTTTTCCCTGAGAAAAAATCCTCAATAACTGACATGTAAATTTCATGTAGAATTTCATAATCTGCTTAAATGTAATTGATACTTCATGTCTTTCATAAAGATCTAGATCCTTATGTGTTTATGTGTTTCCTGACACAGGTTCAAGATTTACACTCTATTACTCCAGATCACTTCCTGGAAGTAAGCGGTGCTGTAATTCATCCGTTGTCTTATCAACAGGTAACTACGTCTTGAAAAGATATATCTGGAATTCTTTTATAATAATGCTAACATTGACTTTATCCTCCACGGCACACACTGACTTGCTAGATCTGAGTGTGGAAGCATAACTAAGTGATCTCGTGATGTTACTGCCCCACCTTCTGATGAGAATGAAGCTTACTTGTGTTTTACGGACTCTCTTATGGGCATTAGCTGATCTTATAAGTTCTTGATGTAACAGGCTCGTAATTTTCGTTTTCCTTGTGGCCTGGCTTATGTTGCAGACCCTGGGTAAGCCGCTCAACTTCCTTCCTCCATCAAAATTTTCACATTTTTTTGATTCATTTGCAATTCCCTAATAGAGTACAACAGAAAAGAGTGTTTCCTTCTGTGTTGTTTTAATTCTTAAATTTATTTATCTGCATACTCGTACAAGAGGTCAGCTGTAACTTCTTCTTTGACCCCACTTAATCCTGAAATGGCACCTTTTATCCCTTCATCAGAGAGCTTAAGATAGTTCCCGTTTAGCTTTTTGTCTCTCTGTTGACTTATTTTTAAATCTTTTCGACTGATGTGTCAAAATTCTTACATGTGAGCTTATTGTGAATGCAAATGATTTCATTTTCAGAAATTTAATTCTTATATATTGGATTTACGAGTTTTTGTATTTCTGAATTTACTTGGATGAGCAATTTTCTGTGCAGATACATGCTATTTAGAGCTGGGGTCCCACGACATGCTATCATAAAGAAGGTTGCTAATGAGGATATCTCCTGTCTTGCGGATTTAGTATCCGTTCTATCAAAGCTCTCTAGGGGTGCTCGTGTTCCCTTGGAATATGTGTCTCACACCGATCGTCATCGCAAGAAGGTGATATACCTTGTTTAAAGGTTTTTTTGTTAGACGGCCTAACCCACTGTAAACATATGCTTGTCAAAACTTGATGCTAGCATTTATATATGATAATTTGTTAGGCTACTCTAAACCGGCATCTGAATTCTTGCATGCAATTTGTTGATTCTAGGATCATATTACCTCTCTTCTCGCTGTTCATAGCATGTGAATTTTTTTGCTACTGTGGTGCTGATATATCTCTATGATCACTGTCTATGCAAATATATATCTTTGAACTTATGATTTCCACAATGGGTTTTTTTTGTGTGTTAACAGTGGTCCTGTCATTAACATGGTTTCCTTTATAATATTTACTCAAATGAGAGAAGTACTTATTTTTGGGTTCCATTTCCTGCAGTCTGTGTTAGTCACAATTGATCGTCATGAATGGTACGCTCCTCCACAGTTGTATACCCGTAATGACAGCTCTGGTTTATGGGATGTGAAACTTGCAATCGAACCTGCTGCAATTGGTAATGGTGGTTTGCCTATAAGTCAAAATATTCCTCTCTGCCATCACGATACAGAACCCATGCATGAAGTGAACGTTCGTGGGCTTACTGATACTGCGGCTATTATGGAAGCCTCGAGTGGGGATGGTTCTCAGAATGATTTTGGCTCAGAAGCAAAAAAACAAAGAGTGGAAGATGATTCTTTAGATGGAACTGTTGCAAACGGTTCCTTACATGGGAGTGAATTTAAATCTGATGATGCAATGGCAACAGATAATCCAGTTTTAAGAGACTACGAAGGTGCAACAGCACTGTCTGCTAATGCTTCATTGGCTGAACGCGCTATCGAGCCCGCTCTTGTCATGTTTGAGGTAAAGGTTAAGAATTCTCTCAAATTTGGGTGTAGCAGTGGATTATGGCTTTGTCACTGAACCTAAATGAAATAGTGTACAAAACTGAATTCAAGGTTCGGAGATCCTACTCACCAAAGCTATGAAATATTACTTAAAGTATGTCACCAGAACATGTTAGATTTGGTAAATACAAGTCTCAAAAAGGATAGTCTATGGATACTTATAAGAAAACCGTAGAAGTATGACCTGGTGAACGGAATTACCGTCTTGGCTAAATATGTTTCTGGTATTTGTGATTGTGTTTATAGGCCTTATTGTGATCAAAGGCAACTTGCGTCTGCTGACACTAAGTTCTCTTATACAGGTTCATGTGCCACCGTCGTGCAGTCTTGATGGTGTACATTCACAACATTTCTTTGGGACTGGCATCATTATTTACCATTCTTCAAGCATGGGACTTGCTGTGGTGGACAAAAACACTGTTGCGATTTCTGCATCTGATGTTATGTTGTCCTTTGCTGCTTTTCCAGTCGAGATTCCTGGAGAGGTTAGATTTCCCTGAGAATCTTAGAGTTCATGGAAGGAAGCTTTAGTATTGATCTTTCGTAACTGAAATGCAGGTGGTATTTCTTCATCCTGTTCACAACTATGCTCTTATCGCCTATAACCCATCAGCAATGGGTCCTGCCAGTGCTTCAGTCATTCGTGCAGCTGAGCTACTACCTGGTATGTCAATACAAATCTGTATCCAATTATATGCTTGTTGCATGATGGGGGTGGCATTTGGCTATTGCTTTTTATTTATTTTTGTTAACCATTTGAAAGTTCCACCATTGCTCTGTTTGGATATCACCATCTAACAGATGATTGTGCTTTTGTGAAACACTGTCTTATTAGATTTATGAATTTGTTGCATGGCTTTTAATTGCCTGTCGTTTAAACTTTCCATTTTTTAGTCAAATTAATGGTACGAGTTCATGTTACAATGTCTTTTCTGAACAGAACCTGCACTGCAACGTGGAGATTCAGTTTATCTTGTTGGATTGAGCAGGAACCTTCAAGCCACATCAAGAAAATCTATCGTAACCAATCCGTGTGCAGCGTTAAACATTGGGTCTGCTGATTCTCCCCGCTACAGAGCTACTAATATGGAAGTAATCGAGCTTGATACAGGTAAGGAACTCGGAGCCTTTTGACATTAAATTTAGTTACTTTAGACTTGTTCAAATCTCACATCGTTTTTTTTCTTGTTTCTTTGCAGATTTTGGTAGCTCGTTTTCAGGAGCGCTGACTGATGAGCAGGGGAGGATTCGGGCCATTTGGGGAAGCTTTTCGACCCAGGTTCATCTTCCCACTTTGTAATTTACATAACTTTTGTGTTTTTTTTTCCTAACATGCTGCTGCCTTGTGAATTGATCACAGGTTAAATATAGTTCCACTTCGTCCGAAGACCATCAGTTTGTCAGAGGTATCCCGGTATATGCGATCAGCCAAGTCCTTGAAAAAATCATAACCGGTGGAAATGGACCAGCTCTTCTCATAAATGGTGTCAAAAGGCCAATGCCACTTGTTCGGATTTTGGAAGTTGAGTTGTATCCTACTTTGCTCTCAAAAGCCCGGAGTTTTGGTCTGAGTGACGAATGGATCCAAGTAAGCCTTTTGTTGTTTATATATTTCGTTAATCTGCTTCGATTCTTTATCACATTGATATACGTCTTTCCGCATGTAAAATTTATATATATGTGAAAACCCTTTTATGTATACCGTATACCTTTAACAGAATGTTAGTCTACTAAAAGTAGGCATTCTCAAATCCATTTACCCGGCTGATTGTTCTCACAGATCCTAGTCAAGAAGGATCCTGTTAGGCGACAAGTTCTGCGTGTTAAAGGCTGCCTGGCAGGATCAAAAGCTGAAAATCTTCTAGAACAAGGCGACATGGTTCTGGCAGTCAATAAGATGCCAGTTACATGCTTCAGTGACATTGAAGCCGCTTGCCGAACATTGGATAAGGGTAGCCACAGCGATGAAAGTCTCAGTCTAACAATTCTTCGACAGGTGACACCATTTACTCCTGTCTCTTGAAACATCTTATTATTTATTTGTTTCTCCGTCATCACCTTAGTCCTTGCGTCGATTGGTCAAGACCACCTGTGACAATAGTTCCTATCCTTTTCTTGAATTTCTTAGACACTAATAAGAAAAAAGGCCCACTAGTTTATACTAGACTCTTGGTTGCTTGTCAGGGCCGAGAAATGGAGCTCGTAGTTGGAACTGATAAAAGAGATGGAAATGGAACTACAAGAGCGATAAACTGGTGCGGGTCCGTTGTTCAGGATCCTCATCCTGCGGTTCGCGCTCTTGGATTTCTTCCTGAGGAAGGCCATGGTGTCTATGTAACGAGGTACTAGTTATGACCTATATATATGGAGTCTCAAATTATTTGTCTCAACCAACTATAATAATTCATCGATCGCTTGGATTTTATCTCTGACAAATTTTGTTCTCAGATGGTGTCACGGAAGTCCCGCACACCGATATGGCCTCTATGCACTTCAATGGATCGTGGAAGTTAACGGGAAGAAGACTCCTGATCTAAACGCATTTGCAGATGCTACCAAGGTTTTGTCTCGTTCCTTACAGAAGAAAAGTGATGCAGCCATTACAATTGTTCTTTTACTTTGATCTGAAGTTAATAATCTTAGATTTTTTTCTCTTGCGATTCGGTTGCAACAGGAGCTAGAACACGGGCAGTTTGTGCGTATAAGGACTGTTCATCTAAACGGCAAGCCACGAGTCTTGACTCTGAAACAAGATCTCCATTATTGGCCAACTTGGGAGCTGAGGTTCGACCCAGAGACTGCTCTTTGGCGGCGAGATATATTGAAAGCCTTGAAATAAAATAAAAAGCCTTTTTAGGTAATTGATTACTCTGGAATGCTCCAACTTTGTTGTATTTCTATCAATGTACTACTCGGAATCTTCGTATGTCATTACTAAAAGAAACGTCAATACAATTTACAGAAAATAAAAAATGAGTACGAAGGATTCTACATCCAGTAAAAATTGATCAATTAAGGTTTTCCGTGTCATAATTTATGTTTATGTTCTTCTAATTTTACTATTTGTTTTGTTTCGAAATCAAGAAGTTCTAATGGATCGTGTAATCAAAGATATATGCGAGCCATAAAAAATGGATATTCATATAAAAAATGGATATTTAGAAAATAAAAAAAATTGATGGAAAGGAAACAATAAAATATATGATATTACATAAACAAAATAATATATGATATCACGAGTCCTCAAGAGGAGGAATACTGAATACTAGTTATTAAAATCCATCATAGTCTTAAATTCCTCAAAGCTAACATAACCATCACCATCTACATCGACGGCTCGAACCATCTCCACACATCTCTCGCGCGTACACTTCTCCCCGAGCCGAGTCATCACCACATACAACTCATTCGCCGATATTTTCCCATCACAATCAATATCATATAATTTAAACGCATCCTTCAACTCCTTTTCCACGTCGCCGCCACTAGACCGAGCGGTTTGGTCCATGCACGAAGCGAACTCAGCCGCATCGACCTCACCATCACCGTTCGTGTCAAGCTGGTTGAACATCTCGACAAGTTTTTCCGAGGGAATGGTCGGAGAGAGAGCATGAATCGCGTCACGAAACTCCTCCCTCGAGATCTTACCGTCTCTGTTCTTGTCGAATTTCTCGAATATATCGCTTATAGACAGATTCATATTCATATTAATATGTTTTTTTTGTTGAATTTTTTTTCTTCTTGAAACTTATGTGAAATGTGAAACACTGTATTCTTAGACTTATAGGATTTTAAGAACGCGTTTTACAAATTTGCTTAATTAATTTTCTAGAAATCCGTTTTTATTTTACAGAAAACCAATTATTTTTTTTGTGAAAAGAAAAATCAAATATATTAATCTCCAAGAATGTGTGGATATTATTCTAAAAATGGATTTGTTCTTATTGATAGAGTTCCATGTATCTCACTCTCACATAATTCATACGCGTTCAATTTATTATTGAAAAGACTTGTAAATCAACAAAAGTAATTGAAAGCAGCAGATTCAGTTCAAAATTCATGGACGTGCATGAAAGCCACTGAAGTAAATGAGAAAAGAAATAGATTGCTTTGTAATTATTCTGTTTTGTAACATAACAACAATTTAGGGTTTGTAAACTGAGACTAATCATCTCGTTTACTCCTTTAATTTTGCCTCCTCCTGCACAAATGTTAATGATGATATAAGCACAAATGTTAATGATGATATGAGAATCCAACAATTTGTTTATACATGCATATGAGCTTATATATTACTCTTTCATAGATGTCACTGAAAAACATAGCCTTAAACTCTTCAAAATTCAAATAGCAAGAACCGCATCACAAAACTCGTCCAAAGAGAGCATGCATACAGCATATACCGTCTTTGTTCTTGTCGAAATTCTCGAAGATCTTCTTTGGAGACAACATTTTCTTAAGTATATGCATGTTGTCTTAAGATTAAATTAAAAATATGTCTTTTGGGAAAGTATTTCTTTCCGGATTTTGCAAATTTTCTTAACAACATGTTCTTTCATTTATTTATATAAAATAAAAATAAAAAGGTCGAGAAACCTCTAAACCAATGACAATAAACATCGATAAGACTTATTATTATTAGTTATTATATTAGTAAATACACTTACTAAGCAAGCAATTTACTTATTCTTTTATTTTAATTTTTGCTAAAAGCAAATTACTGATTCTTAGAAGTCACTAAACACCATAGCCACAAACTCCTCAAAGCTCAAATAACCATCACCATCTGCATCAGCGGCTCGAACCTTCTCGGCACAGCTCTCCTCGGTGCACTCTTTCCCGAGCTTAGCCATGCTCACATACAACTCATCGGCCGGTATCTTCCCGTCACCGTCAACATCACAAAAATCAAACACTTCCTTCAACATCTTCTCAATGCACGATGTAAACTCATCAGCGTCGAGCTCGCCGTCACCGTCCACGTCCATCTCGTTGAACATATTTTTGATTTCTTCCTGAGAAAAGTTGTTAAAAAAAGCAATAGCTGCTTCATGAAACTCGTTCAATGAAATTAAGTTTACCGTCTTTGTTCTTGTCGAACTTTTCGAAGATTTGTCTTGCAGACATTTTCTTAATTAGTTTATGCTTATGTTTGATATTCTTCTTTTGTTTACAAGACTTCATGTGAAATACGACACACTATCTATGTTCGTATATTTATAGGGTTTGAGAACCCTAAACCAAAAGTTATAAAAGCTGATACATATATTCCAATATTAATGATTATTTAAAAAGTGAAAGATTCCTTTAAAATAATTGATTTTAAAAAGGAGGAAATACATGTAGATTCCAAGAAGATATTGGATTCAAATTGTATAACTTGGCTGAGTGGACAGATTTGAAAACAATTAATAATATAGTTATATTTTCAAGACAAGAAAAGTAAAAGAAAAGAAAATTTGTTTATTTTGCAGAATTTTTAATTATCCAAATTAGATTCGGTTGACTTTGACACATGTTTACCTTATCAAATATAAAATCTCAAAAAAGTAAAATAATTAAGATTATCAAATTTCAATTTAAATAATTAGGAATGGAAAAAATATGAGAAACAACAAACCTTTCAAAATTTTCTTAACAAATAGGAAATGTACATGTGCCATACTTATCATATAATTTGGGTATGTATATTGACTGTGTTTGTATTAAAAATTTATTGTTCAAAAATGTTGATGAATTTCAATTTATATCTTGAATGAATGGGAATCCTACACATACATGGAGAATTTTTTTGATCAATATTGAATAGCAACTTGAAAACATATAGGATTCAGTAATTCATTACGTTGGGTTGGGATCAGGCCGGCCCTTTAGTTATGAACCTCAACAAAAAATATTTATAGCCCATTATCAGTTTTCTTTTTTTCGTGTGCATATTTTAAAATTGGATTCACGGTTCACACCAGTCTAAAAACAAAATATTGTAAAACAAAATACAAAAAAAAAAAAGTAAAATACGGTGATAAGAGGTGGATGATGATGTGATGATGTGATGAATCTTATGATATGATGACAATGACATCATCTACTGAACAAGTTCGAGATAGGGTTAAAACTAAATCCGGTCTGATTTGATGGTTTAGTATAAATTAGACGTGTGGACGGACAATATAGTATAATTTATATATTCGAATAAAAACTGTGGACAATATAGTTAACCGTTTAATAAAAATTAAAAAGACGAAACTATCTACATACTGTGTAATTTTTATATTTTCAGGTACCAATTCTCAAGTATTTTCTTTCTTTTGTGTTGTTTAGTGAATCTATTCTTTTTTAACTCTGTAATCTAATATATCCCTCCGTACAGGAGAATAATCTCAAATGCCCCTTGATTTTTTTTTATTTATATTTTAAACAGAAAAACGTGAAATGACGATGAAGGGTATCAGACTTCTTCTAAATTACAAACCATATCGATCGGCTAGACGACAAGGTCTTAGGAGAGACACGCGCCACCGATCATCATCTGCTTCTTCTTCTTCGTCGGATGATGGTGGCCCAGGGTTTACGAATTCATCGCAGCAGTACGTTTCGTTAACGCAATTGGAGGATCGAGGAGATACTAGGTATCGATTTCGTTTTAACAATTTTTGGATTAAATTTGTGCTTGATTGGATCTGGAATCGGAGTTTTCTAGTTTCAAATTGAGAGAAGCTGGAGATGAAATTTGTTAACTGTATATACATTTCAATGTGGAATCTTAGTTTCTAGGTTAATGTTAGTTGATGCTAATGCCATCTCCATCGCCGCCGGACGCCGGAGCTTCTCCCGCGTTCGTCGCTCTCTTTCGCTATCCGTCTATTCTGCCGCTTCTTCCTCATCCACCGTCGCCGCCGACTCCGAGCCCGTCTCTCTTGGCCATCGCGCTCGAAAAGATTTCCGAATTCTACACCAGGTTTCTATCCACTTTCCCTGATTCTTTAACCTGATTAACTTTCGAACATCCTGCCTCTCTCTCTCTGTTCTTATCGAATTGTATAAATCCGTATGGACTGGGAATAGTGCTAGTTCTTACCGAAGTAGCCATTTACATTTAAATTGAGTTTCAGGAAGTGAATGGCTCTAAGCTTATGTACTTAGATAGTGCTGCTTGTGTACTTAGATAGTGCTGCAACTTCTCAGAAGCCTGCAGCTGTATTGGAAACCTTGCAGAATTACTATGAGTTCTATAATTCAAACGTTCATCGTGGGATCCACTATCTAAGGTGTGTTTTTAATTTTCTCTTCCAACGAGTATCATGATTTGATCATTTGATTGATAAATGTTCTTGGCCATTTTCTGTTGACTGGTTGTAGTGCCAAGGCTACATATGAATTTGAGCTGGCTAGGAAAAGGTAGCTCGTTTCATCAATGCCTCGGATAGTAGAGAGATTGTTTTCACAAGGAATGCAACTGAAGCCATCAATCTTGTATCTTATTCATGGGGTCTTTCAAACCTGAAACCAGGAGACGAGGTGTGTGCCCTTGGTTTCTCAATCCATCTACTTTTTGAATTGGGGGACAATGTGGCTGCATTTGTTTTGATTGTACATCATAAAGTCCTTTGTTCCACTCTCAAAGTTGTTTACTTAATGATGCTATCTTTTCAGGTTATACTTACAGTAGCCGAACATCAAAGTTGCATTGTTCCTTGGCAAATAGTATCTCAAAAGACTGGAGCAGTTCTAAAGTTTGTGACGTTGAATGAAGATGAAATCCCAGACATAGACATGTTGAGAGAAATGATTTCTGGAAAGACAAAACTCGTGGCTGTCCATCATGTATCAAATGTTCTTGGTAGATTCCTTTTTTAGTTCTCATCATAATCAATTTGTTTAGCTTGTATGTGTTAAAAGAAAACTGGATTAGGTAAGAATTTAACCTTTTTACTAGTCCGAATAGTACAACTAGTTTGACTGTTCCAATTATATGCTATGTTCTAATTAGGCCTTTGAACTTATGTTAAGTCTGATATGTTAGAATTTTTCTTTGTGTTTTTCAGGATTTGAACATATATATTTTATGCATGTTTCTTTATGTGTTAAATTAAACAGTACAACTAGCAGAACTAGACCAATTAGAACTGAATTTATAAAACGTGTGGCAGCAAAAAAGCAAAAAAAACGTGTGGCAGGAAGTTCAAAATGAAGTTGAAAATGGATAAAATATGAAGTCATGTGCGCCGTCAAAAGAGAAAATGAATATCTTTGCAAATTTACGCCGTCAAAACAAAAATTGAATCCAGTTTTTTATAACATAGTTGTACCCAGTTTTTAGTTGTACCCAATTTCAAAACAAAAATTGAATTCACGTAAAATTTTGTAATCAGTAGTACCACACTCTAAATTAAACATATTTAGTTGTACTTGTGAAATTTAGTAAACAAATTACGTTTAACATATTTATAATGCTATAACTTGTATAAAAATACAAACTTTCATGGTTTTCATGTTTGTGTGGTTAAGATTTCCAAAGTAACATTAAAAGTATAAGATAGATTGTGTAGACATCACTTTTTCATGGATCAAACATTTACATGGATCAAATTAATATAACTATGAAATGTTCAAATATGTTTGCACATGTTCTATGACCTATTTTATGTGGAAACATGTTTACAAATACATTTAGAAATTGTGTTTTTAACATTTTTGTAGAAAGCATAGTCGTACTGGTTTTTCCAGTTGGACTTGAGTACAACTAAAATGTAGTTGCACTAGTTGTACTTAAAACGAGTGGTACTAGTCGCACCAGTCGTACCCGACATATTTAAAACAAAGACATAAATTACTGTTCACTACCATCAATCCCAAACCATTGAGCCCAACGTCCACCTCTTTCTCTTCAACTGGTAAGACTTCTTGTGCTTGTATCTTTACAGGTACAACCCGTTCATGCATATGAAGAACTGGATAGATTGTCCTGAAGTATGCCACTGCCCATAGCTGTACCAAATAATATTTGGAGCAAAACTCTTGTAGATGAAGTTCCCTATCTCTGCTCATATGGATGGCAACACCAATTGCATGCACACATGGGTATATGTTTATATCAAAATACTTGTAAGAACAAGTTTTACCCAGTAGTACCTAGAAAGTTTGGTTAATCCTAGTCGTACTAAACTCACTTAATATGTATAGTTATGCTAGTTGTACCCAATAGTACTTCGAAAGTTTGGTTAATCCTAGTCGTACTAAATTCACTTAATATGTCCAGTTATGTTTGTGTGGTTAAGAATTCCTAAGTAACCTTAAATGTATAAGGTAAATTGTGTAGACATCACATTTTCATAAATCAAATTAATATAACTATAAAATGTTCAAATATGCTTGCACGTGTTCTATGACCTATTTTATGTGGAAACATGTTTACAAATACATTTAAAAATTGTTTTATTGACTTTTTTTGTAGAAAGCATAGTCGTACTGGTTTTCCCAGTTGGATTTGAGTACAACTAAAATGTAGTTGTACTTAAAACGAGTGATACTAGTCGCACCAGTAGTACCCAGAAAGTTTAGTTCATCATACGAATCATCACAATTTATTACGATGCATTGCTCAATTAACCAATATATCCCATTTAATTAACAATATCAGTTTCTAATAGTCTTACCCAACTAGCTCAGTAACTCTAATGAGCAAAAAAAAAATCAAAATTTTTTTTACTATGAAATTCCCTAATTGAGAAGAAACTATGTATTAATTGCTTTGGGATTGTTTTGTTTATGACATAAACTTGATAATTCAATTATGAAATCGAAAATAGCATAAAAAGTAGCAACAACTAACCGTCAATTTCATGTTTCTGATTCATTAATGGTGGAAACGTGAGAGAAAGAAGATGAAGAGAGGTGCAATTAAATTTAGGTGGTTAGTTTGGTTGGTTTAGAATTAATTTTAAAATTGGTTTGATTTAAATTTCCTAGCAAATCATCCCATTTCTTTTTCTTTTTCTTTTTTGATTTTTTTTAAATGAAGGGGTAAAGAGTCAATTCATTAATCGGAGGGGTAGTTAGATTTGAAAGGGGCAATTAGATTTCCTTCCATGTACGGGAGGATATGAGATTAAAGTCCTCCAGATAGGGATGCTGACGTAATTTACATATTTACCCTTCATCTCATTTTTCTGTGTGTCCGACCATCGATCTTAGGCCACTCCCGACGATTCTCCGGCTTCGAAAAATCTACCGGCGATTAAGAGCGAAGCAGAGATCGAATGGAAGATGCAGCTGCTCCTAATTCTGGTTCCGATTTAAACCTCGGAGGAAAACGCGGCAGATCTATCGAAGAATGCCAGGACATGATTCAGAGAAGTTACCGAAGTATATACAGACTAAGCTTCTCGATTTTTTGTTTTTTTTTGTATCAGTTTCTTAATCTTGAATCCATTTGTTGTTTGATTAGCGCCTCTGCATCTTGAGAAATTCATGAAATTTTTTTTGGGACTAAGCTTCGAGTTTTTGTTTTTTGCTTTGTATCAGTTTCTCAATTTTGAATCCATTGGTTGTTTGATTAGCGCCTCTGCATCTTGAGAAATTCATGAAAAAAAAGTTTGGGAAATTTCGATCAATCTAGGGTTTAGGGTTTTGGAATCATGCCAGAGTAAGAAGAAACTTATGGATCGTTTTTGTTTTCTCCATGTCATACCTGAATCATGGGTTTTAAGGAGTTTAGGGTTCTTAAAACAACTTGCTTTGATTGGTCTAATCTGTGTGCTTGAAACTGGTTTTGTTTGTTGTTTGATTAGACCCGATTGTGAAGTTTCTGATGGAGCAAATGGAGAAATCTGGGTGTAGAGTTGGTGATAATTTCGTAAAGGCAGTTGTTTGTACTGGACCTGTAGCTGGAGGCTTCACTAAAGGAAGAGGGGTAAAAAAAACCTGCTTCGATTTATGTTTGTTTTCAATCACTGTGCTCTCGAGCTCTTGGTGTTGTAACGTTGATGCTGAATCTTGCTCAATTCCTTTTTGTTTTCTATGTTTCAAGATCACTGTCTGCAGTAACTATCTGACCATTCAAGATGAAGTGAATCAAGTAGTTATACATGAGTTAATCCATGCTTATGACGAGTGCCGAGCCAAGAATTTGGATTGGACTAATTGTGCTCATCATGCTTGCAGCGAGGTGATTACATTGTTAAACTAAAATCTCTAAGATGTCTCCCCAAATGATATACTTCTGTCGAAGTTGTTGATAGTTTTTTGCGTGTGTGTGTATTCTTCTTTAATAAACAGATACGCGCAGGTCATCTGAGCGGCGATTGCCATTTCAAGAGAGAACTTTTGAGGGGTTTCATTAAATTAAGAGGGCATGAACAAGTAAGTCACTATTGCATTAGTTTTAGTTCATATAAAACGCTTGTGGAAACATGGATGATCCTTGTTAATATTAACCCGATTCTCTCTGTTTTTTCAAAAGGAATGTATAAAGAGAAGAGTCTTGAAATCGCTTCGTGGCAACCCGTATTGCTCGGAGGTAGCAGCCAAAGACGCGATGGAAGCAGTGTGGGATACTTGTTACAATGACACTAAGCCTTTTGACAGAGCTCCTTGAAGGTAATAGATCTCTTTACACACTCTCTCTCAAAAGACTTACTTTTGCTTCAAAGTTATGAGTTCAACTTCATCTTTGAAGATCGATATAAAATCCGGAAAAAAAAACTGTTGGATTCAACCGTTGATTTTTTTGCTCATTTATTTCTGACAGTCCAACCATTTTGGCCGAGTTAAACTTTTAGTATTTGTTTAGATTTTTACGCTGTTGTTTGAAACAAAGGAAAATGTCTAATACAAAATCTTGATTTCAAGTTTGGATTTTGCTTGAAAGTATAATTTTGGTTGATGGATTTGTATTTCTACATCACACTATGGAGGAAAAGTTAACTCTAAATCGAACATAATTAAGTAACGTCGAAAACTATAAGTTTTTGTAAGAAAAATATACCAATGTAAACGAATCATCATATACATGATATTGTTATGAATGCAAGTTCTCCCTTTTTTCAAGTATAATAATCAAACGAACTCAATGGTTTTCATGTCCAATTACATGTTGACAGGTATTAGTTTTGACACATTTTAATTTTTGGTAGATAATTTTCCAGCTGATCCACGAAATTATCAATTTTAGAATATTTTGCATTGTTAGTATTAAAATGATCTGAGTGCAAACTATGCAAAAAAGAAAATATGAATTTGTGCTGAAAATGACAGTAAGGTCATAAATTTTTAACCGATATCATCAAATTTTGATCAATATGTCTCCTTCACTAAATTTTTTATTGTTTTAAACAAAAGAAAACAACTTTGTATTGACGGTTAATGAAAGACCGAGTCACATTCTAATTTCGGTAAATTCAGTTATCTCCCTAGATGGCCTAATTTAAAGCATAGCCTCAAACTTCTCCACAAACAAATCTCTTTATATAATAACTTTTACGATCATCTAATACCTCCGACCAAGAGAAGAAAGCTATAAACAATGGCAGACGCGACCGAAAAAGCTGAGCACGACCGTATTTTCAAGAAATTCGATGCTAATGGAGATGGAAAAATCTCTGCCGCCGAGCTTGGAGATGCTCTTAAGAACCTTGGCTCGGTCACGCACGACGACATCAAGCGTATGATGGCCGAGATTGATACCGACGGTGATGGATACATATCGTACCAAGAATTTTCTGATTTCGCAAGTGCTAATCGCGGTCTTATGAAAGATGTCGCTAAGATTTTCTGATCTTATTTTTTCATATATGAAAAGGATTCGAGCTTTGATCATCTCTAATTTGTTTTGTAATGACGATCATTTGATGAAGTATGTTTTTTCTTTGTTTCAATTTCATGTAACGGGAGGTCTTTGGATTATTCTTGAAAACAGATTGTATTTGATATATTAATGATTTTTCCATTCTTTGGCTTTTGCTTTAATTTCGTTGATCTTATTTGTACTGTGGCGCCATCGACATCATGCTGAAAGGCTTTGGTTCTAGACATAACACATTGTCCGAGACTATTTGGGATTATTGAGCATGGATACGAATAACTCAGATGTAGTGATTTAAAATATAAAGAAATTTTGAAAAATGGCAATTAACAAACATAGTATTGTAACAGTTTTTTTTTATAAAAAATACTAGTTTAGAATATGTGAACTCAATTATATTTTCATAAAAATTACATTATGAATTGTGCTAATTACTTTTATGATCCGTGTTTTTTTAAGCAGAATTGTAAATATAAGAAATGTGTTAATTATTATCATAAGTTTATCATTGCTCTCCATTTTTTAATATAGTTAGCAGATTCTTCCATTTAATTTAATTTCTAAATCTAGCTATACATAAGATAATGACCCTATAACAAATAATGGTTGGTAATTGATCTTAATATGGAGGACGAAACATACTTTTAATATAAAAATGATAGAATAAAATCTCACAATTAGTTTTGGCCCATCTACATCATTGTTCAAGAAATATCTTTTAACAAATAAAATAGGGAAATTGAAGCCATCCCTTAAAAGTCTTCCAACCCTCTTTTCTCCTATAATTTGATTTTTTATTTATTTATTTGACGGCAAATATAATTTGGAATTTATTGTTTCTAACAATTTGATTTATATAATAATACACAAGTAACACAACCATAGTAAAAGGCAATTGAAATTTCCGAAATAAAGTATTAGACTAAAAATATATATATAATTTACATACATATTGCCCGTCGTGTAGTGTATATATATATACACACACGTACAATGAAACCGTTGGCCAACGCCTTACTCCTACGTCTCTCTCTCTCTTTCTCTCTACCAAACAGATCTTTCGTCCTTCTCTCTGAAATGGACCTCGCCGGAGAAACCAACAGTCTCGCATCCACCGTTGCTTCTTCTTCCTCTTCCTCCGTATCATCTATCGACACGAGCCACGATTGCGACTCGCCACGTGGCGGAGATGTAGACCACGAATTGCTCCATGCGGCGGTTGCGGCGTCGGCATCGGTTTCGGTTTCTTCGTCGTCTTCTGCATCAATCCAGCGAATTCTCACTTTAATCCGATCGGAGGATCCTGATTCGAGGCTGTTTGCGGCCAGAGAGATCCGTCGGCTCACCAAGACGTCACATAGATGCCGCCGACACTTTGCCCAGGCCGTTGAACCGCTCGTTTCGATGCTCCGATTCGACTCGCCTGAATCGCACCACGAGGCAGCTCTACTTGCTCTCCTTAACCTCGCCGTCAAAGACGAGAAGTACGTCCTCTTTCCCATTTTTTTTTTTCTCCTCCCAATTCGATTTGTTCTCTTTTCATTTGCTGATCTGATTAGTGATTACTCCGCTTGGAAATTGTTCAGAAAATCACCACTGTATTAATCAAATCGAATACTGGATTACGTGATTTCATCAGAAACTAGATTATCAAAATTCTCCATTATGTTCAATTGTTCATGATTGGATAATTGCATCCGGCGGATCGTAGCGAACCCATTTCTGCTTTAACCACTCTCTTTCATCAGATTGGGTGGATCAATCAACTTTTCTGCCTCTTATCTTTGTTGGCAAATGCTTTTTGTTTGCTTGGAGTGTACTCTATGTTTCCTGAAGCCTTTTTTTTTTTTGTTTGGTTGTTCCTCCTTTATTTTCTTTTTGCTTCCTTTTGAAGGATTTTTGTTACTGGGAATTAGAAATATCCTAGGGTTCATCCATTTTTTTTTTGGGGAACAGGATATTTCGTCACAGAACTACAGGGATACTCTTCTTTATTCCTTATCACTTTTAAATTATTCTTTGGTTTGTGCGGTTTCCTGAGAATTCTGTCTATTCTTTTTCTTTTCTCATTATGTTTTGTGAGGTTTGATTGGTTTCTAGTTGCAGCTGAAATTTTGATTGATCTACACAAAAGCTAGAGTCATCCATCATGTTAGAGCTTAGCTTTTCCTTTATTTTTCCCTAGTCTTCAAATTACATAAGCAAGCAAAGAATCAAGTTGCATCAAGATGAGACCAAAACAAGAATATTTCTCTTAACATCGCCGCAAATTCCCTCTCCTTTGATTCCATCAAAGTGAAAGGACAATAACAAGCCAATCTCTCGATGCTTCGAAGTGATGCATCTGAAAGGACTTTGATCCAAGAGGGTTTTAGCTTGCTAGTCTTCGGGTTTGTGTCAAACCAAAAAAAAAAACAGAGGATCAATTAAGTCAAGTATTAGTTTAGATGGAATTCACCTGAAGCTAACTAACTCTTGCTTTGGGGCAGGTATGAATAAGTTTGCCTAACTTAATTTATCATCCCTTTGCACATCTGTAGGGCCCTGCTTTACCAGACTTTAGTATTTTGTGAATTTTGAATTTTCCTTAGTTTATACGCAAACGACTTTCTAGTCAATTTCTTCTTTGGTCTCTAAACTCTGATATCATCACTTCCTTTTATTAATGGGATCCATCTAGTGGATAAAAGAGAAGGAGCAAGCAAAGTAGAGAAACTAAACCTAAGCCTTTCTTTATCCATCACTTTTCCTCTCATATATTAGTTTCATCAAAATATCTTTCCTACTTTAATTTTTGTTTAACATTAATTAATTCAATCCGTACCTTTAGGTCGGCTTGGTCTCCCTAAGAGGTTAGGTAGATGGCTACAACTCTATTTCCCTTGATTACACAATTCATAATATGACTGAGAAATTGAATGCACTAAAGTCTTGGAGAAAGAAAGATTGATTTTTGCCTATTTGCTAAGAAACATATGCGTCATTGTCTTCAAGAATATTCTCTTCTTAGACTATTCTGAGTTTTGCTGCTGTTTTTTTAAAATATTTTTATCAGGAATAAGGTGAGCATAATTGAAGCTGGTGCTTTAGAGCCAATTATCAAGTTCTTACAATCAACTAGGCCAACACTTCAAGAGTATGCTTCTGCATCTTTGCTCACTCTCTCCGCGTCCGCTAACAACAAACCCATCATTGGAGCAAATGGAGTGATTCCTCTGTTAGTCAAAGTCATTAAACATGGAAGCCCACAAGCTAAAGCTGATGCAGTAATGGCACTTTCCAACCTCTCTACTCTCCCCAATAACCTAAGCATGATCCTAGCGGCCAAACCACTCTCCCCGATACTAGGTCTTCTCAAATCAAGCAAAAAATCATCGAAAACATCTGAGAAATGCTGTTCTCTGATAGAATCATTGATGGTTTCTGGCGAGGAGGCGAGAACTGGTTTGATTTCAGATGAAGGAGGAGTTTTCGCGGTGGTGGAAGTTCTTGAGAACGGGTCACTACAAGCTCGGGAACACGCGGTAGGTGTGCTCTTAACATTGTGCCAAAGCGATAGGAGTAAATACAGAGAGCCGATCCTTAGAGAAGGTGTAATACCGGGACTGCTTGAGCTTACGGTTCAAGGGACATCGAAATCTCGGACCAAAGCTCAAAGGCTTCTCTGTTTACTTAGGGACTCAGAAAGCCCGAGGTCAGAGGTTCAACCCGATACAATAGAGAACATAGTGTCGAGCTTAATCTCTCATATAGACGGAGATGATCAGTCTGGTAAGGCGAAGAAGATGCTAGCTGAAATGGTGCAAGTTAGCATGGAGAAGAGCTTGAGACATCTACAAGAACGTGCTTCGACTCTTGTCCGTCCTTAAAACCGCGATCCAAAACCGCATTTCCTGAGGTCTCTTCCAAGTAAAAATAGAAAAAAAAAAACACGGTTTGGTTTCCGCATAAGGGTGATGAAGATGGAAGGATATATGCCAGTCCAGTGCCGGCGTTTTGGTTCTTAGTGACTGGTTTCTTTTTACTCAAAAAAGTGTTCATAATAAAAAAGCTTTTTGTAAGTTAAAAAAAGTCTTTTGTGTGTACATTTACTATAGAAACATTTTTACTTCAAAAGAATTTCAATAAACGTTGTTTGTGCCATGGAGTGTTCATTCCGATTTATATTTAAAAACCGAACCTATCCGGTCAAAAGCTCGTCGAAAATGTCGGTTTAAAAGTTAAAACAAAATCCTTAATTTTTAAAACCGAAAAAACATTAACGGAAAAGTTTGAACTGGAGTTTAGACATCAACTTCAAGCCTTCTAACACAACTAGATATTTCTCTTTTATAATAAGATTTTTATTCAATATCACATGTATCACGTTTAAGAATAATAATCATCCAAACTTTAGATCCAACTAATTCGTCGTAGAAGACCATTGAATTTAAGCCTCTCTTTTTTTTTTTAATGTGAAATGAATTCGTTCGAGGCTTATGATTCTCACAAAAGTAAGATAATTTTCACCTCGCATACTTTTAAAATTTGAATACGCACGTGAAGATCAATTTCACATCTATATTACCTCATCGAACCCATACTAAAAGAGAGAAAAAGAACAATCTGTTTCTACTTTTAATGTATGAAAACAAAAATGTACCAAAAATATTTTGATCAAATCTTTTAACAAAGGCTGACATCAGTCCTCGAAACTGAAAGTACGTTTTGGATCCGCCTTTTCAGAAACGCTCACGTTCACCCCCCATGTTATCGACGAAAAGGTCCAAAACTGAATATATCATATAATGATTTCATAAAAAAAATTATTCATATCTATATATATATATATATATATATATTGGGTGAAATAAAAACATACAGAATCGATATCCTTCCATTTATTGAGAAACTATGAAAAAACTAGTAGCTCGAGCTACGATACAAAGTTTTACTCGTTCTCTCCACTTTCTACGATACGCACAAGGTCCGAAAAGATAAAGATGTAAAACATCTAGGCAAAACGGTTAAAAATACAAAAAGTTGGGTTAAAAAGTAAAACATAACTAAAGTTACGGTCCCTTTTCCTAATTTTTTAAAACATATCTTCCTTATTTTCCCGGTTTGGAGCAAGTCGTCTTTACCGCCGCGACTCAGCGGCTCCGGCGAGTTTCCACGCCGACGTGGTGATGAGTGGCCGAGTCTGCCACCCTAGCATTAAGCAACCGTCTTTCTCTTCAACTCTGTATCCATCCCCGCCGGCGAAGAGCGATAAGAGCATGCTCGCTTGTTTAAACGCGCTGGATCCGAGAGGAACCGGGTCAAACCCGGCGGATCCCATCCGGACTCTCCACTGTGACAGCGTCTCGTGTCGCTCGACCCGATCGGATCCTTCCGCCGCCACTACATTGAGAATCTGTCTCCCTAGGTACACCTCTGACATGACTCGGTCCTGACTCGGTAAGCTGTAACTGTCTTCTAGCGAGTCGAACAAGCTCGAGTAGTAGTGAAGCGCTTCGTTGAACCTATCCAGGAAGACGATCCCGTTGTGGTTCGCTTCTTGCTCCACCATCGTCACGATGCTCGGCTTCACAGCCTTGACGGTGGCGAGAAGCTTCTCGATTGAACCGGATCCGGCTAAAAGCCGGTGGAGCTCAAAGACCGAATTGACCACTAAGGTTTCTGATTCGGGTCGGGTCTCAAACATTCCGGGTTCTAGATCCGACAAACTTTCTGCGGCTAATCCCTTGAATTCGAACTCGACGCCTATCGCCTGAGCGAATTGAGCTAGTTTCCAGCCCAATTGCTGAAGCGAATCCGAATTCTCCGTCTGCGGTGGTCCGATTCCGGTGAGACGGAACGACGGAGGCCCGCCGGATCTTACCGCTAGGGCTTGCATCAAAGCCGGCCACTGCATCCCCTGTTTAAGCCCAAGATCGATTACGTGGACTCTACGCGCCGTCGTGACAGCTTCCAGGATCGCTTGATTCGCCGTGAAATGAGCAAACTTCAGGTAAGGGCAAGATTCGTAGAAGTGCATCTGCAAAACCTCTTCGAAAGAGGGACCCACCGCGGAACCGCCTGAGACGTCCGTCTCCGTCGCGTAAGCACGATGATGGATCCGACGAGCCAAGCCTTGGGCGAAATACATGGCGACTTTCCCCATAGCCCCAGCTTGAGAGGCCGCGAGTGTTCCCACGCGCTTCGCGAGCGCGTCGGCTAAGCTAAGATCCTACTGCTGAATCGCCTCAGCGCACGCCACTAACGCGTGAACGAGTCTAACTCCGGTCTCCTGAGAGTCAACGAGCACCACAGACCGAGTTAACTCGCCCGCCGAATCGCAACAGGATCCGACTGATCCGAGCCGGATCCTTTTGCTGCTAGCTTCCTCGTCAACGCCTTCCTCCACCTTAGGAAACGCCGAAAGACCCGGAATAGCTCTCAGATCGTATTCCGATCTATCCTAGAGAATTCGGGCCGGGTCAAGATCCGAAGACGCCGGGTTGTTCAGCTCGGAAAGCATGCTCTCGACCCAGCTAGAGAGATCAGATGGGTTATAGTGAACAGTGTCATTTAAGACAGTAGAACCAACATCATCATTAGACAACGCCATCTCGAGCTGCTCGAGCTTCTGTGCTACCTCGGCCATTTCAGAAGACCGAACCTTGTAGCCAAGAACAGCAAGAAGCTCATCCATGTTGCTGTCATCCGCCATCTTACCCTTGTTATCCGCCATTGAAGGACCTTCAGCAGAACCAGACGGTGGCTGTGGTGGTTCCCGTGTTTCTCCATGTCCTCTCTTCATCTTTCCTTTTTTGTGATGGAGACTGGTGAAGTTGAAAAAAAATAAAAAGAAGAGTTTTTGGATATAGGAAAGGAGTTTACTTTACTAGTTTCATGGGTAGGTAAAGGTTTTTTAATGGGGATTTGAAAAAGAAAATAAAAAAGTATTATTGGTCTTTTTGTGATATGGTTACAGACAATTTGTGGAAACAAAGGAGATTCTGAGAGCGGAACAATTTATAAACACGAGAGAGAGAGAGAGAGGTCCAATGAGAGAAGTGAGAGTGAAGTGTGTTTAAGAGATAAGGAGAGCAGAGGATTCCACTGTAGCTTGGCATCTGTCTCTGTCTTCCTTCTTTTTCCTAACTCCAAGAATTTAGTCTTTTTAGTTTTTACCTCCCACAAGATATTGTTTTATAGTACAATAATGGGATCGATCTATTTGAACTAAATTGATAAACAGGAGATAAAATAGTTATGTTGTTTTATAAAAGTGACATGAGACAGTTGAATAATAAAGTTTTAGTTGGTGAATTCGTCGTATTAGTAGTCTGCTACTCTACTCTCTAGCAACCAATAGTAAAAATTAAGGAAAACAATTTTTTTCATAAATGCTGTTATGATTCTGTGTAATCTGTTTTAAGTTTTTATCTGATATCTGAAGGATATCTAAAATTTTGTTTAGTAAATTTAACAATCAAACTTCAGAACTCCTTAGGTTGTAGTGTGCTTTCGTGAGATTTGTTGTAAGTTTTATGAAGTATAAGAGTGTCTTTAATGGACTGTCACATAGTCTTATATACGATTATGAATTAACTGTTCTTAAATGGCATTAAAATATTGTCATATTCTTGCATACGACTTCGTCGTTCTTAAACCGAAACGGCACCAAATGCGTGTGTTAAGAGAATGGCACTTAATGTCGTTTTCTTAAGTTTTTTTTTTTCTTTCGTATGTGGAAAATATCTACTGTTTTCCGGATTGGCTTTTGATAATCTATTTTCTTTTAGTGACAAACTGACAACTGATATTATGGTGTTGCGTGTTTTAATTTTTAATTAGTGAACTCAACAATTTAAAATTTAATTGATATATAAATTTTTCGTTTAAAAGTTTCATTTTATTCTACTACAGTACTACTTAACAAAAACAAATTATATTATACTTTAATAAATTTTCTTATAGATGTATTGTTTTAATTCCTACTCGTTCCCTGATCTTAATCGTCAAGTAAATATCTTAATTAATGATCAAATATAAACTAAATCAAATCTTAAAATCATCTGAACTTATGATTTAGACACTGTAACACTTTAAAATCGAAGCCAACATGATGGTGTCACAGATTTTAAGTTGGACTATACATTGAAGTCAGAATCCTATGTTGTTTGGATTTTTTTTAAAAAACTCATAGCAAAAGAGTGTCTGTTTTCAGCAGCTTTCAGGTCAAAATTAATTATATATCATTAGATAATTAATTATTTACAGGTCTATAAAGACAAGTATAAGTCCAGTACATAATATGATTCAACGTCTCTCTTTTTTTTTATGGCAATAGCGATTTTTTTTTAGAACATAATGAGTGAGTAAAAAAATCGTTTTATTTCCTTACTATTTCATTAAGCTCAAATACTTTTTTTTTTGTGTGAGGCTGGCCGACGCATGAGCAACCCTGTCATCAGAGCCGTGCCAAGGTTAATTGATGCCGTAGGCAACAACAAACAAAATTTAATTCATAAGAAATAGAGATGTATAATAATAAAAATCAACTAAATATGTTTTATTATAATAAATATTATCGTATGTCAAAAGAAAATAAAGAACTAAACTTGAAAACAGTTCAAAACGTGATTCTTCTTCCTTTCTTTCCCACAAAATCATTAACCAACTTTTCAAAGTCAACTTCTTTAACCAGCTCTCTTTCGATAGATAAAATAGCCAAGTCACTCAATCTCTATGAAATCATCACTTTTCTCACGTTTATTCTCATTCCCGTCATCTTTCTCATTCAGATCTTCATCATTCAGTGCATCAACATTCTCTGGCTCATGAATTGCTTCTTCTCTACGACATTCAGTCATATTCTCATCCATTCCATTATTTTCAGTAGTATGCCGTTCATCATTATTGTTCACAGGTTCAATAAGAATTTCAGGTTTTTTGAAATACATGTATATTCCATTAGCTTGAGATTTTGATGACTCTTCTTCTCTCTTTTTTCTTTTTTGCTTCTCTCCTCATGAGGGTTGGTTTTTTGTGTTGATTGGTGGCATCTATAAAATTTAGAACACAATGTTTACGGATTTAATTCAAAATTGCAGTAGGGATGATTAAGATTTGAGAACTAAATAAGAACAATAAATTAAAATAGTTTTAAAAATAGCAAAGTTACTCTTGTGTGGAATCGATGATGTTTGAAGTTTGATGAACTCTCTTTAATGGAGAAGTATGAAGACACGACAATAGAGAAAAAGTTACGAACCCTAATCTTTTTAATCTCTTTAATTGGTTTTAGTTTTTTTAAAGTTTTTCTATTTTTATCAGTTATTGTTATTTGGGTTTTAAAGATAAATGTAACTTATAATCATAATTAAAGTCTATTAAATTTTTGTTTTTTAATTGGGGCCGTAGGCCAAAGCCTTTTTGGCAAAGGGGTAGGCACGGCTCTGCCTGTCATGTGCCACGTAGAGGAAGACATAGCCTACGAGCAGGGCCGGCCTAGAGCATAAGCGGGGTAAGCCATGGATTAGGGCCACCAAATTTGTTTATTAATTTTTAGGCCACATTTTTGTTGTAAAATTTATAAAATAGTGCAATTATAATGTCACAACCATTAAAAAAGAGTTAAATACAAGATAATTTAAATTTTATATAGTAATATATATATGGTTATTTAATTTTTTAAAAACTGATATTATTTAATAATTATAAATAAATAAAAAATTATATTTATTTTTTTGGTTTTGGGCCACCAATTTGGTTGGGCCGGCACTGCCTACGAGACGTCCACAACATATTCACTGACCCGATTTAATATTTCTTTCTGCAGTTTATATGTACATATGTAATATATGTATATATATATATACACATCAGCATGCAAGTAATTAATAAGGTTTTTTTTTGTTTAGTGGTATCGTTTGGGAACCGTAAAAGATCCCATTTGGAATATAAGGAAATAAAAAAGTGATGGGGATTGTTGTATGGTCCCAGTCACAGCTTAGAAGAAATTGATATTCGTTGATTCCTCCCGTTGGTGAGAATGGGCCAAACACAAATATAGTATCTCTTTGCAGCTGGTTTCGTTTCCTGCTCAGTGTCTTCCTGATCATGTTTCTTATCTATAATTTGCTTTGCTTGTGGTTAATTTTATGAACAATCTGTTTTGTTTCTCTTTGCTCCTAAGTTCGTGATCTCTCTTCCAAGTACCCACTTCTTCGGTTCATTGGAATTAAAGAAGCTTGATCCCTTTTTCAATTAGGTAATACTTACTTTGCCATTTGCACCACCACCAGGTACATGAATTGTATGCTGGCTTGAGCGGCCGAGATAGATATTGACTGTATTTTTTTAGAAATGAAGAGGATATCTAATCTTACTTCTCAATCTGTTGGTCACCATTCAAAACTCTCATCTCTCACTACCTTTCGAGTTTTTAACTACAAGTACAACCATCAAACTTCAACTATTTGGATCACCAAAAACGAAAAAAAGAAAAGAAATTATAATCTCTTTGTTCCATTTACCGAGTATTCAAATCAAATTCCCCATTTCCTCGCCAGTTCCCATGTTCACCAGTTTCTCCATTTTCGTTTTCTTCATCATTCAAGAAATCTTCTACCGGTTCCTTCTCCTCTCTCTGACTATTACTATTATTATTATTATTATTATTCCCCCATCCATGCATCATCATCATCATCATCTCATCAGGGTTCATGTTTCGTCCTTGTTCTCCATGATTCCCAACCGCATTAGCTCTCAGAGGGTTTCGAGCCATCATCTCGGTCTGAGATTGGTGCGACTCTGCCTTCACTTGTCCTGCTTGAGCCAAAGCCGCCATTCTTAACCTTGCCTCCTGAGCCTTCATCTCTCTGTCCAACTCTGATTTCACCTCGATACATGCTTTTCTCTCGTCTTGGAGCAAAGCTTGCTCAACCATCAACCTTTCCTCAGATCTCAATTCCCCATCCCTTCTCTTTTGAGTTATGATGTTGAAAGCTTGGGCTTGCTTCTCAAATGTCGCCGTAAATTCTGCGACTTTGGCGGCAATGTTGTTGTCCCATTGCTGACTCCGGGGTAGCGTCTGGCTTGTTGTGTCTGAATCGAGGATTCTGTCGTCTTCTTCTGCTTCGTAATCTGCTACGACGTGATAAGGTAACAATCTGCACAAATTACGACGACAGAGAAAACAGGAAACTTCATAAGAGAACCATGGAGATGATACTACATTTGAATTCAGCAAGAGAACTAACATTTCATATAACCACTAAAAAAAACGACCCAAGATAAAATCTTGGAAATCAAAGCTATACGGTGCTGAAATATAAAACTTTTCTGCGATGCAATAGGATCTACAGAGAGATATCGGTTAAAGAACTCATATTTTAATATACTTCTTTACAAAAGGGTGAAGAAAAGCAACACTTTACACACACAAAAAAAAAAAAGCAATGGCCTTTTTGATTAGAGATGACAAGTCAGATCAAGAAACGGTGATACATAAGAACAGAGACTCGTTCGATATTCCTCTAATAAATCTTTAAAGCCTCTTCCAAGAAATCACTAATACCAGAGATTCATGAACCCAGAAATTAATTCAATTCTATGATTAAAAACAATCGGAAAAACCAAAAAAAAAAAAACTAAGTTAAAGGAACCTTTCACAAGCGTCTTCGAGAGAAGCGAAAGGTCGCTTGAAATCCGGATGGCAGACGCGCCAAGCGTCTTGGTAAGCGAACTGTAACTCCAATTGGTTCAACGGACGCATCGATTTCTGCTGTTGCTGTTGCTG
>JAHZTW010000001.1:250258202-250329854 GCA_020283515.1 Alliaria petiolata | reverse complement strand
TTCGCGGTTAGTGAGTGTAGCGAGAATGCTGGAAGAGTTTCTATTCGAGGCTGCTGCGAGTGATGCCGGTTTAAGGGTGGAAACGTTTAAGGCGTTAGGAGAAATAGCGGTTGCTGCGTCTTGCGATGTGCTGAGATACTCTGATGAAATCTACAGAGCTATTGATGTTTTCTTGGAGAGGCATAGAAATTTGACTGAATCGGAGAAGATGGAAGCTTGTAGACTTCTTGAATGTAAGAAGCTTTCACCCGAGGCTTGTGAACATGCTTCAAAGAACGAGAAGCTTCCATTGAGGATTGTTGTGCAAGTTTTGTTCTTTTCTCAGAAGCAGATTCGCGATAAGGTTGCTAGAGAAATGAAAGGTGTAGAGGAGAAAACAGAGGAGGTAGATGAAGAAGAAGAGAAAGATGATGAAATTGAGGATATGAATAAGAAGTTGCTGAGGCTCGACATCGAATCTGATTACAGCAAGAAAAGAGAGATTGAGAATCTTGAATGTGTTGTTCATTGCGAGAATAAAAAGATGGAAGAGAAGAAGATAAGTGTGTGGAGAGAAGTGAAGAGGAAGTTTGGTTGTGTGACTTCTTTTACTGTGGATGCTTGCAATTGTCATATCAAGAAGAGGAAGAAGACTTATCACCGCTACAAATAAAAACATCACTCTCTGTTCTTCAGTTCTTGTTTTGTTATAATTTTGACTTTCGTTCTGTTTCAATCCTCTGTTTCTGTTTCTTCCTCTGTTTCGGCAAATCCTCTGTGTTCTGACTTTTGTTCAATTTAAAACTTTAAATCTTCTTTTTTCTTTCCAGATAAGCAATCTCTCTATATGAAAGGAAATATATTGAAAAACAAACAAAAATAAAAGTTCACACACTCTTCACATAAAATCCGGGAAAAAATATCACAAGTCCAAAAAGATCAAATCTCTTGCAACTCTAGCTCAATTATCACAAATCAAACAAGAGAAAAACTTCTGAGTAAAAGATTTCGGATTTGAGTGATGAGTAGATCCTTTAGAAAGATCAACGATCTCATGTTCATCACGACCTCCCTCTTTAGCCTTCTTGGACTCACCATGGAATATAGTGAAAGCGTCTTCTACGTACTTAGCCGCATCCAAAACCTTCATGTTTTCCACTAGCTTCAACGGGTAAATGTCTTTGATATGATCTCCTTTTATAACAGCCGCTGCTTGAATCAGCTCGATTTGAAAATCAGTGAGATCTTCGTCTTCTTCTTGTGTTCCAGTGTCTATGTCTCTTGCCCTTGGAAGTTCCGGTAGTGTAACTGAAATAATCGAGCAAAAAAAAAGTATTATATAGTGAACCTATTTTGTGTCTACTATGGACCATAATCGACTAGATAAACCGATAGTTACCGGGGCAGTCGGTCCTTGGGCTGGTTCGGTTGATGACAACATCGAATGTTCCGGCCCATTCGTCACGCTTTGTAAGAAAGCTCTTGAGGTTGAATATCTTTTTCAGTGTCGCTGGAAACGATGAATGCTCAAACTGGGACGTTGGATCCGGTCCGTTTGGCTCGTGTAACACTACAAAATCGAGTTATGAACAAAGAAGTTGTTTATAAGATTATTGAGAATATATTTAAAACACCAAAACCGAATCTAGACCAAACCAAAAAGGAAGAAAACCTTAAATCTTTTTCTAAGAATACATTTAACCAAAAATTGATTTCGATACGATACCAAAACCATACAAACCAAACCAAAACCAAAATCTAGATTACGCATCACTAGCCGCAATGTACGGTAAGAGAGGATCATTAACCGGTTTCGAGCAACATGAATACCGCTAAACTAACACAACTCAGTTCCAATAAAAAACATACGTACCAGTTCCAGGCTCGATCCAAGGTGAGATCAGCAATGCAGGAACCCTAACACCGAGCCGGTCAAACTTAAAGTTATACGGCTCAGGTCCAACAAGACCATCAGGATTTGGGACACCGATGACCGGAGTAGGGACATGGTCATAGTAACCACCATGTTCATCATAAACAACAACGAAGAGAGTCTCGTTCCACTGAGGGCTAGCTCTTAAGGCTTCGTAGATCTCTTTAACTAGGTTTTGGCCCTCAACGACGTCGTTTTTGGGGTGATCATCATTGGCTGGAGCCGACAAAACCTTGAAGTATCTCGGTTCTATTACCACATAGTTTGGGAGCTTCCCTTCTTTGCAATGTCTCTTGAAGCTTAAGTGGTATTGATGGAAATTGTCCACGTACTTCAATTTCCTCATGTTCCTAATTGAATTTGGATTTAAATTTTAGTCAGAACTTTAATTGAGTACAAAAAAAATATCAAATGGACCCAAGACACAGCTTATTGTTTCAAAAATCAAATCTCTGATTAATGATCCGATAAGTTTGAAAAATCAAGATTAGTGATCCGGTTTGAAACAACTTATTCCTACAAGTCAATGAGTACAAATGTTTTTCATACTGTTGGTTTTCTTGGGTACCCTAATCCTAATTTAATATTCACTATTTTTTTGGTCCAGAATTTAATAATATATATAAACTCCAAATCGAAAGATTCCAAGCATGTGGCCTTTTCCCAAAGCACTTGTAGTTAGTACATGATCATTACGGGGAAACTTTTGTTTCTTAATAATAATAAAAAAGATAATCAATTATTAAGAATTTTAGTTCGTTTTTCATTATATTTCAAGTAATTAAATTAGATATATTGCAATCCAGGTGTCACTACAGTTTGTCGGTTTGTCATTATCATTTATGTATTATTGATCCTACAATCATAATAATTCCTAACTTTGACTTTTACGTTTTAATTTGGAAGTAAAATATTTTCAAAATAAAGAAAAGTACCTGTAGAAGAGGCAATTAGGAAAAGATTGGTAATAAATGCCAAAAGTGAAGCCACTCTCTTCGAGTGATTCGAACACTGTCTTCTGAGGGAACCCACGGACGAGTGTGTTAGTGTCGTTGCTAAACGCACCGTTTGACGTTGCCGAGTGGACATAGAGACGATTAGGCTGCGTTGACGACGGCAACGACGAAAACCACCGATCGCAGACGGCGAACTCTTGAACTAGTTCCTTGAATACGGGAAGTCTCTCCGGCGGAAACCCCTGCATCACTACTTTCTCCGACATCCCTTTTGCTATCGCCTCTGCGTTTTGTACGAACCCGTTCATTGTCGGTTCCGGGTACGGGCTCTCGTCGCTGAACGGTTTTCCGAACACCTGCTCGTAGATAGCCTGAAATTCCAAGAAAAAAACTATGTATCACTGACACCGGTTTAAGAGTGTCCATTTAACAAACCGAAAATTCCAAAGTTAACCGAATTTTGGTTATTTGGTTTTGACTTCATAAATTAAAACCGAAAGAGAACCGATGAATAAAAAACCATACATACGATATTATTGTCAAAGTATTAACCGAATTGGTGGTTACAAAGAAGAAATTAAAACCACCAGCCGATCGATCTATCCCCGGTACATAGAAACCGAACCTTACACCAGTTTAAATAAATATCATTTCTCTGACCAAGGACTTGGAACTAAACCGGAGGTGTACCTGGAATGAGTGACCGGGATCTGGATCAATGTTCTGAGATTCCTTGCCGAAGAAGACTTGAGCAGAGTTCGGGTCGGATGTGGAAATCGGGTTGGATCTGGGTTCGGATTCGGATACTCCATCGATTTCCGGGTTTAGCTCCTTGAACCAACCTAGCATGTGATCAAACGACCTATTCTCCTGCACCAAAACGACGATGGTTTTGATCGGAGAAGAACCCCCGGAGCTCGTTTCCTCCACCATTTTCTTTTCTTTCTTTATTCTTTAGTTTGTGTTTCTCTCTCTCTCTCTATCTCTTTGAATTATACAAGATGTGTCCGTCGAAATGACAAGACTTTTTATATAAACGGGTGATATTAGGGAAAACGAGGTCTAATTAGTTTAATTTTATTTTTTTATGTTTAGTGAATTACATAAATGGTTTTTTAATGTTACAATTTTATTCTTTGAAAAAATCTTCCTTTTTGTTGTCAACTTAAAAAGTCTTAGTACAAAACTATTTGGATTTTTTTTATAAACCAAAAATCAACAGTGTTAAGAAATAATTATGGATAAAAACTAGCTGTAAAATTTCAAAATATCTATTTTAGGCATATATTATGAACATGGACGGATCTACTAACAAAGGTAAGGGATCAGCTAAAAATATTAATATCTTCTTAATTGCAACAAATTTCTTTAAGTGACCTCTTAATAATATTATGGTTGACTCGTTTCTATTTTTTGCTACTTGTTTCTCAAAAAAATATTCATTTTTTCTATCCTTTAATGAAAAATAACTTAAAGAATTATCTTCAAAGTATTAATTGTATAATCTCTCATTAAATACAAATTTTGATCATATTCATGTTTTATTCTTCTATATCATTCACATATATAATTAAAGTTTAGGGATAAATTTATTTACTTTGGTTCTATATATATTACCAATAGCAATATGTATATACAATTAGGTCAGTAGATATGAATTAGGTGTTGACCGATGACAAAAGAAAAAGTAGGTGTCGTCGATCAATTATTTGCTCCACTATATGTCACGTTTTAGTATTAGTCGTTTTATTAATATAGAATATAGTTTTACTTTAAAATACATGCTCCAATATTTAACTTATTAACAGCTTCAATATCGTATAATTAGTTAAAATAAATAATTATATGGATTATGAGCTATATTATGAGTCACGAACAGAATGTTTCAAATGAATTTTAGGTTACGATTAATAAAGAAAACTTCTATTTTTAAATCATTACAAATTCACAACATTCAATACTCTTTCAATCATGACGAACGAAGCAAGAGAATAACTTAGTGAAAAACGACGTTGGAGTTTTCGGCTTAGGAGCAGCATGTGGTGCTTCTGACTGTGATGATGATGGNAACTCTCTCCAAGCAAACAAAGTCTTTCTTTCTCTTCATAGTCATATCCCTACTTCTTTTGTAGTTCACACACTTTATCAACTGTTTTAATCTGTTCTGCTGCGTTAAAAACTTGGGTATGAAATTCGTATCATTCAAGTATGTTAATGATCTCCCCATTAACTCTCTCCAAGCAAACAAAGTCTTTCTTTCTCTTCATAGTCATATCCCTACTTCTTTTGTAGTTCACACACTTTATCAACTGTTTTAATCTGTTCTGCTGCGTTAAAAACTTGGGTATGAAATTCGTATCATTCAAGTATGTTAATGATCTCCCCATTAACTCTCTCCAAGCAAACAAAGTCTTTCTTTCTCTTCATAGTCATATCCCTACTTCTTTTGTAGTTCACACACTTTATCAACTGTTTTAATCTGTTCTGCTGCGTTAAAAACTTGGGTATGAAATTCGTATCATTCAAGTATGTTAATGATCTCCCCATTAACTCTCTCCAAGCAAACAAAGTCTTTCTTTCTCTTCATAGTCATATCCCTACTTCTTTTGTAGTTCACACACTTTATCAACTGTTTTAATCTGTTCTGCTGCGTTAAAAACTTGGGTATGAAATTCGTATCATTCAAGTATGTTAATGATCTCCCCATTAACTCTCTCCAAGCAAACAAAGTCTTTCTTTCTCTTCATAGTCATATCCCTACTTCTTTTGTAGTTCACACACTTTATCAACTGTTTTAATCTGTTCTGCTGCGTTAAAAACTTGGGTATGAAATTCGTATCATTCAAGTATGTTAATGATCTCCCCATTAACTCTCTCCAAGCAAACAAAGTCTTTCTTTCTCTTCATAGTCATATCCCTACTTCTTTTGTAGTTCACACACTTTATCAACTGTTTTAATCTGTTCTGCTGCGTTAAAAACTTGGGTATGAAATTCGTATCATTCAAGTATGTTAATGATCTCCCCATTAACTCTCTCCAAGCAAACAAAGTCTTTCTTTCTCTTCATAGTCATATCCCTACTTCTTTTGTAGTTCACACACTTTATCAACTGTTTTAATCTGTTCTGCTGCGTTAAAAACTTGGGTATGAAATTCGTATCATTCAAGTATGTTAATGATCTCCCCATTAACTCTCTCCAAGCAAACAAAGTCTTTCTTTCTCTTCATAGTCATATCCCGTATATGATCTCTCGGCTCTCTAGAGAAGTTATGCTTCTCAAGACTCGCGTCAAAAGTCTCTTATTTATTTTTTTTTTCCTTTTTTAAAAAATTCTAATAGATACTTTTGTTTTATTTTCTTTTTTTTATACTGAAATATATTTTATTCTAATAGATCCTTTTGTTTTATATTCTGTTTTCTTTAGATATATCTTTTTTTTTTTTACTATGACACGTGTCAAAATCTTATCGATTAACTTGACACGTGTCGCGATCATGTTAATTATATATATATATATATATATATATATATATATATATATAATTTTGACAAATTAATTATCCTATTTTTATCATAATTAAAATTTAGATTATGATCCGCGTATACTCAAATATATTATAATAAAATTTAAAAGTCATTAAAATATTCTTTTAAGAAAATAAAAAACAAAATATGATTACTACCAAGAAAAATATATGAATTATTTATTTATTTTAAATTTCAAAATCAAAAGCTAAGAGTTATTTATTTATTTTAAATTCATTTATTTTCAATTAAAACATTCAAAACACATAATCTTTTGCGGGTCCTGAACAACATTAACCATACTTTTCATTTAGTTCACACACTTTACCAACTATCTTTTTCTGTTCCGTATCATTAAAAACTTGGGTATGCAATTCGAGTCCTTTGAGTATGTTTACAATTTTTCCATTAAATATATTCAAGCAAATAAAGTCTCTCTGTCTCTTCAAATTCATCTCCCTAATATGATCTCTCTGCTCTCTAGATAAGTTATATTTCTCAAGACTCGCATCTAAAGCCTCCCTACATGATTTTTGATATCCCCTCCTCATTGAGCTCATCATCGTTTAATGTCATATGGTTAGCATCTAGAATTTTCTTTTTTTTAAATTTTTTTTTCTTCCTTATATGATATTTCTGCTATGTAGAGAAGTTATGCTTCTCAAGACTCGCATCAAAAGCTTCTTTACATGATTCTTGCTATCCTCCTCTACATTGAACTCATCATCGTCTAATGTCATATCATTAGTATCTAGAATTTGTTTTTTTTACTTGAAATATATATTAGCTAATCTAATTTACTTTTTGTTTTTATTTTCCTTTTTCTTAAAATGAAATAGATCATTTTTTATTAAATTAAAATATATCTTAGTTAATTTTAATTTACTTTTATAACCTTATTCCATAAATTTGAGTTGTTTTTTGAAATTCTTTTTTTCTTTAAAAATAATATTTTACCAAGAAACGTATCAAAATTTAAAGCGATAAAATTGACATATGCATCCTACTTTATATAATAAGATGCTCCAATATTTAATAAGTTAACTTATATTTTTAAATCATTACAAATTCACAACATTTAATACTCTTTCAATCATGACGAACGAAGCAAGAGAATAACTTAGTGAAAAACGACGTTGGAGTTTTCGGCTTAGGAGCAGCATGCGGTGCTTCTGATTGTGATTGTGATGGTGATGGTATCTCAACATGATCATCATCATCCACGCAATAAACGATGTTGTTCTCATCACATCCTCTCTCTCTTGCCTTTCTAGCCTCTTCTATAAATTTATCAAACGCGTCTGTAACGTATTTGGAAGCGTCTGCAACGCACGTTTCTTTGCATAGTTTGCGAATCAACTCTTCGTTTTTGTAGTCTCCTTTCAATCCCGCAGCCATAATTACGAGCTCTTCTTGAAATTCGCTCAATTGTGCATTTTCTTTTGCCACCGTCGCTCTCAGATTAACCGGAATTGCTAATGTTTCTAAATAGCAAATATAACAGAGTTTTATCCGAAATAATCATATATTTTTTTTTATAGAAATGAATAGAAGATGAAGAATATATCATTACCAGGACAATCTTGTCTTGGTGAATCTCTTGTAATAACAGATTCAAATGTGCCAGCCCATGAATCTCTCTTTGTTAAGAAATCTTTGAGATTGAAAATTTTCTTGACCGTTGCAGGAATTGATGAATGCTCATATTGCGACCTTGGGTACGGCCCATTCGGCCCATGAATAACTACTCATTTTACCAAAAACAGTTAATTTTAACTTTAGAAGATTAAACTATGTGGGTTCAATTTATACTTTGAATTATACTAATGATGTTGTATGTTTTTCTTCTATATTAATGATATTTTATATATTAAAAAAAAATACTCGCTTCAGAATTTTGGATTGAACTAAAAAATACTCGCTTCAAAATTTTCATCTAATTTAAATATTAGGATTTTGATTAATATAAGATCATTGAATAAAACTAAACTATGTGACGAGTAGCTAATTAATACCTACCTGTGCCAGGCTCAATCCAAGGAGAGATGAAGAATGTTGGAACCCTAACACCAAGCCGGTTAAATTCAAAATTATACGGTGGAGGTCCCAAGATACCGTCCGGATTAGGAATTCCGTCGACCGGAGTAGGGACATGATCGTAAAACCCGCCGTGCTCGTCGTATGTTATGATGAACAAAATCTCGTTCCATTGAGGACTAGATCTCAAGGCCTCGTAGACCTCTTTCACGAGCTTTTGACCTTCGGAAACGTCGTGGGATGGATGATCGTCGTTGGCCGGAGTCAATAACAGATCAAACCAACGTTGTTCGACCACGACGTAGTTAGGTAACTTGCCTTCTTTGCAATCTTTCTTGAATTGTATTCCGTATTGGTGGAAATGTGTCAAATACTTTAATTTTCTCAAATTCCTGAAACACACAAAATATTAAATACCATTCTCTTATGCTATTGTCTCCTTGTTCAATCGCAGTTCTTTTATTTCTATAATTATCTTGAAACTAAAAAAGTTAAAATTTATATTTTGATCTGTTGAACCAGGAAAACTTGTTCATGAAACGAAAAAGAGTTTTCATTTGGGTAAAATGAGTTTATGTTTTAGACATCTATAAAGAAAAGACCGAAAAAAAAAAAAAAAACTAAGCCAATTTTTTAAAAAATTTAAATATATTAGAATAAAACAAAATGCGAACGAAAATGATTAAGCAAACAAAACTTATGGACTGCTAAAAATATTTTAAGCGAATAAAAAGAAAGTACCTATAAAAGAGAGTAGAAGGAGGGAATTGGTGATAAATGCCAAATGTTAAACCGGCTTCATCCAGCGACTCGAATATCGTCTTCTGTGGAAACCCTTCGATTAGCAGTTTCCTGTCGTTGCTCGTCGCTCCATGTGATGTTGCCGAGTGGACGTACAATCGGTTTGGCTGCGTCGACGCAGGAACCGAAGCGAACCACCTACCCAAACAAGATCATGAAAAAAAAAATTTTATAAAAAAAAAGAAAAAAAAAAAAATGTAAAAAATAAATAAAACAAAAATAAAAAAAAACAAAATACCTATCACATATGGCGAAATTATGAACCAACTCCTTGTAAACCGGCAACGCCTCCGGTTTAAATCCGTTCATAACCGCGGAGGACATCCCTTTCTTGTTTCGCTCGGCGTTTTGCGCAAACCCGGACATGGTAGCTGGACCCGGGTTCGGATCCGGGTTACCCGAATCCCACGGCTTACCGGACACTTGTTCGTAGATATCCTGAATAGAGTGACCCGGATCCGGGTCGACGTACTGGGACTGATCGCCGAAGACGACATGGAGAGAGTCTGGGTTAGAGGAGGAAACCGGGTTGGATTTCGGGTCCGATTTCGTGACGCCGTCTATTTCCCGGTTTAGCTCTTTGAACCAACCGAGGGTATGATCGAAAGAACGATTCTCTTGAACCAAAACGACGACGGTTTTGATCGGATATGATCCGGAGCCTTTCGTCGTCTCGGCCATTCTGTTTCTTTTCAGTTGTGGCAGTTAAATGTTTGAGAATAAATAATAATGCGTGGATTTATATAGATATAGGCACCTACAGACATTATATATATAATTTATATACACATAATTAATAATTATATTTATATGTATAATATATTGGTATAAATATATGTACGACTTGAAGATTTTAAGAAATGGTTTTAGAGAGAAACTAAACATCAAATCAGAAGTACGCACGTCATGGTTATTATTATCCATTGAATTGGTAATTTGGTATAACGTCAACTACTCTAAACTTTACCGATTTTGGTACGATAGTGTAATTGATGATGCACTCAAAAGATGGAAAGTTACCGTTTCTGGTGACGGGAAAGATTGACATTTAGTTTCTTACTTTTTTGTATCCAAATATTTTATGTTCTTTTTAGTTACTTTATATTGAGAATTTATAGTATTTAACTGTAGTGTTAATTACTTTACTTTCTCGAAGATAAATTATACTGCGAGACTTTAGTTACTTGTAACTTTTTTTTTTTTTTTTGAAAAAGGAGTTACTTGTAAGTTTTAAACAGACAGGAACATGAAAAGGAAAATGTCAAGAAAAATAATATACACGTTATGGCAATTGGCAAGGAATATAAAAGAGAATATATGCTTATAATTCTATATCAACCAGAGAATATGCCAAAACATGGGAAATTAATCAAAGCAACACTTACTTAGAATAAATATGTTACTCGTACTCGTGGGAGCAAAAATAAATAGAATTCGTATGATCTTCCGATCAAGGCGGAATATTAATTAATTTTTCTGGTTCACAATTGTATTTCTGCTTGTGATTGTGATAGTCCATCAATATTTAATGCACCACGACAAATCTTTAGACTGCCTAACATTGTCCATTTATTACATAATTTACATTGGTGATTCGTAGCAACGAAGGAGTAACTTGCACGGTTCCACCCTATCTATTTTGTGACGTCCCATACAAGAAATGGAATACAAAGGCGTGCCCAGAGATCGTTATGTTGGAAAGTCCAACCATCATTATCATAATATATTAATATCATATATATGTCTTACGTCAGCAGTTTTGTTCCTTTGACGTCAGCAATAAAGATTGGATTCAATATGATAGAATAAGGATTGGATTCAGTTTGTGAGGCCGTTGGATACTAATAACCTGCTAATGATTTATATGGCTCATGGTAACGAGACGTTATATTTTTATAATTTTTGGGAGGCCTAATAGAATTTTGTATCTTACTATATACAGTACATTCAGAGTATTCTTTTTTTTTTTTGTCAACAGCCTCAGCTCCTAGAACGGTTCAGAAATCCAAACCGGTGGAACTGAGTTTACATAATCTAAATCATAAAGACAGTCTCGAGCACTCTGTGCTAGCTGATCCGCCTTCGTGTTTTGAGCACGTGGGATATGCGAGATTGAGAAAAAGAAAACTCCTTCTTGCTTGTCTCGTATTCCTCCAAGTGCAACGTGAACGCCGGCCATTCTTCTGGTTTGGACATCATCCGTACCAATTATGAACAGTCTGTAGCAAAGTTCACCGCTAGTCTTCCCCCATTGAGCATACAGTGCATCGCCCATATCAATGCCTCTAATTCCGCATGTAATGGAGACAGACTTTGCCTCACAGTCCTTACACCCAATAAAGTTTCCTCAGTATTTTATAAAAAAAATATATATACTAAAGTAAGAAAATTTAAAGTACGTGGAAAAAAGAAGAAAATATGAAAAATTGATCAGACGAAAGGTTTTTGGGGCCTAATTCGTCTAAACAATAAGAGACGGCAAAAAATAAAATTAGAAACGATTTTTATCATAAAATTAGAAATAAAATTAGAAACACCCATAATCGACGATTTTTAGAAATAAAATTAGAAACACCCATAATCGACGATGCAAATAATCAAAAGGTTTTATCATTTATTAATCTAAACAAACATTGGAGATACGTCATGACGTGATTGACAACATATTATATTATCCGAAAATAAATATAGTAATAATATCTACCATTAGTACTTTCGGATACGTCTACCTGCATTCCACTAAAAAAAAACACATCAACTTAATCGTGATACGAAGGTAAGGTTTCTTCGGGAACAAAGTGGGCCAGCAATTATCAGAAAGCCCATTAATCGTTTTTTTTTTTAAACTTTTAACTTTGATTCCTCCTTCCATGAGACCAGAGAGGAAATAAATAAACATAAACAGATGCAAGATGTAAAGCCAATTAGCATTTTGACTTTTTTTTTCCAAATAAATTTAACTTTTCTAAATATTTATCCCCTTTTTTTTTAGTTGGGTAAACGGTGCTTTTTGTTGGGGTGCTTGGTTAAATAATTAGTGATTTTTTTAATTGGGTAAACAATGACCTTTTTTTCAAATAAATTTAACTTTTCTAATTTTTTTTCAAATAAATTTAGTATTTTTATTATTCTTTAGATTATAAAACCTAAAGAATTAACTTCAAATCCGTGATTGAATAATATCCCCTTAGTCATGTAGATCATTTGTTGGATGAAATCGAAACCCGGGTGATAAACTTGATCTTGTATCCTTGCGCGCTTATCATTGTTTCTTCGAATGATTTTAAAACTTTATATAAGAAATTTTGATTGGAAAGAAAGAACAACCGGAGAAAATTTGTTTTTTGGTGAAGAGAAAAGAGATAAAAGAAGAAGTGAGTAGAAGTTGATTTTTTTAGAAAACAGGTTGCAAGGTCAAGTTATGAGATAAAAATATAAAAAATTAGAAAGTATAAAGTAAAAAATAAAATTTATAGGTATGGACAAGTTGCAAGTAAAAGATACCGTGGTATGAAATTTTGTTAAATTTTTGTTCAAATGATCGAGTACTATTTTGTTCATACTATTGATAATGAAGATAACGTGGTGTGAAATTATTAGTGGTATGAACAAAATAGTGTTCGATCATTTGGAGAAACCAGTTATCACAAATGATGATGCTTTTACTGCTGTGAATATTTTCAAGACTCAGCAAAAAGCTGATAATATTCTGCTTTGAGCAAAAAGATTTAGAAAGGCGTGCCTAAGTTTTCGTGTAAAAAGAAGAAAACATGAAAATTTGATAAAAGAAGAAGTGAGCAGAAGTTTATTTTTTTGGAAAACAGGTTGCTAGGTCAGTTTATGAGGTAAGAAGATAAAAATTCGGCGGTATAAGGTAAAAAAAATATATATATGAACAGGTTGTAAGCGGAAGATATCGTGGTATGGGATTTTGTTCAAATGACTTATAATCAGACTGTTCATACCACTGATAATAAAGCTAAATTGGTATGAACATATTGTAAGCGGAAGATATCGTGGTATGAGATTTTGTTCAAATGACTTATAATCAGACTGTTCATACCACTGATAATCAAGCTAAAGTGGTATGAAAGAAGAAGTGAGCAGAAGTTGTTTTTTTTGGAAAACAGGTTGCGAGGTCAGTTTATAAGGTAAGAAGATAAAAATTCGGTGTTATAAGGTAAACAAAAATAATATATATGAACAGGTTGTAAGCAGAAAATATCGTGGTATGAAATTTTGTTCAAATGATTTATAATCATCTTGTTCATACCATTGATAACGAAGCTAAAGTGGCATGAAATTATTAGTGGTATGAACAAAATAGTGATCGATCATTTGGAAAACGGGTTGTCACAAATGATGATGCTTACTACGATAAATGTTCTCAATACTCAGCAAAAAGCCGCTAATATTCTGTTTTGAGCAAAAAAAAACTTAAAAAGGCGTGTCTAAATTTACGTGAAAAAAATATGAAAAATTGATCATACAAAAAGTGTTTTGGGCCTAATTTGTCAAAGTCTAAACAATAACAGACGACAAAAATAGAATTAGAAACGATTCAACACCATAATCGACGGTGCAAGGTCTTATCATTTATTAATCTAAACAAACATTGAAGATTACATCATGATGATTGACAACATTTTATCCTCCGAAAACAAATATAGTAATAATATCTAAGATTAGTACTTACTTTCGGATAAGTTTACCAGCATTGCACTAAAAAAACACATCTAACTTAATCATGATACGAATGTAAGGTTTCTTCGGGAACAAAGTAGGCCATCAATTATCAGAAAGCCCATTGGCAACAAGAATGTCTCAAGTCACCAAAATGCCCTTTGAATATCCCACCGATTGCCTCGAAACAACTTTCCACACTTTTGATCGCATCGATACGTTCTTTAAGATTTAACCCTTGATGACCTTATTCTTTCATCACTTTTGCCTTACTTTTGTTGTTGCCCGATTGAGAGATTTGATTGGTCGAGGAAGACATGATCATCAAGCCAACAAATATTATAGCTACATGAATTGAATTTGAAATTTTTTTTAGCTATTGCGAAAAAAAAAAAATATGTTAAGAATGATTTTTCCTCCTGAACTTGTTGTGTTGACAATGAATTAAAGAGAGTTAATTTATAGTAGAGTGTGTAGCGGTGAGGAATACAAATCCCCATGATTTTATGAGAATTTTGTCTGCAAAACTATGAAGACATCTTTTGGTTTGTGTCTACATACAAGATCGATTCTATCTCAATAATTATTTTAAAAAACTAGCTTTAGGGATAGTAATCTCTTTGTTTACTTATTTTCATACTCTCACATGATGAAGTTATGCAATTTTGGATAGTTTTAAGTTTAATGACTAGTATGGAGAAACTATGTTGTAAATTGCATGATGTCACTGTGGTGGTATAGCTAAACTTACCAACACTTGGTAAACGTATGATATATTCAATGACTAAATTAATTCTATATCTGAAAAGAAAATATTGCTTTTCATAATTTGACAAAGTTAGAATAATAATAAATAGGAAAGTTTGGTTGAATATATGGCGGTAAATTCAAAATTCTTTGATCACACACATAAAGAAAAAAGAACTGCTCTCTAGTGGGTATAAGATTACCAACCGTATAAATGTCTAGCTACCCAACATAATGGGATTAATGGTACATAAAATGTAAAAGCCAATTAGCATTTTGACTTTTTCTTTCAAATAAATTTAAATTTTCTAAATATTGATCCCTCTTTTTTTTTTTTTAATTGGGTAAACGGTGATTTCTTGCTCTATCGTAACTCGAGAGGACAAATTTCCCAGTGGAAACGGATCTCCAGCGTGGTGATGAACATCGGACGAAATCGAGTTGACCCCGGCGGTTTCTTCGCCGCGATTACTGGATTCCGAAGCGGTTTGGTGGACGGAGATCGGTTGGCTGGATACCGCAACGGCCTCAGCGGCGTTAATTCCGGCGATGAAGGCGCGGCAGAGGGGGCAGTTAGAGTGAGATTTCAACCAAGTATCAATACACGGAACGTGAAAGGCGTGGTTGCATTTGGGTAGCAATCGCAAACTCTCGTTTTCCTGAAACTCGCTCAAGCAAACAGAGCAATCGGAAGATTCGACAAATCCATCGCCCTTTCTGTATTTGTAAACCGTAATCGATTTAATCAGAGATTCATCGAGTCCATCCCCAGCCGCCGCAGTCGGAGCTGCGATTGTTCCCTGCCAGGGATCGTTGGCGGATGAAGAGATTCCGCGATCTCGGGTCATAGCTCCGGAGGTGGAGGAGGAGCCTTCGCGACGGCGGTGGCAATACTTGGAGATCAGTGTGTAATAGCTGACGAGGATGAAGGCGCTTGCGAGGATTCCAATAAGGGCGATGAGGAGAGGAGAGAAATCAGAGGAGGAGGAGTCATCTTCGTCGTCGAGGAAGAAGGAAGGAGGAGGAGGGAAGATGACGTAACACCATTGAGGACAGTAGACGCTGCATACTCCTTGAGAACAGTCTCTGTATGAATCGTATGGACCCCATGGATTAGGCGTTCCTGTAGAACCCATTGATGGTGTTGCTGTTCCAGAGGAGGGAGAGAGAGAAAGGGAGAGAAAGGAAGAAGAAGAAGAAGAACGAAGAAGAAGAAAGGTGAAGGGTCTCTCCTTTTCTTTGGGTTCTGCTAGTGTCTATTTTTTTAGTTAATTTTTTCTTTTTGACAGCAAAAAAAAAGAAAAACAAAAACTAAAGGTACATAATTTGCTTTCTCTATTTATTACTATTCTTTATGCTTCTATTTTAATACCTTCTGAAATGGTTAGTGAAATAAATGCAGTTAAGTTCTAAAATTTTGAAAAATGTGAACGATATATGATACGATATGTTCCAAGTGAAAAGAATTATATGCTAAAAGTGATGTTCGATTTTGTTTATTTTGAGTAATAATAAGAAAGTAACACAAAAGTTGTTTCCAGTGTTGACAAAGAAAAAGGAGAGAGAGGGTTTCGAGGCATAAAAATGGTTGGTGAAGTGTTGACGAAGGTGGAATACTCTAACATGGACCACGTGGATGACAAAATTATTCACGTATCTATAGATTTGTTGTGGACAGAAAAATACATTACAGTTACATCATGTGTATACTGACTACAAAAGTGTATAGATATCAAAGTACGTACTACGTAGTAATAAAACCATATTTATTTCATTTTAATTTTTAACTAGACCATGCATTTAGATTTTTCCATTTCCGTTTTCTAATTTGATAAGAAAGTAGTATAATTTTCCAAGAAGAGTTATCTCACGAACATCTGTACAACTGTTTTTGACCAGTCCCTTCGGGATATCCAATAAAACTGTTTATGACCATGTATCGTAAAGAATCTTGCCATGATTAATAGTATACATTTTTTATAGTACTATTTTAAAAGTAAACATTTAAACTCTAAAAAATTGTTTCATGATAGTATTATCCGTGTGATGATTGATGGGAACTCTCCAACCATTGGCCTTATAAAATAAATAGGAGTTATTTGACCCAAAAATTAAAAAATACATAGGAGTTATTTGTAAGGGTTCAAAAAAAAAGAAGAGTTATATGATTTGTATATACTGAACGAATAATATAAAAAATTCGTTAAAAATATTTAGAAATTGCGAATCAAAACTATCATCTGTGTAACAAAATCATAATTTTAATTGTAAGTAAAGTTGTCATACTGTCATTCTATGAATTACTAATCGAGATCATAGCAAGGTTGATCTAATGATACACGACCCCTCTTGTGGGTTCCAAGATTACTGTAAATTTAATATGATATGATGTAGATGATTGATTACACATATATTTGCACATGGCTAAAGTTGTGCCTTTTTTTTTTGTTATGCCAACTGGCTAAAGTTAGGTATAAATCTCATGTTTTAGAAGAAATACATATTTAGCTTGATTTCAAACCAAATACAACTATTTCGTGATTTTAAGTGTCTCTTCCTTGATCTTTTTATATATGACTCCCTTATTAGCGTTTTGTCTGGGAGATTTGATTCCATAAAAAAATATATACTGGCATAATACAATTAGAAACAACTTAAACAAAAAAATAAAGAACCTTTGTTTTCTTGGTGAAATTGAATTGGAATGCCATAAGTCCATAAGTATAAAACGTTTGACATTTCATTATGAAAGAAATACATTTTCTTAACGTCTTGAAGGAATATAGACCGATAAAAATTAAAACTTGCAGTTGCTTTTTTATTCATGAACCATGATACTGTCGCATAGAACAAGAAACTGACGACGGAAAAAAATATAGATATATGAACATAAACACTAACTTCTATGACACCCCGAAGACGACAAAGAAAATTGTATTACTATCAAGTAGTATTAACCAAATTTTATACAGAGTTAATTTAACTCTTTTTTGGCAACCTTTTTGTAACTATTTCTAATTACCTCGTATTTGTTTATTATGTAGAACCGTATTTACCGCATTTTAATTTTATGAAAAGAGAGAGTAAAGAGCAAGAAGTATTAAAGGGAAAGAGATAATTACTCCCTCCGTTTCACAAAGAGTGTTATTTTAGGATTTTATTTTTGTTTCACAAAGAGTGTCGTTTTATATTTTCAATGCAGAAATTTAAATACAAATCCAGTTTTAACCCTATTCATTTATTGTATTAATAAGAGAAATAAATTTATTTAGAATATTAACAAGGGGTAAAGTAGAACTTTTTATGGTTTTCTTAATATGTGTGAAAACCTTAAAAGTGACATTTTTTGTGAAACAGAAGTAGTATTATTTAAGAAAAGCAAAAAAAAAAAAGAAGTAAATTCTGACGCTTTTAGCTTCAGTCCAAAGTGAATGTCAGTGTCTTTACAAATACTTTTTTTTTTTGTTTACTTAAAAGAAAAACAAAGACCTAAACGACAAAAAAAATAATACAGAAACAAAGAAGCTATAACAATTATTACTGAATAATAAAAAATACTCCCAAGTCGCAGAATTTATTAAACTTAATTGAAGGACTCGAGGATGGATCTGTTCTGTAGTCACACAGCAACTTCAAACTCGTCCTTTTCTGCGTTCGTCCAATGCCTGCCTCACGAAAATAAATTTTATAATTTCGCAATCAATTATATAACTCGGTTTCAGTAATAATTCTCAAAACATACCTTGCTTTGAAGCATTCTCATCGTCAAAACTAGCGTATCACGCATGCTGGTAAAAAAATCGCAAAAATGATTTTAGGAGTGAGTTTGCAAAAGTAAAATTGCGGTGAAAATCGAAATAAAATTACTGTAGTGAACTTTAAAACTGCAAAACTAAGAAAGAGAGATGTGTATACCGGACATTGAGTGTGCTTATAGGATGTGAAGATCCATCAAAACTTATCAGAACAAACTGTGTTGAGTCTCCACACGGTACTTTTATCTGCAATTTGTTTCATTGAAACATATATATATATATATATATATATATATATATAAGTTTTTATAAGTTTGTTTAAATTCCAACGTGAAGAAATATTTTACCAGGAGTTCCTTTGAGTATTTCTCTGAGATCACCACAACAGCTTCCACGTTGTTCGTTTTAATCTGGTAACTAGATCTCTTCAATATAACCGTCGCCGGTTCCCAACTCTCCGTTGAATCCATCTATCAAGAGAAGAAGAGTTATTAAATCCACAAGCTGATGATAATGGATCCAAGCTCTTGAGTTTCAAACTTACCAAGAGCTGCACATTAAAGCTTGCTTGATTTCGGGATATATACGTGTCGATTTCTGTTTGCATCTCTGTATCTGTGTATACGCACAAAAAAAAAAAACATTTTCAGCACATAAGAGACGGTGAAAGGCTTTCTCGACCTCTCTACAAAAACCGGGTCTGACTCTGTTGAATACATTACCACATCTGATCTTGTTTTGATCATTAGCAAACAATCTCACTAATTCTCCCTGCATTTATCAAAAAGAAGGAAAGTTTAAAGACAAGACGATCCAAAAGCTACAAATACCCGTAAATCCCCAGGTAATTCTACCTGACGACCTTGATCATCCATTGGAATACATTCAACAGCAATCAGTTTATCTACATCATCCGCGGTTACAACATACTCTGGATGTGTGGCTCCTGAACGTTTTTTAAACCAAAGGTTCAGATTTTAAATAGCTGATAGAAAACCGGTGAGAGAGATAAATCAAATCTTACCCTCGATGTATTGCCTCGTGCCATCTTCAAGATGCCGAACCCACTTTTCAAGAAGAAACAAACAAACCGGGACATATATTAGTTTTCATCTGTTTCGTTAGTAATAAGCTGGGAAACGATAGTCCTAAGTTCCTAAGTTTGTTTCCAAAGACTCTTATTACCAAAAGATTTTACCTGAAACATACAGAGAGTGGTTCCTCGTACTGGAAACCCGCAACCAAGAACTTTTTCTCCTGGTATTGCTTCTCCAATTATCTGAAATCCATCAATTCCAGGTCCCTCTGTTTCCAAATAAAGATCACACTAAGATTTCTAGCATATATAGCTTCAGTCAAATGGAGGAGGGTTTTATCTTCAACCTTCGTAAACATGAGAAGTGAATTCTTCATTCCCGTGATAAGGATCAAACATGGAAGAACTCTCAGCTTTTTCTTCCCTCTCTCGGATCATTTCCTTTCCCGCCACACTACTTAGAGGATATCCAAAACTTTCCCTACAACAATATAGAGATGATATCCTGGTAGGTTAAAAACTGAAGCTGATGATAATGTTCCAGGAAACTGAGAAAATGATACCGTACCTTCTCGGCTGCTGTGAAATTCCCTGTGATCCACCGCCAATCTGATTATTAAATCTCAAGCTTTCACTGTCTTGCGCAAGGTTATGATACGGATTTCTCGTAACGTTGTCCATTGGTGGCAGAAGTTGTTCATTGGTCCGGTAATCATTACCATGATCCTGCATCACAGGTAGTATATGAACACACAATGTAAGATCTCTACCGAAAAGAAGTCACATGTTTTAGAAAAAAGTTCCTAAGAGCAAAATGATAAGTAATTTAGCAAATTACTTGCTGAGACTACCGTGGATCCATAAGAAGCTTGACCTTTCGAAATTCTGGGATCATGGTTGTCTTTACTAATAAAATCTGTTCCAGACTGAGTTTCCACAACGGATGATAATTCCCTAATCTTATCCTGTTATTAAAAATTTCGTCACAACAAGTTCGAAAGGAATCCATCAAGAGTATTCACATCGCTGCAGATGTCTAATTAGGCCAAAAGGAGAGATGCAGGCAACGCTAAACTAAAAAGGAGAGATGCAGGCAACAGTAAACTAAGTAAATGTTTGTGAATACATAAAAATTGAGAATATTTTTCGGACAGAGAGCTTACATTGCAAGCTTTAATCTTCCATTGCAACTGGTCATGCAAGTGCTACATACAAAGAAAAATTACACATTAAGATTGTTTAGTGTATAAATCTGAAGAAAGATGTAGTGAAAGCAATTTACCTTTATGCCGCTGGATATAGCAGTAGCATTTGCAACACGAGGCCAAACTCCATACTCAGCTAATAAACCAAGTAAGGACGTCATAAAAATATATCTCTCGTCTTCTGTAACCTAAAGATAGCAAGTGAGAGAAGTAAGCACGGGAGGGTAAAAGGCAATGAAGTTCAAAGAACTGAAGTCAGTACAAGATTTGAGGCAAGCCAAAATACCTTTAAATCATGTGCCAGCTTCAAGTTTTCTTCAAGATCACCTTTTCTACGAGCCAACTCATTCAAGGCCGACGTAACAGATTCATTTTGTTTCTCATCAATGGCCTAAAGAAAAAGAAACAACTTTTAGTCAAACCCAGAAGCCAAAGATGAACACTTTCCATCAATCTTGATAGATTTCAACAAAAGAAAAAAAAAAGACAAACCACACGGAGATCGGCACATTTCCTCTCTAACCCACACTTCTCATTGAGCAGCTGCATATCCTGAAATCAAAGATGCAGTTCTGTTCTTGAGCAAGTTCATCTGAAACTAACACGTGAGCATGATGTTATCATTAAATATATATACCTTCAAACAAGCAGCAGCAATTTGTTCCTGGAGGTTGTGAATCTCTTCTTCTTGCGATCTCGCTTTTGAGTAAAGTGCCTGCTTTTTAAGCTCAATATCAGTAAGAGAGCTCGCATAAGATTCTCAAAACGGAGACCGAGAATCAGTACCATTTCCTCAGGATCTTGAATTAGCTTGCCACTATTCTCTTCTAGCTTCCTCGAAGCACTAGTTTCTTTTTCAATCTCATGCCTGTAGAGAGAGAGAGACAGATCGAGAACAATCACTAAATATTTAAACGATGCTTGAAATCTCACAAGTTGCAATACCTCTTGACTGGATCAGAACTCCGATTGTCATCCATCGTGTTTAAGCCCTCGAACGAAGCTCGAATTTAAGGACATCGAATTTGCTTGTGTTGGTTGATTTTTGTTTTGTCTTGTTGTGTTTCTCAGTCAATCTATCAGAAAAATCATCTGACGATTATTTTCCGCTTTTCTGCCAAAATACCCTTTCACATTTTCATTTTTTCCAAGATAACCTTTCACCTCAACAAATGAAAGTCAAATCTTATAACAGTAGAAATAATCTGCAATATAACTCTTTTTATTAAACTAACGTTATATTGGTGACAGAATTCAAAACTTTCCATTATAAGTAATATAACACTTATAACATAAACTACATGTTCATATAGTATGATGATTTCCCTCTTATCCATAAAAGAAATTTGGTAATATTACATATTATTCAACTTATACTCTAGTCATGGTCTTAATATAATGATTTTGTTAATTTTGGACTTTTTTTTTATTATCATCATTGATTATAATTTTCTTTTCTTAAAATTAACAAAAGAAAGAAAAAAAAAATCTCATCGTGGGCTCGTCTTCATATCCTACTCTTTTTACATATATCTTTTATAAATTGCCTAATCGACCTAGCTAATTAAATAAAGATTTATCAATAAAAAAAGCCTAAAATCTATCAAATTTAGTGAATCAGTTAAGAATATGTGACTAAACCATACGGTTTTACTTTGAATACTACTCCTTATAAACCGAAAAAGAACCGGATTGAACACCAAATGTCAACCGGATTAAGATTAACCTTGCCTGGCCCGGCCCATCACAGGTTTAGTGTTCCCCAAATTAAAAAAAAAAAAAAGTCGATTGCACATTTCATTGGTCAGAATAATTTGGTCGTGTAAACCGCTCGGTACAAGATTTTATATTTCCAAAAGCCGAATCGCCGATCTAGAAGACGACGACCAAAAACTCCGATCGCGTAGGAACGGCGAACGGTCCTCCTCCGATTCACTCCCAATTTCTCAAGAGTGACTGCTTCGCCGTGACCGTTAGGCTTCTCAGAAATGTCGCAGCTAATCAGCGGTAATAGTATCCCGCTGAGTGAAGTTTACTGGTCACTCGTTAACAAAGCCGACAAGAAATTCTCCAAAATCAGAGACTTGCCGTTCTATGAACGCAGCAGGTCCTTCTTCTCTTTTTGATTTTGCTTTCGGTTCCGCTGCGAAAACTGTGAAATTGGGAATTTCAGTTTCGGTCATTTTTGTTCTTCGTCTCTATTCCTTTGATTTTATGAAATTTGTATAGGTTGGAAGAAAAAATGTACATAGTATTGTGGCTTTGTGACAAAAAGAAAAATAGGATGGATAAGGAGAATGAATCCAGAACATAGAATCATGGATACGTGTTTCTGAAATCCGGTGCCCTCTTAATCGATTGTTGTTCATGGAATTGTTCATTCTGTTTACAGGTATGAAAACTATTTCTTCAAGGTATTCAAGGTATACACACAATTATGGAAGTTTCAGCAAGAGAATCGGCAGAAGCTTGTAGAAGCTGGACTTAAGAGATGGGAGATTGGAGAAATCGCGTCTCGAATTGCACAGCTCTACTATGGACACTATATGCGAACAAGTGATGCAGGTTACTTGTCCGAGTCCTATGTATTCTACGAAGCAATACTCACCAGGGAGTACTTCAAAGATGGATTGTTTCAGGATCTCAATATTGCAAACAAACAGCTACGGTTTCTTGCAAGGTTCCTTATGGTGTGTTTGGTCCTCGGCCGCCGAGAGATGGTGCATCAACTCGTGGAGCAGTTTAAACGGTTGATAGATGAATGCAGGAGGACATTCCAGGTTTTTTTCTGAAATCCTATTCTCCCCATCTCGCCTACTTTATATTGTTTGTAGGTAATTGTTTTAATGGACTTTGATGACACTTTCTGCTGCTGGATTGTATTGGTTTTTGTTTCACGCTGTTTCCTTATGTCAAGTAATCCTTAGTGCCTTGAATTGGCTTACATGATTTGTTTTTTTTATCCTTTCTATTCAAACTGCTAGTATCACAAACATAAGTTTCTTCCTTACTGAACTACAATTTATAGTGGTTCTAAAATAAAAATAGGGTAGTGTAGCATTAAATTGAATAGAGGTATAATTAAATGTACATGAAGTGACAGGGTATCATAGAGGTCTTCTAAGGCATATATGAGGTGAGCTCTGTTTGACGTAATCTTTCATGCTTCTTGATATATATGGTGACCTAAAATGCTTCTCGACTATCAAAATTAGATGTCTTCTTTTACCATTTTTTTTTCATTTTATCTCTGTTTTCCATTGTCTACTATACAAACAGCTTTTCATGTTTTCAGGAAACTGATTTTAAAGAATGGAAGGTGGTGGCGCAGGAAATAGTTAGATTTCTGAAATCTGACACTGCTTTTATGAACATCAGGCCTCTAAGATACAGTCTTGTTCTGGATCCTAATCTGGATGCTGGTACTCCGCGTGCAAGTAGGTCTTTAAGGTTGACGGATGCAATCTTGAGCAGTTATCACTACAATGAGGTAATGTTTTACTTGTCCATGTTTAGTATGAATGAATATTTAATATTCTTACCGTCTAAAATTTGCAATCTTGCTGTTTGATTTCCACCAGGTCAAGTATTCAGAGCTCACGCTAGATTCGTTCAGGATGCTTCAATGCTTAGAGTGGGAACCGAGTGGTTCATTATATCAGTCAACTGGTGCTAAAATGGGTCAGAATACTCACACTGGAGTTGCTCGTATAAACTCCCAGAACATGACTGATCCTACTTTGCCACCTAACCCTCGCAAAGCGGTCCTTTATCGTCCATCCATAACACATTTTTTGGCTGTAAGCTGAATTTAGATTTGTTTTAGTTTAATTTTAAAAAAATAAAAAAAAAATTTTTTTGCTGATATAACTGAAACCATTGGCTTTCTGGAGCATCATCATGTGCCCTGTTTTATCTTGGTAGGTTTTGGCCACTATTTGTGAGGAGCTTCCTTCTAATGGCGTACTTTTATTATATCTGTCTGCTTCTGGTAATGTGTGTATTATACTTCTTCTGTTTAGAATATTGAGTTCCTTAGCTTCTAACATTTACGTTTCGTTCAGGAAAGATTGGACAGACTTCATTATCTCCTTTGAGTGCTAGAAGTGTAACCAGCATTGAGGAAAATATTTTGAGAGACTTTGAATCTCACACAATCAAACAAGAGGGAGACCTATCTCTTCAAATAACGCCATCTGGTGACAGACCTGGTCAGTATTTGAGGCAAATCAGTGAGGACGCATGTGGTTTGTCTTTTGGCAGTCATGGGCTCACAGGTATCCACTCCAATTCTTTTTGAAACTTTCTAGTAAACATCTATCTTATACTATCACATTAATCGATATGCACGTAGGAGGTTGATTCTATATAGTGTCCTCTAAAAATAGAGAGAGGACCCACTAAGTAATATTAACCAATATCAGGAAAATTAATATACGGATATCTTGTAGAGGGCAGAAGGTTACTTATAAAACAAAAATCTTGGGTAAACTTAGACCATTGTGATCAAATCCAATTAGAGAGGTTTTTTCGCACACGAGGGGAACAACTCTGAATCTGCAGAAATTTCTAAATCTCTTTTCATGGAAACAAGGGAAATGTAGAATTTGGTATTTTACAAGTCTCCCTGAACTTTATCTGAAAATTGTCTTTCCCTCAGGACCAAGCTGCATCTATCCCTCTGATTTAGTTCCATTCACAAGGAAACCTCTTTTCATAATCATTGACAGTGACAACAGCACAGTTTTTAAGGTAAGTACATCCGACTCCATCTTTCCTATATTAGGATCCATTTTGGAATACTTATGGTTGGTAAATTGAAGACACTTAAATTTTGAAGAATATATGTGGAGTGGAGAAAGGAGAACCAGCCGCATTGCTACTGTCTCCATCACAGACTCCTCCGATGATCTCTGCTGATTTCTCTCGTCAACCTAGTGGTAGCCTTTTCACCATTTTTCTCACCACACCAGTCCAAGCGTTTTGCTTGCTGATTGGGATATCTGGCTCTGATATGGAAACGGTAGGTAGAGATAAAGCTTCATCACTTGCTTGAATCTTGATACCTTTTTTTTTTCCACTTCTTTTTGTTTGCGTGCTGACTACTACAATCATGTGTCAGGATGTTGTTATTAAGGCCGATAAGCTTCTTTCCTCGTTTATGAACGAATGGGCTTCGACTTTGGCAGCATCAGATACCCTTCACCCTGTTTGGTCGCAGATACTAAAAGATCCCTTCTTGAGACGACTTCTCCTAAGGTAAATGGTTCTCTTCTAAGTTCTAAGACGCCTTCAGGGTCTCTTCAAATTCCAGTATCAGTTAAAAAAACCAATCTTGATCTAAGGGAATATTACAAGATTGAAGGTTCATTTTTGGACATAGATTGTGTAGGAACTGTTGGTTTAGTCTATCGAAGATTCTTATGAACCTTTTATCTTATCTTATCTTATCTATCTGCGGTTTTGGATTTTGTCTCCCTTATCTGCAGATTCATATTCTGCCGAGCTGTCTTGGCACTGTACACTCCAATCTTCAATAACAAACAAAATCAGCCAGATTGCTTTCCGCCTCTCCCGGAATCGCTAGTACCAACCACTCCTGCTGTTCAAACCGCTGTGCTTCAGATGGCCAATGTTTTTGGGGCTACAAGTAAATTTACTTTACTTCAAGATATCGCAATGCTCTAAAGCCTCTAAGAACATTCCTCTGCTACCAGTAGAACATCGATCAGAAAATTATTGTGTAAATCGGGAATTTCGGCTTGGTTTCCCTTCAGGGTTAACTATTATTTCAGATTTGGACTCGCTGGAGCTTTAGGGCCGAGCCTCTTTTGAGATTTATGGTTCAAGAACATTTTGGTGTGTGAATTTTACAAGAGTGTTTGAAGCAGAACATGTGATTGGTTCTGATGTATCTTCATTTATAACAAAAAAAATAATGTTGCTTATATATTTTTTTTGTTTCCCTTTTGTATATTCAACTTCTTAATGGAAATTCTCCATTGATAAGAAGAACTGATCAAATGTGATAAAGCAAGTCATCACCATGATTTTTGGATGACAAATAAGTCACTTACAATTCTCACAAGTGTTTTTCTGAGTAGTATATATTAGGAAATATAGGTTTATTCGAGAAATCTAAGCCAATCAGGAAGATTAGTGACCGGTTCGGTTCGGCTTGTTCAATCTTCTTCTATTCGATCCATGCTCTGCGTTACATCAAAGAAACTATTCACCACCGATCTTTGCAGCTGCAAGTACCGCCTCTGAAGAGATGGAACCGATTAGCATCCCGCACTAATATCTCACGTCCCACGATCTTCGATATCAGCTTCGTGAATTCATGACAATCACCACAGACACGAAGGTTCTTCATCACTTGCAATGGCGTCCCTGGTTCTGTGTTCAGCAGTCCAAACGCAATCGCTAGCCTCTCACTGTGCCCACAGACTAAACGTCTCTTCTCTCCCTCTTCCTCTAGGTTCTGTGACACTTCTCGTGGATCGGGAATGTACCCTTCTTTAGCCATCAGACCGTACAGTATCTCCAGTGACTTGTGGATGGCTTCGGACTGAGGAGCTGAATCATCTCCTGCGCGGAACACATGAACTTTCTTACTGATTTCAATCCAGCTATATCCCGGATTCTTCTTCATGTGTTTATCTTTCAAGGATCTGCGGATTAGGCTCACTTTGTCCCACTTTCTCAAGGCCGCATAAGCGTTTGATGCTAGAATCGAGTAACCTGGATCATCCGGGTTCAGTTCAATGATCCTCTTAGACACTCTTTCTGCAGTCTCCATGTCCCCACTTGTTCGACAAGCTCTTAGCAGAGATGCCCATATGCTAGCATCGGGTTTTATCGGCATTGCTTGGATAAATTCCTCCGCTTTCGTAATCTTCTGCGACCGAGACAACAAATCAACCACACACGCGTAGCGTTGGATCATCGGGTCGATTCCGTAGTGAGTTTTCATCTTTTCGAAGCACGCCAAGCCTTCTTCTACCAAACCAGAGTGGCTGCAAGCATAGATGATGGCAATGAAGACAACCTTATCGGGAACAATACCGGATTCTTCCATATGGGCGAAAGCTTCTAGGGCTTTCTCACCTTCGCCGTACATTCCATATGCATAGATCATCCCTGTCCATGTCACAACATCTCTTCTGCTCATATGTTCAAAGACTCTAAAACAACTCTCCAAACAACCGCATTTTGAGTACATCTCGATTAGTGCATTTCCTATTGGCAACTCCGATTCATATCCAAACCTTAAAATACAACAGTGGACCTCCTTGCCTATTCGTTTAGCAGCAAGCGAGGCACACAAAGGCAATACAACTGAAAAAGTTGCCATATCGGGTACAGCTCCCTTGGTCCTCATCTGAGTAGTAACCTGCAAACCCGTGGCGAAATCCCCAAAACGAACACACGCTGAAATAACCGTGTTCCATGTTACCGTATCCCGAGTATCCATACTACTAAATATCTTCAGAGAATCCCCTACTTCCCCGCACTTAGCATACATATCAATCAAAGCATTACTGACAGAAAGATCGGAGTAAATTCCAGATTTTGTCGCGTTGGAGTGTAGCCCTCTCCCGAATTTCAAGTCTGCTAAACGAGTGGAGACAGATATAAGCATCAAGTAAGTGATATGATCCGCCTGCTCTTCCATGATCATCATCATCTTGAAGAGTTTCATGGCTTCCAAAAGATCTCCGCTTTGTATATACCCATTGATTATGGAGTTCCACGAAACAGTATCCTTACATCCCATGCTCTTGAACACATCTCTTGCCGCCATCATGTCACCGCACTTTGCATACACATCGATTAGAATGTTACTCCCAGTAGTTTCAAGCACAAATCCAGCTCTCAACATATATTCATGAACGTACTTTGCTAACCGCAAGTCTCGCAAGTGTCCGCAGGCACGGAGAATAGAGCTGACTGTTACGATATCTGGCTTGAACTGATCTAATTTTTCCAAAAACATCCTCACAGATTCTTCATACATTACTAAGTTGAGATACCCACAGATTATAGTGTTGTAACTAATGGAATCTCGAAAGACCATCTCATCAAAAACCCGTCTTGCGTCCGTTGGTCTGCTAAATTTCAAGTACATCGCGAGTAGCCCGTTGCTAACCACCACGAAGGAATTAACACCTAACTTGAGAGCAAAACCATGGAGTCCCTGTCCTTCTTTGACAACCAGCAGATTCCCAAAGGCAGGCAAAACACTTGAAACCGTGAAGGAATCTGGCACAATCCAAGAATTTCTCAATTCATGGTAGAGTTCTCTGGCTTCCTCGTAGTAACCATGGGAACTGAACCCGGAAATCAAACTGTTCCAGGACACGAGATCTCTAACAGGCATTTCGTCGAACACTTGTCGCGCTCTACCCAACAATCCCATTCTAGAGTACATATCCACAAGCGCATTGCCCACATATAGATCAGATTCTAAACCCAATTCCAGTATCTGATTATAAACCGAGTTTGCCATCTCCGCATCGAACAATCCCGCGCAGGCTTTGACGACGGGAGGAAACGTGTACTTATCAGGCGAAACCTTGGTTTCACGGAGTTTCCCGTAAAACTCGAGGGCTTTAGAGAATAAAGCATTCTGAGAAAGCGCTCTGATGATTGAGTTCCAGAGGTAGACATTATTCGCCGGAGAAACTCGGCGGAAAACAGAGAGAGAAGAGGCGGGTTCCCTAAGATGGGAGTACTTGTCGATAAGCTTGCCGGAGAAGAAGTCGGAGCAGTCAAGGCCTAGAGAGATTACAAGGGCGTGGATTCGACGAAGGTCTTTGAGGTTAGATGACGATGAGAGAGCTTTCGAGATGAAAGCCGATGACACTCTAGTCTGCTGCATACCACCATTGAGCGAGCTTATGTCCTACTCTTCTTCATTATATATAGTTTTCTGGAAAAAAAAGTTTACCGCTAAAAGCAAGTGAAAAAGTTTATCATGCACTTATTATATAACAATTTTGCAGTATAAAACTAATTCTCTGTACATTTCAGATAAAAATTATGTGCAACACACTTTTTTTCAATTACATCGACGTATGCGAACAATTTCTTAACCTTAATACATATTTAGGGAGCTCACCAAACAATTAGTAGTAAATAATTTGATAGCTCACCAAACAGAGAGAATTCAAGGATCGAAGATCACCCAATTTCCCATTGTCTGAAGTTAAGGAAATAGCAAAAAGGATCAGAGAATAAAAAAAAAAAGGAAATATTTTAAAGAAAAACGTAAAGTTGTCTCATAGTTTAAATAGGAAAACCAAATAATTAGTAAACCAAATACACGTTCCGTGTATTGATATTTGATAATAATAACAGAAGTCTCTGAAAATAAGGTTTTTTTTTTACTTGGCCATCACACAGAAGGAAGGCTTGGCCTTAATTTTCCTTCCCATCTAGATGATCCCTGTGTTGAATCGTAACTAAAACGTGTTTGATGTTTCAGGGAAACAATCTTCGTCGGTATGAAAAGTATCAAAAGAAATATGAGAAATATTAGCGACTTGCCTGACGATTTATTGGTGAAGTTTTTGTCGTTGCTTCCGACAAAAGAAGCTGTGGCGATGAGCGTTTTGTCGAAACGATGGCGTTGTCTTTGGAAACAACAAGATGTTGATTACGTAGAGCTCTGCGATGAGTGCTCTAACATGTGGATAGCTTTTACATTAGTATATCCTAAGGTGCGTCCGCGTCGTCAGGTGACCCTTGAGCTAGTTGGAGAATTTTATGTCTTTAGAGATAGAGATCCTCCGCGGGAGAAACTGAGTTTTGATAGTTTGAAGTCGCGTCTCAGAGCTGAAGCGTGTGTCGAGTGCAAAGGAAGAACAAATGCACGTAAAAGAGTGACGGTTTTCGTCTTACATAGTAGTGTCTCCCTAAAGACACACGCTTTTGTATGGACCAAGTTGGAAGAAAAACAGGAGATGCAGATTGAGTTCGTTATCAGGCGGAGGACTACGTCAACCTATATTGCATCTCACTCACCTGAGAGTCTTGTTGTGGTTTGATGATATCAACTTCTTTTGTCTCCCTTACTTTGTCCTCCTTTTTTTTGTTTCCTCATCGATTAATTTAACAAGGCTCTTGGAAGATGTCATTCAACAACAAATCCCCTTGATATTTATGTTGGTTCAACAACAACCTCTGTTTTGGATCAAACCTGTAGCACTAGTAGCTTTCTTAAGAGTTTGCTTACTTATGTCTAGATTACTTTTGATTAACCCGTACGTCTAGATTACTTTTGATTAACATTAAGAGTTTGCAAACTTATGGCAAAACATTTCTTCACAAGTCAACAACATTAGTCAAACCAAGTTTGGGATCTTTTTTAACAGACACGCAAAGAGTTGAAAGATATTGACAACGTTAACAACGTACGGTCACTTGAAACAAAAGAGAGCTTATCAGCAGCTTCCATGTTGAGCTAATTGTAAAGCAGTCTTCACAAAGTGCGGGGACAAGAGCTTTGTAATCTCCAGAAACCCGACTTTGTCTTTCCCTTGAAAGATTTGCTTCAGTTTCTCATCGCAGAAAATCTCCCTCTTGTCAGCAGGATTCTGATACAGAACATATACACAAAGCTAAGAAACAAATACTACTGAATCCTATTTGGTGATACAACAAATCAAGCTTCTCTACCAAGGTCCTCCACCAGTTGATATGACACCAACACATTAACTTGATAGAATGTGTCAGTTCGATTCACATTCATTAAGCCAAAGAGAACGGTTTTGGTGACTGAAACCATATCATCTCCCACACAGGATGATATAAACCAAAAAATCAACAGGTACATGAGGGGAAATAATGGAGAGCAAATTATAGATAAAAAGACTCTAAGCAAAGTAACTTCTGCGACATTACTAGACAAGAGACTCGAGAAGTAAACTCATTTAACCAGAACAACAAGAGATAATGGAAAATGTCACAAATTAGAAATCTGGAAAGCAAAATTGAATCTTTTGGGTGATCATCACATCAAACTTCTCTACTAAGTTCATCAAGCAAGTTGATATGACTCCATGGACCAGGAAACATATAGCAAAGTGTATCCCAGAGAACCCTAATCTTTACTTTCCGGTAATCTCGTCTATGCAAAGACCCATATCATCAGAAAATCGAGAATCTATACATTCCGTAGCTTATGCTCTAAAACAACAAAAAAAATGCAGAGAAAAAGAAAAGAGGAACCTGAAGATCATGAGACTTGACATAGGTCCAAATCTCCTTGACAGCGTCGGTACGTGTAGTTTCAGTGGTACCAAGGAACTGAGCGAGGGCTGGAGACACAGGAGTCGCCTTGAAGATTCCGGTGGACCTTGGCGTCTTCTTCGCCGGAGAGTCTGATTTCGTCTTTGGCTTAGGTTTAGCCTTCGATTTCGCCGCCGACTTCTTGGTGGCTCCAGCTGTGGCAGTGCTTACACTTCTCGAAGAAGAAGAAACCACAGAAGAGGTGGCTCGAGATGCAGGAGCTAGAAGCGATCTGCATCCCCTGAAAACCCTAGCTGCAACGGAAGACATTTCTGGCCAATCTTAGGTTTTCTCACTTTCTCCTCCCAAGTAAAGAAGTGTCCTGTGAGTGTGTGATTTTGGAGAATTTAGGAAATCGTTTGGGGGAAAAAGGTTTGACCTTTGACTCTGCAACGTGTCGCCATTTGAGATATGAAAACATATTAGGAGATAATCTATCAAAGCAGGGAAAAAGCTTTCAACTTTATGTATTGGTTTTTGGTCCCAACCATATCAACTTGAATATAAGCGGCAAAAGCATCTTTTTCGGAATGAAGAAGCCTGCACCAATTGTTTTAGGGATGAAATTTTATGCAGTTCAACAATAACAATTGGGGGAATATTATATATTCAGTGCAGGAGATTACGCCAAGGGTCCGAGCAATAATAGAGAGAGTCTCTATCTGAGGACGAAGGTTTTGGAGTGAAGTAAGGAAAATTTGGAGAATAGACCTTTCTTTCGTCTTTGTTCCGGAAGCACCATTGTGGCTCAAGTTGGATCTCCCTATTTATGGTTCGTGCCAATGTGTTTATGTCGATCCCAATGATTTAGGCTCAAGTGCTTGCCTATAGAATGTGATCGCCTTAAGAAATAATCGGGCCATTGGTGGTTGGTCAAGTCCAAGCCTTGTATCATCTGTGAATTTGACAGTTAAATAGGATCGTTTATCTTTGTTTTTTTTAAAACTGTCCACATTTAGTGTACTGCCCTATAGAAGAAGTTTTTAAGGCACTAAGGCAGAGAGAGCACACAGTATTAACAGAGTGGAAGTATATTCCCAGGGAGCGAGGGATCAAATTGTTTATCTGCAAAGCTGTGCCGAGGTAAAAGGAGTCAAAGAAAGACTTGTTTGAAATACAACTGACGTGGTTATCCTCTCATGTTTATGGTACTGAATTCAAGTTGTTAAATTGTGGATTGCTCTCAGTAACAAAGTACAACATTTGCGGATAAGATAACAGAAAAGCATCTCTTGACTAAAAAATTCAATAGAAAGAGGATTTCAAGCTTATACCAATTACCAGTTGCTGCAATAGGGGAAAAGCCAATGCATTTGGCGAGATGCAAAGTTCCTACAAAAATCTATAGCATTCCAAGAAATGAACAATCTTCCACAGTTGGGAGAGCGAAAATCATCATCCAAATGTGTAAAAAACACCCAGAAATTCAAAGTTGAGAAAACAACAACCCTCGAGATTAAATTATTCCACACAGAGAAAACCACTGTGAATTCCAGTAAAAAAGTCTCATACTTTGCTGCGAATATATCTCTAATCATGCAGCAGCTAACTCCTTCACCGTATCTTCCTTGCTCCCATCTTTAATCCCCATCTTCATCTGTTCCGCCACAAAGCACTTGGTGATCACATTGCAAAACAAATACACGAACTTGACCGAATCTCGAGCAGGCACAGGATACGTTATCTTCTCAAAAAACTCCAATGGCACATTCGGATCCACAATCGCAACGACCGGAATCTGAAGCTTCGAGGCCTCCAGTATCACCGAGCTCTTCCTCTCCGTGTCAAACACGACCACGCAATCAGGCATCGTAGTCGGACCGAAGCAAAGCTTCTTGTGCCTCGATCGGAACTTCTTTGGACTGTAACTGTTTGTGAGAAACCCTCCCATCTTCCACAGGTTCATCGCACGGTTGTGATTGTAAGAATCCCCTTGGATCCGGCGGGAAGTGAGCTCGATTATCTCGTCGAAGAGAGGATTGGTGTTGACGAAGAAGATGTTTCCTCTCATGTGCGCCAGGTTCGCCACGAAATGAGCGGCGCTACGGAGGCAGATCAGGGTCTTGTCGGAGTCGATAATGGTCATCCCGTTGCGCGTCCCGTAGGCGTATTGCTTGAAATGGTGCTCGGCGGCGCGACGGCCGAGATGTGCGCCGGTGTTCAGAAGCTTCTGGATTACCGCGGAGTGGATCGTCATTATTCGTCGGGAAAAGCTACCGGACGGCAGCGAGTGGGATTAGGGTTTTGGAGGAATTTTGAAGATTGAATAGATCTCTCTCTGGTGAAGAAAGCTGAAAGAGATGGATGAATCTGGCCGCCGGAATTCGGGTCGGGTCTAGTCAAATCGGGCCGGGTATGAACGAATTACATAAATATTGGCCCATTTCGGTATTCCAATGTCTAAACCAGAAATGTAAACCGGATACTTAACCTGCTCACACGTCCGTTGACCAACCATAGAAATTAAAATTTAATTAATTTATATTTTATACTAGTAACGTAGTAAGAGAGAAAAGAGAAACTAAAAACAAATAGAATTTCTGGAAATTCTGCCGTTGGCGGCGACAGTTTCCTTTGGGTATCAGATTTCGTGAGCTATTCCTACCTTTCTCTCGAAGGAAGCTCTCATCTTTCACTCGAGATCACGTCCCCTGTAAGAGAATCGATCAAACCCAATCGTAGATTTGTATTTATTTATCTTTCAGTCTATCTTAGATTCCTACAATTTTGGATTTTGAGAGTTTTCCTTGTGAAGCTGCCTGATTCGAGATTAAATCTGAGATTTGGGGTTTCCAAGCGATCATGGTTTGTCGGTGTATTTTCGGAATCTCCGTTGTGATTGAAAATTAGGGATTGTGTTGGAGCTCTGTTTGATGTTCTTAATTTTGACGATTCAATGGTTTGTGACTTTGCGCAGATGCATCGGTGTGTAGTTTTCTAGATCGAAAAGTTCTCTGTTGAATTAGTCTCTCGTATTTTTTATATTTCCGCTGAAGCTTATAGGTTTCGTTTTCTCCAATTGATCTATTGTGCGAATAATTAGAGTCTAGTGTGCAAAAATTCCGAAGACTGAACAAATTGAAAGGCTTTTTATTATTTCTGCTGCTGCATTATGATTCCTTAGCAAGACACAGTCTCAAATTTTCATGCTTTTTTTCTTTTCTTTTTGTTTACTTGATCTGATTTCTGGTGTCATGCAGGGGCTAATTCGCTTGTATCTGTTGCTTTACAAGATGGCATCTGCGACTCTAAGGAGGCGGCTTCATCATGGGGACGTAGATGGGAGAAAGTATGAACGTTATGATGCAACAGACTCTGAAACTTTAAGCGAACCTTTGTTGGGAAGTAGTAGTGATAGTAAAGATGGGTACAATGAGGTTAGTGTTTCAGTGTGTGTTTTTTCAAATAGAGATGGGAAGAACTCTTTTATGTATTAGCTGTGGTGTGTCTCTTAGGAGCCTACTCTGGAGGATATTTGGGAAGAAGAACGGAAGAAACAGCAAGTTCACTGGACATTAATCTTTTCTCAGTTGATTGCACAATGGGCTCAGTGGATAGGTTTGGTTTGCTTGTCTTTTGTTACTATCACTCCTTGATTGTTTAAAAGAGGGATCATCACATCACATTACAGCTTGTTTCTTGGTTTTTGCAGCCAAAATTGTCTTTGGATCTGGCTCACTTTTTGGGAGGTTCCTTTCTCTGCCTCAATTAGGTTCTGGTGGAAGGCTTTTGCCACCACCTCTTAGCATGTTGCAGGTATATTCAAAGTATTTTATCTTATCTTGGCAACGTCATTAATCATAAAGAGGAGTATAACTGATTACCCTATACCATATCTCTTACTAGGAAGAAAGGCTGAGAAACATTAAGCGAAGAATAGAAATACCGTTTGATGGATCTCGAATGGAGCATCAAGTAAATGTTCTCATATGGACTCTCTGTTTGCTAAATTCTCTATATTAATTTTCGATATTTATGTAACCGCTCGTGATTTACAGGATGCACTTAGACAACTATGGAGGTTAGCGTACCCACAGAGGGAACTGCCACCTCTGAAATCCGAACTCTGGAAGGAGATGGGTTGGCAAGGAACAGACCCTTCAACAGATTTCCGGTACACAATTGCTCGTTTAATTCTGCTTCTTCATCACCACTAGTCATTTCACTGATGATTGATTGGTTTCATAAATTGATTTGTAGAGGTGGAGGATATATATCACTGGAGAATCTAATCTTCTTTGCAAAGACCTATCCGGTTTGTGATGCATCTCTAATTCACATCTACATCTTTGATTTTGTTCATCATCCCCCTGGAAAAGGAAATATTGTTCAGAGAATCAATGCCAAAGTTGCTGACTTTACACAAATATTATATAAAGAAAGAGGTTATCTCTGAATCGCTAACAAGATTTGTGTAATTGCATTATGAGACAGGAATCATTCCAGAGATTGTTACACAAACAAGATGGAACAAGAGCGGAATGGGAATATCCTTTCGCGGTTGCTGGCATCAATATCTCATTCATGCTGGCACAAATGTTAGATCTTCAATCAGGTAAAAAAAAAGTGCTCAAGAAACCCAAGTAAAAGCCGATCAAATTTTTCCTAATAATTGTGAAACCAATGTTGAAATGTGTGTTGTGTTTCTCTTCAGGTAAACCATCAACGATAGCCGGGATAAGGTTCTTGGAGTTTCTGGAGGAAGACGATATGGCGTTTGATAATCTTTACTGTATAGCTTTTCAAATGATGGATGCACAATGGCTTGCCAAACGAGCTTCTTACATGGAATTCAATGTAAATGCGTCTCTGAACCAAGCTTGGAATTTCCGGTTTTCTTCTCGGTCATGTGTTAACCGGTTTTTCGATTTTGTTGGACAGGACGTTCTTAAATCAACGAGGGCACAATTGGAACGTGAGCTGGCGCTGGAGGATGTTTCGAGCATCAGAGACTTGCCTGCTTTTAATCTTTTGTACAAATAATTCCTCTTTTTTTTATAATTTACTTGTATTTATTTATATATAAATAATAATCTGAAAAATTCAGTGTAATAAATAATCAGTTTTTGGCTGAAATTGCTCGACGAATATTTTTCTTATTCTAATCGAGAGAAGAAAAAAATTGTCAGCAAATAGATGTATTGCAAAAGTTGCATTCGATGATTTTTTTTTTTCCATCTCTCTGTTTTGGATCAATTTGTTTTGTATAGTACAAAACCGAAAAACAAAAATATATCAAAACTGAATTGAACTTAAACGGCATATGTTAGCTAAAAATATGTAGATTTTTTTTTTTGTTGGTTTGCTTCAGTAAAATATGCAGATTTAAAAAAAAAAAAATAATAAATATGTAGATTTAATATCTCATATTAGAAAGAACGAGTAACAATTATAATCTCCACGCGCTAATGATGGTTACTGTGCGGTGTCAGCCGAGAAATGACAGTCGAACGTTAGGTTGAAGGAAATTAAAACATATTTAAACGTTACAAAACGGTAACTTATTAGCAACAGGAAAAAAAACGGTAACTTATTTGACCGTTTTGGTTATGAAACTAAAAGAATAAAATAATAATGGCAGATAATTAATCTCTATAAATAACCCCGTCTTTCCTCATTCAGACATCAAAGTCTTTCTTCTTACTCTGAAAAAACCTTTCAAATGTTCAGCACTCTGCTTTAATGATGCTGTTGATCTGTTCTGTTTTGTTCTACCACTCAAACTTATCTCTGATTTTCTCATTCACTGAGCGGCATACATAGAATCATCACATCACCCTACAAGGTAACGCCTTTGGTCTGATACTTTTGTTTTCTTTGCTAAACTACGGTATATATATTTTTGTAGAATTTAAGAACATCTAAGATATTTTGATCACAAAACACTCGAACAATGTGGGGTTAAGCTTATTGTCTTTTTCAATGATATTTGTGAGTTTGAAAATAATATAGAAGACTAGAACAATGTGGGGTTAAACTTATTTTCTTTTTTCGGTGATTTTTGTGAGTTTGAAAACGATATAGAAGACTATAATATAATTTTAATATTCAGGTTCTGTTTTTCTTTTTTTTTTGGTTAACCTCTCGTCGATTTGGCAAATTACTCTTAAAATGTGGCATTAAAATAACAGTCGGGATTAAAGGAATCCACCCATTTCGTGCTATGATTTTGTTTTCTTTTTTCCAATAAAAACATGAGTCTTTACTATTTAGATCATAGAAGAGATCGGATAGATTTTTAACAGCCTTGGGAAAAGCCTTTCCTTGTTCTGTTAATTTAAAATTAAGGCCATAATATTTACGTACTTTTATTTCGGCATAAATGGATTTGACTTTTAGATCCGAGTGATACTTGAGTTATTAATTTTGTCCAGAAGTTTCTGAAATTCAGAATGGGATTATAATGGAAAGTTGATATGATTTTTGCAGCTGGCAGTAAAGAACACAAACTCAAGTGGAGCGTGTAATGAAAAGGCATGAATGTGCAGATAAGAGTAATGACGAGGACAAATGTTAGGGAACAGAGAAATCAAGATGCACCCGTCGGAATGTGCCATTTTTTTTTTTTTTTTTTTTTAATTGTAGTCAGTTTAAGTGATCGTAAAGATTACATAATTGATTGTATATGAGAGGGAGAGAGGGAGAGAGGGAGGAATGTATTGTCTAGAGTGTGGGTGAAATATATTAGAGGCATGTATATTAGAGGCATGTGTTGTGTTTGGGTTTGGTTCAGATTTTACTGACTAGGTAGATCTCAGCTACTGAAGATTTTAAAGACGGAACGGAAAAGATAGTAAGAGCATCTTCGTTCATAGTCTTTAAGCAAATCTCTTAACAATTATAAAATAATAAATAGTATTATTATATTAAAGAGAGGTGATTTTTAATAATATAATGATGGGTCATAACTGGAGATCTAACTAACCGTAGGATTGCCTTGAGTCCTTTGGCATTTTCGTCGCCAAAGATAGGAGGTCTTAAAAACGTTGTGGAACGTCTCCATACGATTAAAACACCTGCGAAAGAGTTTGAAATAAATGTTTGTTCTTTGTGAGCGGCTGCAAAAATTAATGTTTTGGTCATAACAGGAGATCTAACCGCCTTGAGACATGACCCCATTGGCATTCTCGTCTCCAAAGATAAGCCTTAAAGACGTTGTGGAAGGTCTCCATACGATTAAAACACCTGCCAAAGAGCATGAAAAAATTGTTTGTTCTTTGTGAGCGGCTGCAAAAGATGTCTTCAATGATTTGGTCATAACTGGAGATCTAACCGTGTGATTGCCTTGAGACCACTTCGCCATGGGCCATGACTCCTTTGGCATTCCCGTGGCCAAAGATAGGCCTTAAAAACGTTGTGGAACGTCTCCATACGATTAAAACACATGCGGAAGAGTTTGAAACAAATGTTTGTTCTTTGTGAGCAGCTGCAAAAGATGTCTTCAATGTTTTGGTCATAACCGGAGATCTAACCGTGGGATTGCCTTGAGAACACTTTTCCATGGGCCATGACTCCATTGTCATTCTCGTCTCCAGAGATAAGCCTTAAAAACGTTGTGGAAGGCCTCCATACGATATGATCTTTTTGGTGGTTGGAATATGTCCAAAAAGGTCAAAAGATGTCTTTCTTCCCCTAAATTACCTACAATGGCTTTTGAAAGTATACAAAATAGAATGAACATGGAAAACTTTAAAACCCGACTTAAAACACCTGCAAAAAAGCTTGAAATATTTGTTTGTTCCTTGTGCGCGGCTGTAAAAGATGTCTTCAATGAGCTGGAGATCTAACCGTGCGATTGCCTTGAGACCACTTCGCCATGGGCCATGCCTCCATTGGCATTCTCGTCTCCAAAGATAAGCCTTAAAGACGTTGTGGAAGGTCTCCATACGATTAAAACACCTGCCAAAGAGCATGAAAAAAATGTTGTGGAAGGCCTTAAAGATTAAGGGCATCAGTATTGGAGAGATAAAAAAAAGGTTCTTAAACTTTTTTTATTAAAAAAAAAAACCGATGAATCGCATCGTGACACGTAGCTAGAACCGTTTCTTCCGTCCCTGCGCAGAGAGTCGACTCTCGCTGCCACGTCATTAATTTTTTTTTTTTTTTTTTTGAAATTTTTTTTGGGAAAAGTGGAGGATCTCTCCATTGTGGATGCCCTAAGAGACCCATCAATATGAGATTTTGGAAGGGAGTCTCTCCACTTTTAAGAGACCAATCAATACTATATTATTTTTTATATTATATTATTTTTGAAAAGACTTTTGATGGAGATGGTCTAAGGGACTAGGAGGATTATAATTTTTAAACTTGGAAAGCCAAAATTGATTACAACAATTTAAAATGACCCTTAATTTTTTATTCTTGGATCATGCCACCCAAAAAACAAATAAGTCAACTTTACGAACAATCAAATTCATAAATAAATTGTGATAAAACATTATAGAAAACATTTCAACAATACGAATCTTTGGCCGTCTTTCAAAAATTAGATTTGGCCTAATGAAGAAAATGAAACCGATATGACATATGTTTATTTCAGCTCTAAAAATCTACTCTCCGTAACCCAAGTTTAAGAAAAGTTTCAAGTTTTTAGACTTCCACAAAACAAAACGAATTAAAATAAAAAAAACCATTATTGTTTAAAACCGGACAAATACCGGACCGGAAACCCTACATTTTGGAACACCGAATTTTTACATGGCCAGTTCCACAGTTTTACTACGAATCTCTCATTTTGATGACCTTGTAAAAAAAAAAAAAATCAAGCTTACCATTATAGTGGCATTAATTTAATATTAAAAAAAAAATCATTTATGCATTAAAAAGAGAACGATGTACACACTCTTCTCACTTCCTCCCATTTTCTCTTATTATAGGGTTCGACTCTTCATTAGATGGCTTCAGGCTCCACTCTTTCATACGTTCGCTCGTCTTTTTAACCTGTAAAATAGGAAAAAAAAATCTAAAAACTTTCTTCATTGTTTCAAGGAAGATAATTGCTTACCTCTAATTCCCAGTCAGTTTTGTAAATGATATAACACAATATCAGTGTTTGGATTGCAATTCCAGCCAACATTCCAGACCATAGTCCCTACAACAATTCAGACAGTTAATTACTCTCTCTTTCATAAAAAATTAGGGAAAATCGCATAAAAAACCTTCAAAATGATAGCCATTAACACTTTAAACCTCGAAAATATTTTACTACCACAATAAACCTTTAAATTAAATATATTAACATATAAAACCTTAAAACTGGTTTTTTATTGCGTACCTTCAGAATATTTAACGGTTCACTGTTCATTTCCGTTAAAAAGTGATGATAATACATTAAATTTATTTATTATAATTAAAAATAAATAAAATATCTAAAATATTTTTAAAAGAAGTTGACAAAAGTTACTAAAATTATTTAAAAAATTTTATAAACTATTTTTTTTTTTATATTTTTTCAATTAATATATTTGATAAAAATGTTTATTTTGTGTTAATAACGATAATATAACTTTAAATTTATGTTTAACTAATAAAATTACTATTAATTATTTTATTTTATTTATCACTACTAAAAAAAATTAAAAATATTTTTAAAATTAATAAATAAAGTTGTTCTTTACATATTTGAAGTTTAAAAAACTAAGATTATTTTGCACGCTTATGTAATAAATAAAGTTATCGTTTGCATATTTGTCATCTTTACTTCAAGTATTTTTTAATATTTTTTATATTTTTTTAACCAAGATAAAATACTAAAAGATTAACTTTTAGTTAAAAATAACTTTAAAATCATATTAATGTTATTAACAGAAAATAAACATTTTTTGTTAAATATAGTAATTGAGTAAAACAACTTTATTTATAAAAAATATTAAAAATACATGAAAATAAAGATGACAAATATGCAAACGATAACTTTATTTATTACATAAATTTGCAAAATAATCTTACTTTTTTGAACTTCAAATATGCAAAGAACAACTTTATTTAAAAATATCTTTAAATTTTTTTAGTTGTGATAAATAAAATAAAATAATTAATAGTAATTTTACTAGTTAAACATAAATTTAAAGTTATATTATCGTTATTAACATAAAATAAACATTTTTATCAAATATATTAATTGTGAAAATATAAAAAAAAAATTAGTTTAAAAAAATTTAAATAATTTTAGTAACTTTTGTCAACTTCTTTTAAATTTATTTTAATTATAATAATTTTTAATATAATTTTGTAATTAAAATAAATAAATTTAATGCATTTTCATCACTTTTTAACGGAAATGAACAGTGAACTGTTAAATATTCTGACGGCGCGCAATAAAAAATCAGTTTTAAAGTTTTATATGTTATTATATTTAATTTGAAGGTTTATTGTGCTAGTAAAATACTCTCGAGGTTTAAAGTGTTAGTGGCTGTCATTTTGAAGGTTTTTTATGCGATTTTCCAAAAAAAATTATATTTAGTAAGAAAAAGAAGAAATTGGTACCTTAACACCGAGATGGAAAACATAAGTAAGCATGAGACCCAAAGGAATACCAACTGCATAATATGAACCTAAGTTCACAACTGCCACTATACTCTGCATCCCTGCTCCAACTGCTACACCTGTTTTTTTTTTTATCATTTACAACCATTTAAAAATATATATATATATATATACCTAATAATAAGTCTAAAACACAATATACCAACACTTAAATGGTTCATATTAGATTAGAGGGTATATATATATTATCTTATCTAACCTGAGAGTATAGGTTGAATGCTGTTGAGTAAGATTGATACGGCAAGGATCATCGATAGATCATCCACTGCTCCCGAAACCTCTTTGCTATTCGAAAACAAATACGATATCTGACCGCAGAATGCTAAACACAGGACAGAGAATATCACTCCCATTGATGTTGATACTGTTAGTATCACTTTAATCGAGAATCTCACTGCAGCTACGTCTCCTTTCCCCAGCTCGTTAGCCACTCGAACGCTACCATTATTCACATTCGCATACAAGAAAACATAATCCCTTACTTAGTACATATGAACATGAATATCCCAAGATTGTATTTTTTTTTTTTTATAAATACGAGAGAGCAATACCAAGCAGCACCCAAGAAGCCAAGGCATATGTTGAGCTCCCATGTATATATGTATTGGCTGCAAATTTTCAATATGATTTACTTCAGATAATTTATCATCTACTGTAAATTATGCAAATGACTAGGAAGATTTTGACTTTACCATATTGAGAAAGCAGAGATTGCAATATTCGCATCTTTTGTGTAACCGGCCACCAAGACAAGGATGCTCATGTACCAATATTCTAAGCTGTGTTCAAAATGGAAGAAATAATATTGCTAAAGAATGTAAATTACACTGCCAACATAACACCACTAGCTTATGTTTTCAATAGGAAGCCTACTACTTCAAGCATTGGGTTTTTGTTGCATTTGTATTTATTTATTTTTAACATTGAAGAAGTTTAAAAAAAAAATTCTAAAAATTAGTAATAATTACCAGATCATGAAGCCTGAAGAAATGGAGAGCTTGAGCATGGGAATTAGATCGACAAATGCAGCAGTACTAAATCCTGTCCAAGTAAGCGGACACCATCCTCCAAAAACGTACACAAACTCGCCTAATACCATAGCCCACGAGCTCACATTAAGCCCGAGGAGCGCACCACCAATCCCCATCCCCATGACACTCACGCACCACCACGTGACCAGGAGGTCAAGAGCCAAGGACAAGGTCGAGATAACGCCTACAATAGCGTTCCTCATTTGTGCTTGGAGGTACATTTGCATAGTCATAGTGAAAATTAAGCTATAGACATAAGGGATCATCCAAGGATAGATCTCATCAACGGTCCTTGTGATCTCAACGTTTTGGCCCAATAGACGGAGAATGGGACCCGCAAATACGATAAACGGTAGGAACAAAGTGGTCACGACCATGTCCACAATCCACGAACGTTGTAGATATATCCCCATTGTATAGTACTGTTCTGCACCGTATGCTTGCCCACACAACGTCTCCGTAGCACTTGACATACCGCCCTATATATCAATACCACAAAGACTTATAAAAACTATTTCTACTTAAAATTAAGTAGAATTTGTTCCCAGGTCGACATTCATACTAAACTGAGATTAGTAGTTAACTTTTATACCATTAAACCGTAGAGAAAGCGGATGAATGTGCTTTGGAGGAGAGCGTAAGCGGCTAGGCCCAACTCAGAGGAGTGACCGATGAAGGCTTGAGCCACAATGATGCTCCCAAACGAATTCATTCGGAACAAAGACGAAGGCAATGCTATTCTCCACATTTTCCTTATTTCGCTCCAAAACTTCGTTCTCAGGTAGAGACTCTCTAGATTGTTGCTCTGACCCTTAGCGCCTGATCCTTCACGTAGTAGCCTCTCCTCCATTTCTCCTTGAGTGCTCATTTTTTTATTTTCTCCTTATTCCGTTCTTTGACTCTAATCTGAAACAATTAAGAACGAAAATAGTTACTTATAATCTGTCGAAAATGTTTTAATATGTATGCGTAGTAGGAGTATATTGCAGTGTAAGCCTTCAAAGACGCTATTTTATAAGAAAAAGTCGAAAACAACAAAAATTGCAATTTAACCTTTTTTTTTTTTTTTTTGCTAAGAATGTAAATATCATTAACAATTTTCATAAAGCTTAACCTATGATATTGGTTCTATGGCAAAAAATAATAAAAACATGGAAGCAAAGATTAAATAAAGCGAAAATTCGGTCATCCACAAAATCATAAGCTTTCCAGCTCACAGTGTCAAGATGAAGCGATAAACGTCTTGAAAATCCGAGGAACAAAGAAAATCGAGCTAAGACTAGATCGGATAACAACTTAAAAGGACTCAAGACTAGATCGCAATTAAACTTCCACAACTTTTAAATTCAATATTTTGACTATTCCAAAAGGCACGAAGAACGATCCTACAAAACCATTTTGTTTCGCAATCGCAACTAAGTATGCAGTTCCGAACAAGTTTAAACACATAATAGCGACTGCGATTATTACAAATTTACAAAAATGCTAAAAACTAAAATTATAAAGAAAGTTTTTTTTTTTTTAGCAAAAAAAAAAAGTGAGCTAATCTATGAAGTATACATCTACCGAATCATTGAAGTATTGAGTGATTAATAACCTTTGTTCAAGAGAAAGACTCGGAGTCTCGGCGAATTCACAGAAGATAATGAAGAAATGAAAACAAACTGGAAATTGAAATTTACCTTTTTCCTCTTTTTAGGAAAATATGTCAGAATAGAACTGAAACGTCTGGATATCCATACATATACAGATAGAAACGACGTATAGGTTTATACGTATTATGTACAGGCAAACTTACGTAGAAAAAATTGACTTTCTGATTCTGTCCGTGTCTCATTAGATATGTATACACAAAAGTCAAAACTATTGGTAATTTATTAGTACAAATTAGCTATTTTCTTCCTAATTAGACTATATTACATTCCACATGCATAGTTATTAGTTATTATATATTTATAACATAATGCCAAAATCTTTAGTCCTCTAAAATAGATCTTATTGTCTTAATATGAAAATTTATCTTTAGCCATCTAAAATAGATCTTATTGTCTTAATATGAAAATTTATTAAATTTTTGCTTTCTTAAAAAAAAAAAAATCAGATTATTATTAACTAATTTTGAAAAAAAAAAAAAATTTAATCTGAACAAAATGAAAAAAAGTTTGAAACTATTTTATTAAATGGGTATTGGCTTAGTAGTATTGCAACGAGAGGTTGGTTCTTTTGTATTTTGGAGTCAAAAGAAGTTATTATTTAAATTAAAATATCTAAAAATTGATTTAGGTTACTCGAGAAAATTCTGGGCCGAAGACCCCAAACTCCAACAGTTTATAAAAAAAAAAGGAAAAAAAGACAAAAGGAAAAAGGAAAATGAAAAAAAAAAAGGATTTTCTAAATCATTTTCCCGTAATGTTTAGGGTCCTCCAATCATCTTCTTTGTTCGTGCGGAATGCAATCGAGGCCGTTCGATCGTTAGGTGTTATCTTCTTTTGTTGTTAGTGTTACCGAATACTTAGCATTAGAAACGTGAAAATGAATTGTACAATATGTCGTCGTCAATACCCCCCCCAACTGATCTCGTTAAAGGGGTGAATAATTTTTTTCATGTATGTTTTAACCAAATTGAGCCAAATAGCATTCCCATTTCCGTATTAGTCCACACGTTTACATCTAAAAAAACGATGTCCCGTTTCATTCAGAACAAATGTAAGACTGCATACTGTTTGGACAATTAGTGATTCAACGGATAAAATGTGGGACCCACAGAGCCTCCACGTGCAAATACGGAGACAAAAATAATTATCGCAGTACGTGACACGCATACACATTCGATGCAGTATCTTCCATGTGTAAAACTCTTGTCCCTGTGAAAATGCACTCGTGTTTCATTTTTTTTTTTTTAACATTATGTCTCATTTCTTGAAAGAGCAAACAAATCTCTTTCTTCTTCTGTAATAATTTTTTTTCTATGTGAGAAATATTTAATTGTTATATTTTCGGGCTTATATTTATGATTCGCTCATATAAGGTCTAAATATTTTTCGGCCAGAGTTAGGTTGTATGTTATTTATTTAGTTGGGCCTGTATGCATGCGAATCCATTTTTAAGGAACTGGAAACCCAGTGAAATAAAGAGGGCAAAATGGACCACAAGCAATAACATTGTTCTTTGTCCCTTTTCCGAATCTCCATATATTAAAATTGGTTTTGTCAAATACTATCAAAGAGAAAAAAACAAAATAATAATTTTATCTTTCAACACTTTTTTTTTTAAACAGTTTTTTTTTTTAATAATAAAATTTTAGACTACAAGGATTAATTAGCACCGTATTAAATAAAGCAAGGAGATTAATTAGCAACGTATTAAATTACATCAAAACCATAAATCTAATCACTAAAAGTCATACAAAACTGTATAATTGAAAAAAACGCATAATACATACTTCCAATGGGATTATATTGCAAAAGAGACTGCAAACTCATCACATGTCTCATGTAGTCATCCTTAAGCGCTGAATATGATGTAATGACAAAATCGTACTTCATGATTTTATCACTCTACTCATTTCTAGTATATCTTGCCCTTATGCATGGGAGCCATTTTTATTCCACTTGAGAAATGGACATCGAAATTCGATCAAATAAAAGATAGTCCCTCATTCTATTCAATTGTTTTTGTAGTTTACGGCTTAAGCTCTCATAAACACGTAATGACAGTAAAAAAAAGTGATTATAGTTTACGTATGTGTTTTTTTTTCGTTTTAATTTAATCAGTTTTGGAAAAAGACTTCTATTGTGAAAAAATGATTTTGGTGATTGAAACAAAAAAACTGTTTGATCAAAGCAACAAAAAACCTCTTCAGACATGTTCTCTTCTATACATCAGAGATTGAAAAAGACAAAAAAAAACTGTTTGATCTCGAGACACGTTCCTCTCTCAATTCTCATGTGAGCTCTACCCGCAATCGTCTTCTCAAAACCTGTAATAGCGTTGGCTTGTAAAAACAAGAAGTTAAACTTGTGGTAAAAAAAAGAGAGAAAAACCGTGATTTTTTTTTTTTTACCTCTTTTCATGTTGCAGAGAAGTTAGTTGTTTACACTCTCCCAAAGGACCAAACTTTAGGGGGTTTCTAAGGGTTTGCTACTAATGTCTCATCTCTTGAACCTCTTTGTGGATGGAACTAAACAGAGCCGTTGTGATATACCGCTCCCCGTGGCTCGGAAACAGAACCTATTCTTATGAAAAAACCTATCAGAGAGCTAAACCACTAAATCTGATTACAGGAAAATTGAAAATCTGATATACCTCACCGTGATAAGTTTCCCGGCGTTCTCAGCTCTTTTAGCCAAGCTGATTGCTGCTACTGCAGCCGCTCCAGACGAAATCCCGACCTAATGTGTACATACATATATATTCCAGCATAAGTATAAACCCGATGCTGTGTAGATGAAAGACGAAGCTAGAACAAGAAGAGGTTATATATAATATATACCAGCAATCCTTCCTCCAATGCTAGTCTCCTCGCCATCTCAATCGCTTCCTCGTTGCTAACCTATAGTGTGTTTGGTATTATCCTCTTTGTATCGTTTTGGAATGTTGATTTTCGATTAGGTGAGATTATTTGCTAACCTTAAACACTTCATCGAGTAGCTTAACATCCAATATTCCCGGTAAGTAACCTGTAAAAACCAGTGTTAATGTTTTGCAAGGAGTACAAAAAGCACAATTTGAAAGTAAACGATTTTAGAGAATGAAGCTCCTTACCAGGACTGCCTCCAGAAATCACACTTCTCTCTGATGGTTCAACGCCAACTACCTATTTTTTAAAAGCAAGTTTAGGATTACGGAAATCATAAGGCTAAGCCAGAAAACCGAAAACAAAGAGAAAGAGACAACAAAGACCTTAATATCCTTGTTCATCATTTTCAAGAAACCTCCTGTGCCCGTTACAGTACCACCAGTTCCAATCCCGGCAACGAATATATCGACATTACCCATTGTATCTTCCCAGATCTCTGGTCCTGTAGTTTCAAAGTGTATCTTACCAAAGCAAAACCAAGAGGAAAACATCTTATTAGGCCACAAATCCGGAACCTCGAATAAAAAGAGTAAAACCTCTCTGATGATTCTTCTTACCTTTGTATTTGCCGTATTGTCGAATTGCTGAAACATGTACGCATTCTTCGTCCTGAGAACAATCTCCTTGGCTTTATCCACTGCACCTTTGAGACCTTTCTCTGGATTCGTTAGCACAATCTCTGCTCCAAGTGCGCGTAAAAGCATCCTTCTTTCGACATTTATAGAAGCTGGCATTGTCACTATAAGTTTGTATCCTTTAGCTGCAGCCACAAAAGCAATCCCGAGGCCTGTGTTTCCGGTTGTTGGTTCTACTAACACACTCTGCTTTGATACTATCCAATCAGCAATCTACAATGTCGCAATATCAAAAATATCGAAAAGGCGAAGATTTGCAATAACCTTCCTCGGAGTTATGGCTCCTTTCTCTTCTGCCTCGTTGATCATGCTAAGACCGATCCTGCGGGAAGGGTATAACGTTAGAGATGAAGCATAAATCAAAAATTTAACCTAGAGAAAATAGTCAATCCACAAGATCGAAACTTGTACCAAATCAAATAATCTAAATTCCGATATGAAGATAGAGTTTAGACAGGACGAGAAGAATCTCTCTGACCTATCCTTGACGCTTCTACAGGGCTCCATTGATTCGAGCTTTGCAGCAATATCCGCCACACATCCGTCAGTGACTCTGTTGAGATACACCATTGGTGTGCTTCCAATCAACTATGCTCAAAAATCAAAAATCCAAATTACCCAATTTTAACAATCCCGTTTGATGACAAAAAAAAGCACTAATCTATTGTAATAAAAAATGGGTTTTTGCTCATAAATTTGAATCCTTTAAACTCACTTGAGTGACATCTTCGGCAATGTTGACCATTTCTGATTCATGTGCTCCTACTTCGACGATGTCTTCATTTTCAGCCACAGTAGTAGCTGGAGGCGGAGGCGCAGGTTTCGCTTTTGTTTTCGATTTCGATTTTGTTCCGGTAGGGGATTTACCGGAGACGGCGGCGACGACGAGGGACGATGCCGGAGCTCTGACCGTGAAAGACGATGAAGATTCATGGTTAAGCGAGAAGAGTGAAGGCTTCGCAGAACTGAAACGTTGCCGTTTTGGGGTTATTACACCGAAGGGATACTGCGGAAGAAGTCGGAGCGAAGGAGACGAGAATGCCATTTTCCGTCGTCGGCGAGGTTTAAGGGATTAGGTTTCGTTTGTCTGTAATTTTTGTATTTTATTTTTCTCTCAAGAAAATAAATTTTTAAAAAGAAAGAAAAAGATCTTAAACAAAAAAAAAGTTCAATTATTTTGTTAAGAAGAAATGTTCGAATTTTTTAATGAATGGAAAATACAGATGTCATTCGAACAAATATTGTAGTTTGCTCTGCACATGACGTTGACCATATCTCTTTAACTCTGTTTCTCGGTTGATAACTTCTTTTTACATTTTGAAGATGACGGAAAAAATTAACACATTTTAAGATAAAACTTTCCATTAATTCGAGACCAAAATTCTAGAAGTTGTGCTTTGTATTATTAATTCATGTACCAACATCGATTATTTTCTACTATCTGACAAGGCTAAGACATCGGAATTAGATTTAGATATTTAAAGATAATATTAATTTAAGTCATCTGTCACACACGTCTCTCTCACATTGCTTTAATCTTCGTCTCGAAGTATTGGATCCCAAAACCGATAGCTTTTTAAATTTTCTTTGTGATCTCAATCCTTATAAATAATCGAACACGATTGTCTCGTTAGAGCATTAAAAAAACTATCTGACAAAAATGGCACTCAAAGCGATTTTCTATCTGGATTTACTACTTCTCGCCGTGATAGCTTCTCCGATCACCGTCGATGGTGGACCAGTGTGTCCAGAGAGTTCCACGTTTGGTCGAGGAAGCTTTCCCGATGGTTTCTTGTTCGGTGCTACCACTTCTGCTTTCCAGGTAAAATCGAATTTGTATTTACAGTCAGACTTTGTTGAATCGCCGTTGACTTTCCGGTGATCTTTTTAGCCTTTTGTTGCCGGATCTACTCTCTGTTTCCGGTGAACAGTGTTTTTTGTTTTTTAATTAAAAAAAATCTTTATTTCCCCAAGAAAAACAGGATTTCTCTATAATCAGGAGTAGTAGCTTCGTAAGTGTGATTAACAAAGTCCAAAGTCCCAAATCCAATTTAAGGAAATCGAATTTGGCATCTATAGTGAAATCGAATAAGGGGAAAATTGAAAGCTTTTTCCCCATTCTAAAGGCAGTCACTTGTCATCAACCAGGGTTTAAGAAATTGAAGCTGTATCGACAAATAAGTCATTTTCAAGTTTCTAATTTTAATGATTTGGGCCTAAGATCCTTTCCTTGTCAAGCGTATGTATAGTCACATTCACTTTCTGGATTCTGAACAAACGTTGTTTCTAATTTTTGCTTGACTTGTTTGTACAGCATGAAGGTGCGCCAGAAGAAGGAGGCCGAGGTTTGAGCATTTGGGACTCGTTCACTCTTAAACATTCAGGTCTTGAGTCAGAAGATTATAGAAATGTTCTCAGACGATTTCTGTTTTGTCTATTTACACACTAGTATGATTTTAGAATTCTGTCTGGGGTCTGGATTTCATATTTTGACCGTCTTGAGATTAATTCATGACCAATGTTGTTGAAATCTGCAGAAAAGAACAGTGTACTTGATGGCAGGGTGGGAGTTGATTTCTATCATCATTATAAGGAGGATGTTCAACTATTGAAAAAGTTGAACATGGATGCCTTTAGGTTCTCTATTTCTTGGTCAAGAATATTTCCCCGTAAGACAAAAAATCAACTTCTTTGGTTAATAGTTCTTTTGCAATTATATGATATGTAGAGCGAGTCACTCTCTTTAATGGATTTTTTTCTTTTGTTTCCTCTCCAAAACAATCAGATGGGAAAAAGGACAAGGGAGTGAGTGAAACTGGAGTTAAATTCTACAATGATCTTATCAACGAGCTCATTGCAAATGGTCATTATTCTTTTCTGCCAAATTATCAATTCATATCAGATGTGTCGTTTTTTTAACTATAACCTCGTGGCTAAAATCCCATTCTTTTTTGCAGGTGTAACGCCTTTGGTTACACTGTTTCAATGGGATGTACCTCAGGCCCTCGAAGATGAATATGGCGGTTTCTTGAGTGACCGTATTTTGTAAGTCCTTTGAGCCAAAAAAATTGTGTTAAATCACTTGTGTGTTCCTAGTGATTTAATATCTTGTGAAACTCATATACATATTAGGGATGATTTCCGGGGATTTGCAAAGTTTGCCTTCAACGAATACGGTGACAGAGTGAAGCATTGGGTTACCATAAACGAGCCTTATGAATTTAGCCTTGGTGGGTACGGCACGGGAGAGAAAGCACCAGGAAGATGTTCTAAATATGTCAATGAGAAATGCGTTGCCGGCGATTCTGGACACGAAGTCTATACCGTAAGTCACAATTTGTTGTTGGCTCATGCCGAAGCTGTGGAAGAATTCAGGGAATGTGCAAAGGTAAAAATCTTAACAACCAATTCATAGCGATCCTTTCAAATTTTCTATTGATCTAATCTAATGTTTTGTGGATTCAAATTTAAACAGTGCAAAGATGGAAAGATTGGAATCGTTCAGAGTCCAATGTGGTTTGAGCTTTACGATAAAAAATCCAGCTCAAATCCTTCAGAGGAGATAGTGAAGAGAGCTATGGATTTCACTTTAGGCTGGTGAGTAGTTTGAAGAAATACTATTGCTTAGGTGAGCTTATAATTAGCTTTTAGTGTTCTGATTTTGGGTTCTGCTGTTTGCTTGCAGGCATGTGGAACCAATAACACATGGAGATTACCCTCAGACCATGAAAGATAGCGTCGGTGCTCGGTTACCATCGTTTACACCCGAGCAGAAGCAGAAACTGAAGGGTTCTTGTGATTTTGTTGGTGTCAGCTACTTCACTTCTGCGTTTGTTGCACATGCGGACAATGTTGATCCACAGAAACCGAGTTGGGAAGCTGATTCTCGCTTGCAATTTCATTGTACGCTCTGCTTTTCTACTACCATCAAGTTTTTTCCTTACTTTGATTATATTGGTGATCTTCTTTCTAATATCTTTTTGTTTTGTTTTACTTGCAGCACAAAATCCAGATGGGTACAAGATTGGATCTCAGGTATAATATATATGAGTCTTCTCCACGATGATGCTCTCTGTTTTACTCAATTTTGAGCTTTTTCTTGAGACTCTTTCTCATGTAATGCTGATGCTATCTCAGCCGGCAACTGCGAAATATCCTGTTTGCGCAGACGGATTAAGAAAAGTTTTGAAATACGTCAAAGAGAACTACGATGACCCAGAAATCATCGTCACTGGAAACGGTAAGCCGTCGGCTTTTTTCCTCTCTGTTTTGAACTCGGAGGAGACTGTTTCCTTAGCTTGAATGGTCAAATCCATTGAATTATTCAGGGTACAAGGAGACACTTGGAGAGAAAGATGTACTTCCCGATGCGCTCGGCGACAATAACAGGAAGTATTATCATATGAGACATCTCATGGCATTACACGGAGCAGTCTGGTGAGTTTTTTTTTTCCCTTTTTCAAAGTTTCCGAAAAGACTGTTTTCTTCTACTTCGATAGATTTGGTGACACGACACGACCATTGCTTCTTTTTATATTTGTTTTTTTGCAGCGAGGACAAGGTTAATGTTAAAGGGTACTTTGTGTGGTCGCTTATGGATGGACATGAGTGGGAAGATGGATACAAGTTGAGGTCTGGACTGTACTATGTAGACTATGCACAGAGTTTGGGACGGCACGAGAAACAATCTGCCAAGTGGCTCTCCAAGCTCCTTGAGAAAGTCCCGATTCAGTCCAAGGTAGATTCGGAATCAAGGAAGGAGTTATAAATGATCGGAGATAGAATGATATCCTTTCCGCGACTCTGTTTAACCGATTATGTATTGTAATGTGTGTTTTCATCTTGGAAAAGAGTGTAAGCCAACGATCTATGTAGTCATATATATATAACATGAATAAGATTTAGTCGATTTCCAAAACGATCTATTACCTAGCTTTGACCTCTGAAGCCATCACCAAGAAGTTAGCTTCCGTCCATCGTCTCTCAAGGAAAGGCACTTTTTGGAACAAATGTATTTGTTATCACAAGACTTTAGAATGTGGGAGACTTTACATCGTGACTTACAAATGAGAGATTAACCAGGCAAGTTGGTCGAGGTTCGACCGGTTCTTTAGAAAGTATAAATACTCTCGAGTCTTTGTGTAGAAAGTAGAAAACCCTTTTCCCCTTGAACAAAACTACGGAGTATGTATCGTGTAGATCAAGGCATCCATTTATCCACAAGGCCGAGTATAATCATTACACGTTTATTAATACATTTGATAAAAGCCATTCAAATGGTTGAATTGAAACTATATTCATTACATTTCTATCTAAACCAAAGTCCCAAAATCTAACAAAGGATCAATAAATCCCTATTTAAACCATGAGAAAAGGCCTTGTAAATCTCTGAAACCTATGAACCTTCATCTTCACCAAAGGAGCTTTCCTCGCCACAGCTTTCCAAATCATCTGAACTCCATAATCTCCGTCGTCATCTTTGGCCGGAAAACGCAAATCGAAATACCTCTCAACCTCCTTTAACCGCCGCCACATCTTATCCCACTCTTCTCTCCCAATGCTCTTCACAAGACCCATCAGAAATCCTTTCTTTAAAGCGTCTGACGATCGGACAAAGAGACAGAACTCGCTGTAGTTGAGAACATCCTCGTAAGGTAACTCGATGTCATCGCTGATGATCACTGGAATACAGTGACTTGCTATGGCGTCGAAGAGACGGTTTGACGACGGAGTGTCGCCGGCGATGTTGAGGCAGAACTTTGATGATCGCATTCCTTCTCCGGCTTTGGCAATGCCGTGGTTTCGTACGCTACCGAAGGAGAAGTGGACCTCTTTTTCTTCTTTCAGAAGGTAATATAGTTCATGTCTCACGAATCCACCCTACAAGATTGTTATCAAATCAGTAACATAGACTTGGTAATTTTCATAATTGGTTTAGGTTTAAAAATGAGAAAAACTAGTTTTTCAGATTAAAACTCAAAAGACAGTTGATGAACAAAAAACATGATCATCGTATCCACACAAAAGAAGGTCTTTGTTTTAATAGATTTTCTCCCAAGATTTTTTTTTTTTTTTTTTGGTTGTTGTCTTGAAACAAATCTGTATAAAGCAAGCCAAAGTGTTATATAGACTATAGTTCATTCGAAACTCGCCAAGTTGCTCGAAGCACACAATTAGGATTTGATCTAGGCTTCGAATCTACGCTATCCGCGTAAATTAATTAAGAGTCGCATAAAAGTAAGCAAAGTACTCACAGCTTTACGGTAGATGGCTCCTTGAAAGTAGAGCAAGATCGGACGGTCATCAAAGCCCGATGTGTCATTGGCGTACGATGGAACAAGGTGTTTGTATGGAGCCACAATGTCTTTCTCAACATTGGCGACACGTGGCGAGTATCTACCAAAGTCAGCGACCACAAACATCGCCGGATATAGCTTATGCCGTGCCGTCGACATACTATTAGGATGGTGCGCCATTATCACATGATCCTTCCCTCCTGAGATCTTCCACTCCTTTTGTGCCGTCACGAATTTCACCACATTGTCCTGCCAAAAAAATTCAAAATCAAGATCACGTTTTTTCCTTTGTTTACGACATTCTTGGCTTGGAAAATGTTAAAGAACCAAACAAAAAAAAGGTTGCCCTTAGTTACCTGCAACTCTCTGTCTTGGCTCCTCTTCTGCTTTTGGGTAACCTTAGAGAATCGGTTATAGCTCAAAGAAGAGAAGAATGGCACGAACACAACATCCGCTTCGCTAGAGTTCTTCACACGTATCGCAGCGCGTGAGCTTCTAGAATCTTCTGGAAGCTCAGAGTACAAAAGATCCAATGTTAGCCAATACTCAACACTGTGCTGCAAGTTAAGCCCACCTGGATGGTAAGGAACATTGATTCTGATGTCAGGCCAAACGACGTCGTTTCTCTCAGGTTTCCAACCCAATAACCCAAAGTGAAACTCTGGACTCATGTCATACATGTAGACCTTCAACGGCGTTGGAGAAGGAGAGGACTTCTGGATGCACCGTAGGGTTTCTGCTCTGTTTCCGTTAACGGGCTCCTCTGCTTTTGCTCCTTCTCTGTTTTCATCTTCTCTGTTTTCTTGGGGAGGATAATCTGAGTTATTGATGATGTTGAGAGGTGCATCTGTGGGTTCTGAGACTGCGATGTAATCGAGAACTCGGTTAGGGTTTGCAGAAGAAATGATTAAGAACCAGGAGAGGACGCAGAGGATTGATATTAACAAGAGAATTATCGAGTTTCGGGTGATGATTATTCCGTGATACCGTGAGATTGATCTTTCAACCATCTCTGCAAAACTAAAGCAAGAGATCGGAGAGAGATTTTGCCATAGAAACTAAGAAGAGAAAGAATCATATATCAAGAATCTGAAAAATAACGATGAACAGATTCGTAGAAGAGGAGGAAAGAAAGATTGTGTAAATCAAAAACCCAGGAGTGAAAATCTGCGAAAAACAGAAAGGATCTGAAAACAAGATTTAATAAGAAAAAAAAGGAAAGGGGGCTTAAGGAAATTTTCCCGAGAAAGTAACCAAGTGTGAGTCGCTCCTTCCAAACATGGTATAGCGCTTTCAAAAAAAAAATAACGACGTGAGATTTATTAGAGTGATGAGAAAATTTTGTGGTAGATAAGAAACGATGAAAACGCCGGAGAGAGAAGAGACTATGCAGCACACTCTTTGTTATTCTCGCTTGTGAAGGAAGAAACTGAGTCGTCGACGTTGTTCTTTAGACGCGGGGCTATTAAAACGATCTTAGAATTTGTTTACCAAAAATTTAATTCTATTAGGATTTTGAATTAAATAATATTAGTAGATGGTCAAAACGTTATGAGTGATTCAATTTATAAAATTTGACTCAGCACAAAAATTTAATGATCATATGGAATTTTTTTGTTAGGGTAAATTTCGTAGATATTCAAAAAATTATTGCATGTGCTTAGTAAAATTTATTTAAAAATAAAACTGTAACGTGTAAGCATTTTCTTTATTATTTTATAGCATTTTATAGTTATTAAAAAAAATCTTATAGTGACTCCTTGGTTATTCATTTAAAGTAACATCTGTGATTACTTATGAGTAATTAATCCTTTTTCAAACAAAAACTCCCATCTTTCTGTAAATTAAATGTGCAAATCATGTCGTCGGTTGGTCTGTCAACGTTTACGTGGGATTAAATTAAACCTGACAGCTCTTTCTGAAATCAATTTTAACAATGTTGACCCAAAGTAAAGAAATCTAAATAACAAAAGTAATAAATTACAAAACATTTAATGATATGCTGAGTTGCCACGTTGAGCCAAAAAAAAAAAAAAAAAAGGAGTTGGCAGTTGCCACGTATCACTCGGCCGACATATAGCGAAGCCTAGAAAAAAAATTGAATTACATTACTTTGGACAAACAGCAAAAGCCCAAATGAAAAAGGCCACATCATGTATTCATCCCATTAACTGTAGTGACATGTAAGAAATAGTATGTCAATAAGCATAAACAAAATTGATTAGTGTGTCTGTGTGTGTTCCAGTGATCTCTTTGAAATGGGGTAGATGACTCGCTATGTGAATAAAAAGGTAGAGATCGAGTATCATCATCATCTACAATAATCGATGTAGTTTTTAATTGATCAGTGAAAACATTTGAAATGGCAAAAATATTTGACTTTTAAATTGGAAAGATGCGTATAAAATTAAAAATTGTCTAAGGGATTTGGGAATTTAGAAGAGGGAAGTCGAAGGGGGTGAGGTTAGGAGGTAATAAGGGACCAGCCATGGTGGTCACCGGAGACGGCGACGATGCAACATAAAATAGTCAAATTGGCCTACACTTCTTTAGGCCTTATTTGGGCCAGGAAAGACCCATAATCCAGATTTTTATTGGTCGGTATCTACTTGTGTTTGCAACTCGGTTGACCAAAAACAAAATATACATTAGTTTTGGTTTTGTGTCTTTTGTCCAATGAAACAGTAATGCCACATGGATTCTATGTATGTTATTTGACATACAGTTCGATTTTAAAAAACCAATTATAATCATTGATAAAATTAGTCCAGAAAATTCTGCAAAACTTTCATACAAACGAATGAAAATAAAACTAACAACTTCAGAATAGACATAGGATATGTGGGAAGCTACAAACGCAAAAGGTTGTGTTTCCTAATAATAAAAATAGTAGACAACCCAAAAATCGATAAGAGTTTATTAATTATCCACATGGTAGCCAATAGGAAAATGTGTGGAGTGAGTTTGAAAAGATCCATATACATAGTCTCAACATATGCTTCCTTCTTTCAGTTCGCAATTCAAGAATTAACCAAACATGCGTCTCCTACTCACTGGTTATAGTGGTCGGTGTTGTCGCCTAGCGGCTTTATTTTATTGCTTAATACTACGATTGGTAATATATAAAGTTATATAAACTAATGGGTATATTTGTTAATCTCCTTCTCTCGTTATAATAACATTAATGAATATTTCTCTCTCTCTTTTTTTTTGACAGCTAATGAATATTTCTCTATAAAGGATTGGCAATACAGATTCAGCTCATATTTTTTGATTTTGTATTCGGTTTTTCTAACCTTGTTTATTTCTACCGAACTCTTCAACCAAAAATTAGTTTAACTACGTAATGACCATATAATTAATTTCAAAATAATCAAGTATTGAAGTGTACATATATACAAAACTACAATCATTCTGATCGATAGTACTGTAGAATAACAAAATCATTACAAATAAAGTAATTGACAATATCTAATTACTAAATCATTGAGTAAAATATATTTAGTTTACATGCGAAATAATAAAATGATGATTTATTTTTCATTGTTGTGAAGCTTACCGAAATAATGGAATATAGATCTACATTCTGCAAATTGTCAAAAAAGTTATTTATCATAATTGTGACATAAATACTATAAACTTACGAAATGAAACATAATTTTGTAATTTCAAATATTACTATTCCGAGTTAATAAGGAATTCTTAATAATTGCCTCTATATACTCAGATTTAATAAGTGAATATTCAATATTTGTAACCTTCACTTGACGTTTACAAGATTAGATCTAATGGGCAGAAATTGGCTTTACAAAAAGGTAAGATTTTTGTCTTAACTATCCGATTAAGATCTTGCTTCGAGTTGTTGATTAAGGTTTGTGTATCGGAGGGCAGGAATCGACAAGAATAAAAATTCTGACGAACCCAGCTGTCTTATGCTCAANAATAGTGTGTGTTCCAGTGATCTCTTTGAATAAAAATGTAGAGATCGAGTATCACCATCATCTACAGTGATTAATATAGTTTTTAATTGATCAGTGAAAACATTTGAAATTGCAAAAATATTTGACTTTTAAATTGGAAAGATGCGTATAAAATTAAAATTGTCTAGGGATTTGGGAATTTAGAAGAGGGAAGTCGAAGGGGGTGAGGTTAGGAGGTAATAAGGGACCAGCCATGGTGGTCACCGGAGACGGCGACGATGCAACATAAAATAGTCAAATTGGCCTACACTTCTTTAGGCCTTATTTGGGCCAGGAAAGACCCATAATCCAGATTTTTATTGGTCGGTATCTACTTGTGTTTGCAACTCGGTTGACCAAAAACAAAATATACATTAGTTTTGGTTTTGTGTCTTTTGTCCAATGAAACAGTAATGCCACATGGATTCTATGTATGTTATTTGACATACAGTTCGATTTTAAAAAACCAATTATAATCATTGATAAAATTAGTCCAGAAAATTCTGCAAAACTTTCATACAAACGAATGAAAATAAAACTAACAACTTCAGAATAGACATAGGATATGTGGGAAGCTACAAACGCAAAAGGTTGTGTTTCCTAATAATAAAAATAGTAGACAACCCAAAAATCGATAAGAGTTTATTAATTATCCACATGGTAGCCAATAGGAAAATGTGTGGAGTGAGTTTGAAAAGATCCATATACATAGTCTCAACATATGCTTCCTTCTTTCAGTTCGCAATTCAAGAATTAACCAAACATGCGTCTCCTACTCACTGGTTATAGTGGTCGGTGTTGTCGCCTAGCGGCTTTATTTTATTGCTTAATACTACGATTGCTAATATATAAAGTTATAAACTAATGGGTATATTTGTTAATCTCCTTCTCTCGTTATAATAACATTAATGAATATTTCTCTCTCTTTTTTTTTGACAGCTAATGAATACTCCTATTTCTCTATAAAGGATATGGCAATACAGATTCAGCCTCTATATATATATTATTACGGAGCGATGAATTTTTTTTTTTTTTAAAGGAATTCTTAATAATTGCCTCTATATATTCAGATTTAATAAGTGAATATTCAAAAATTTTAACCTTCACTTGACGTTTACAAGGTTAGATCTAATGGGCAGAAATTGGCTTTACAAAAAGGTAAGATTTTTGTCTTAACTATCCGATTAAGATCTTGCTTCGAGTTGTTGATTAAGGTTTGTGTTTCGGAGGGCAGGAATCGACAAGAATAAAAATTCTGACGAACCCAGCTGTCTTATGCTCAATTCCTTTTCTTATATATATATATATATATTCAATCAAAACAAAAATAATCCAAAAGATAGTACTGATCATGCAAATTTTGAATTTCGTTTAACATCAAATCACTGAGAGCTTTTGTTCGTAGAAACCATATAAAAGCCAATATAAAAATAGATATAAATAAAAAATTCTTACAAACAAGATGCGCATCTAGTAGATTTATTATATTTAACATCTAGTATATGTTTTTTGTTTGTTTGTAGGAACCTTTTATTTATATCTTCTTCTTTTTTTGAATAACACCCATAATCGATTGTAAATTTGCAATAGTTTGTTTAGTTATCTCACTACAAAAAATAAAGTATATAGTATCATTACAAGAAATAAGCTAGATAGTATTATTTATAAAATATTTAAAAAATAACTGATTCTATTTAGACAATTTTATTTAGTTGTTTCACTACAAAAAAAAAAAAAAGTGTTTCGGACAACGGATGGAAGTCCTAAACACATAAAACAAAAATAAAGTGTTTAGTTGTTTCACTACAAAAAATAACTGGTTCTATTTAGATAATTATCTAAATCTCGGTTGAGTCATAGTTTTATACTGGTTTATAGTCTATATATATAGAACAACAACGGGTTTTAAAATTGATTTAAATTTTGGAAGTTCTAAACACTTAATTATACCTAAGAAAATAAAATATAGTAGTATTTTGTTATACAACTTCTTTAATAAGTGGAATAATTATCCTACTATAGTTGTTAACCAGATAAACTCAAAACATAATCATACAGGTCTACCTTTTCCTTCCACTAATCACACAAGTCTTTTGATCTTGCACTTTGGGATTAATGCTTTGTGTTAATTTGAATTCTTAAATACAGTTAATTTGAATTTTTCATTAATTAGAGTTTAAAGTATAGTTTACAATCCTAGTCTTTAATCAGATTTACGATTGATGACTTTCACCTAAATAATTTCACATATATCATCCTAACCGATTACAGTTATAATAGAATCAATGAGTCCTATTATCAAATCCAGTAACATATGTTATTGACAATAACTAAAACATAACCGACTACATCGTTTTCTTAAAGACTTCATCCATTGATTTTTTTCTTCAAAAATATGACTTAATAGAGCACCCCCAGAATATGTAACAACTAATGGATAGACATAGACCTAACTAGCTGCGATGGACTATGTATTTAACCGATAAAAGATGTGGAACATTGATATAATTTGGTTTATGGCTCAAAATTTATATTTTATATCGTAGTAGGATTTGAAAATCAAGCTTATAAAGAAGAAGAAAAACATATATATAGTAATTTTTTCAGAATATTTTTCGCTTTGCTAATTTATGGAACTTTTATCATACTTGTGGATCGGAAATCATTTACTTGATAACTAATCAGTATATCATTGATGCTACGGCTCGACTAGTTGACTCATACAAAAGGATATAAATACAAAAATACAACATATTTAACAAATGGTATTATTTAGCTCAAGCTAAAGATAGACTTTCTTTTAAAACATTAGTATTATACTATAGTATCTGAAAAGTGTAAAACCCAACTAATAGACTTCTATGATTCTCAATTTTTTTTAAAAAAAATTCCAATAACATTCAGTACTCTGTAAACGAACTTGGAGATCCCTAGACACAAAGTTTATTGCAAATCAATTACATATTATACATCTAAATCACTAACTTGATACAAACTAAATCTCTTCGTTTTAGAAGAGCTTTTGACATCTTTTTTAAAAAAAAGTAAATTACGGAATTAAGATAGTAAGAAACAACAGAAGTATGGTTCCAAAAAAAAAAAAAAACAGAAGAAAATTTGATTACACGATAGACTAAAAAAAAAAAAATGGATGGACCGTAGCAATAAAGTCTAAGGTAGAATAACAAGGCGCATCTGTTGCATCACCACATAACACGAGTAAAGCCAGTTCATGTCTGTCTTGGAACCTGTCGATAACAATACGAAAACATAAATAACAAAAAAGAAAAAGTTCTCTTAAAACAAAAAAATTATGTAAAGGCTAACTAATTAATTGATGAAAGAGCTCTCCAGGAATCCATAAAATCTAATTATTTCAAGGAGAGAAAGAGAGATAGGAAACCCTAATGCCGGATCGGATTTTAACACTGAAAAAAAAGTCTTTAAAAATCATGTTCATTTACAGCACAACCCGACACTCATCAAGTAGATTTATATACTATTTCTCTTACGCAACACTTTTATATTATTAGATTATGATGATTAAAATATAGTGTAGCAGACAATTTAGGACTTTACCCCAACTGGGTTCCATCTCATTTCCTATTTTCAACACCAAAGTGAGGATCGAAAGAGAAAGAGAAAGAGAGAACAAAAAAAACTATTCACGAGGAATTCAATCAGAAATAAAACAAAAAGCAAAAAGTAAAATATATGAGATTGAATTATTACCAGGAAATAAGCTTCACCATGTTGTAAGCTATGCATCAAAAAACCAAACTCATCAGTAGGAAGAGGAACACCTGAAGAATGCACCAAAACCAAATCTTCTCCAAACGTTGCTTTCATGTCTATACCTCCGCTCGTCACTTCTGTCGGAACTCCGTTTATAAACACCGTTATAGACCCTGCATTTCAAAAATATTTCTAATAATATGTAAAATTTTAAAAAAATAAGATTAAGCAATATTGGAAGAATAATTAACCTAATACTCCAAGAAGTCAGTTCTTTGGTTGAAACTCATCTGACATTTGAATTTGTTTTTTTTCCCTTTAAAACAACTTTTATAAGAAAGATTGTGAGATCTAGAGAGGTGTTTTCCTGGAAAAGAATAAAAAAAATTAACCTCGAGGTTTTGTTTTATAGTACATATAAGAAAAAAATAGATTAGAGAACTTGCTCTCAAGTACAAAATGTTAGGCAATATTGGAAATATAATAACCAAAAAGCTATTATTAATTAAATCCCCAAATAAAAGAAAATCGGTTCTTTGGTTGAAACCCACCCAGAATTGGTATTTTTTTCCTACGTTCAAAACAACTTTTACAATTAATTTATTTTTTTATTTGAGAGACTTTTTGGGGAAAGAAAGAGGGTTTAGAGGACAAAGCTCTTGAGTTTATAAAGCAAAAAGAGGCATGCAAATAATTTGTTTTTGTTTACCTTGTTGGTAGTGATAATTGGAGCTTTGATCAGATGGGCACAACATTGATGCGACGTTTGAGCTATGATGTTGATAATGATGCTGATTAGCTTCATGGTAACCCATTTGACCAGACATTGTTAAGAGATTCTCCATGCCAATATTGGTATGATTATCACATCCACCACCATAAGAAGAAGAGCTGTTGCTCACCATCATGGTCTGGTCACAAGTATTGGTGATTGCGACCGCGGCTGCTGCTGCGGCCTGGAGTTGCCGCTGCCTCCTGCGGGATCTTGACCGCCGGTTTTGAAACCAATAGAAGACATTTGCATCTCCCACCGCGCCGAATTTCTCGAGCATCCTTCGTATCCTTACCGTCTCTTCTTTGGGAGGGTTAACCATACCACTGTTGAAGATTGACTCAAGGATGAGTATTTGTTCCGGTTTAGGTGACCATCGTGACCGAACCGGTTCGGTTGAGGTTGAACCGGAGGGTGAGTGACTATGGCCGGTTGGGCTATGTGGTGTTTGTTCTTGGTCCATTGCTTTCAAGAATATTGAAATTGTTGGGTTGGTTCTTTAATTTTTCTCTCTGTTGCTTATGGAGAATAAAAAGAAGAAATGTTTTGTGAGTTTGAGTTTGAGTTTGAGAGGTGTGGCTTGAGGGTAAACCCATGAATTTATAGGAGAATGATTTTTTAAATAATATATTTTTTTCCTTGTTTATTAAGGTACGTGTAGTTTATCTTTATCTTATAGTGGGCTCGTCAGAATATAAGCATATATTATATTTTTGTTATATAGGCACTAAAGTTTACAAGACTATAAGTGTAACGCGTACTCGGAGATAAACAGTGGAGTTTGCTTGGCATTTGACGATATTGCAAACAAGCAAATCATCTTTGGCTATTGCAACTAGGGATATTCATAGAATGTGACTCCAAAATGTTTACAGTATTCCTTATCCGTTTTGATTTACATGGGCAAATCAAATTCTTATATGCATTTTTCATGCTTAAAACATAAAATTGCGGCAACGGCACCCTCGAAGAAAGTTAGCTATGGATTATCCGTTTTAATGCGTTACATATATAGACTTAAATCTAATCTCATTTTCAATATATTCAAATCTCCAAAGTTTTTCAAAAATTAATCCAACAAACAAATGTAAAATAATTATTTAAATTCATTTGAGTGTCAGCGGTAAGCCCTCCCGGTTCTTCTCAACCGGAGACCGGTTCCATTGGAATTTTATTATAGATCGGTTGATGCCAGGTCTTGGGTGGTTTAATGTTGGCTAAGTCCCTCCCGAAATTCAAAGATCATAAATACAGAAACATGGACTTAACTAAAAAATATACTCCATATTTTTACCAATAGGTGATGATAAAGGTGGTGGCACGTAAAAATGAGTACTAGACTACATGATAAGCCTAATGTTATTGTAAGTATTGTAACGGTTCCGAAATATATATGTAAAAATAAGAAATAATATTGAGAAAAAAAAGTTAATGTGAAAATAGCGAGGCGCAAATTAATAGTAGCGTCCACATGAAAAAAATAATGGCTTTGATTGGTAACATGAGTTACCATTGATTTAATTTGACTTAAGACCATAAATCAAAAATGTTATCAATTAAGTGCTAAATTACATTTTTTAATTTTTAGTTTGAGTTATGATGAGTTATGGTTGATTTACAATTTTGAGTTATCCCTTTGTTAAATTGCTAACTCAAATCAAATTCTTAAATCATGGAAATTGTGATGATTTAGAGTTTGAGTTACATTTTTTTTTTCAAAAAATGTTTTTTTGTTAATTATATTTTAAATAATTATATATTTCTTTGAAGTATTATATCAAATTAATACTCTATTAAAAGTGATAATTTGAAAGTTGAGTTATCACTATTTAATTGCTACTTTTTTTTTTTTTTCTAATTTTTTTTGTCAAATTATTTTAAATAATTATGTTTTTTTATTTTTTTAATAAAATTACTTGGTCAACTAAAATTTACTTAATTTACTTGAAAACTCAACATTTTTGTTTTGTTTTTAGTCAACAATTTTTTAAAAAAATTTGAATAAATTTTTATTTGGTCTATGATTTTTAGTTTATTTTTATAGATAGATGTTTTTAGTTAATCATTGATAACACATACCTTTAAAAATTAAAGTCTGTTTTAATTACTACTATCAATTTTTTTTTCTTATTTTAATATATTTAAGTTAATATTAAAAAATTTAATCTATTTTATTATTAAAATTTGTGATAAATAATAATGCAGTTTAAAGTCTATTTTTTATTTTTTCATTCTACTTACGTAATATATTTTTATTATTAAAATTATTATTATTTTTATTTTAAATAATATATACTGCAACTTATAAATCAGAAAAGTTACCAATCATCTATTTTGACAAAATGTTAACTCAAATTTATACAGTAGACTTACCACATAATTCTACTGTTTATACCACATAATTTTACTGCAAGTTACATCGAATCACAACATTAACTGTAATTCAACTTTAAAAATACATGTTACCAATCTGAGCCAATTAAATGAGGAAGTCGTCTCGTCGGTTATGAATTATGATTGTCTCTCTTTCTGTTATATAAATCATCCAATATAAAAGTAATATTCTTTGTCTTTTAAAAGCAATAACTTGTATAGCTTAAATGCTCAATTATCAGGTTTTACGTCTAGATAGTGTGAACTTTCGTCCATAAAACCTGATAATTAAGCATTTAAGCTATACAAGTTATTGCTTTTAAAAGATAAAGAATACTACTTTAGTATAATTATGTAGTTGGATGGTTTAATTTATATAACAGAAAGAGAGACAATCATAATTCATAAAATCATAAATGGAACCAAACATCTGATGGTGTACTGGATCTTGGAGTTTATTAATTACCGCTGAAGTGTTATAATCCATTACTCATAAATACGTTGATCTTTCCCGATTAGTAATTATGTCATACCATAACGATTATGAGAGTAGAGAGGCACATATGCATGCACGTATATTAAATATCAATGTGAAATTAGAAAGAAAAAAATCGATATGTGAATTAGTGTGTGTTCAGTGTACTACAAATAATGCGTGGGAATGGGGTGTTTATTCAGTGTACAATGATGTCTGATAGATCTAATTATATATTTTTTTTTTGGTTATGGAGAATGTATTTAACTTTAAATGGACAATAAAATAGTCCGTACATAGGAGAGTGTGCGAATACGTATGCGCAGAAGTAGAGTGTAGAAAGACAGTAGGAGACAACTTGCTTCTTTCAGATGCCATCTGTTTTTGCCTGCTTTTGTATAGCTGTTTTGGTATAATTTTTTACTTTTTAATGTTTTTTTCTTTACAACATAGATAATTACGTAAAAAACAAAAAATGTCTGCTTCTTTTTGTTTTCTCTTCTGTTTTGTTGTTGTTGTTGCTTAGGAATGGACATATTATCCAAAAATATCCAGCTTCAACATCCCAAATTTTCATTTTATCGGAAGGTTTGGCTATACAGCCTACATGCAAATATTCGTAGCTATAAATACGAGTATGGCTGTATGGGTCTGGCTACCCGTACCCGAGCCAATATATATTACAAAATTATTATATATTAGTTCAACGAATTGGATTAATAGGGGAAAAAGTGAGGAAAATTATTTAAAATGAAAGCATGTGTAGCCGTAGATAGGAATGTAAGTGTGTATATATATATATATTATAAAGACCTGTCAGGAAGTCATAGAAAAAGGCATAAAAAACAAATTAAATGACAAAGAACAAGCAATACCCAGGTATCAAATCAATCTGATCAGTCAGAGAAAAACTTTCAGATCTGCAGAATGAATGTTGTAATAAAAATGCAATAATTTTACTTGGAAGAAAAATTACACAACCTGTATAAGTGACTAAGTGTATAATACGAGCAACTTATAATAAGAAGCTAAAAGGTTGATTAATAGTTAATTAAGAAAACTGAGTAAAAAATGATTAGTTAAGAAAACTATTCAACAAAAAACAATGATTATAATGAACTTGAACACACTTAGTTTCGAATGTGTATACGTGGCTAAAGTGGGAGAAAAATTATGTGGCTAAAGTAATGATAGCATGTGATTAATTTATAAAAAAATGTCTTACAATTGACTTTTGTCTCGTTTAATTGTTCCGTTGTATTTTTATGTTTATTCCGTCTATTATGCATATATATGTATGTACTAACTATTTTAGGAACCTATATCACCTGTAATAAAAATCATACGTAAAGAAACATTATTCTGGATTTAATATTAATATCCGCTGAAAAAAAGATAAGCTTAACCATAAAACCAAATAAAAAAGTTACAGAATATACAAATTATCATAAAAAACCAAGAAACCACATAATTTTTTTTTTTTTTTTTTTTTTGGAACTGAGCACATATTTTCTTCAACTATCTCTATATATATAAGAATTGAGGTATACGCTAATTATAGAAGTCGACATGTTTTCTTCGATCTAACCGAGGATATATTTGTTATCGAGGATATTATAGAAGTCGACATGTGATAAATCCTTAGAAAAAACTGTCTTTCGTAAACGAGAATCGAACTAAAGATAAAACGCCACTAGACCAAAATTTACTTGACGATAATATATTTCTATATATGTTCAAATTTCTCCGTAGACATGGAGAACTACCTTCCCTCCATTAGCGAATCATTTAGCTTGTGATAAGGAAGTACATGATAGAATTTCTTTGATTCAAAAATTGAATACAAGATATAAAGAGGCTCTCACCAAATGATTCGAGGCGCATAGCCAATTGTATTTGATCATATTTTTGATTCATGTAAAAATCTAGCTAAAAGTTGCACTTGATGTAAAAACATTTTTTTTTTTTGAATAAATTTAACATTTTCTTCAAAAAAAGTTCTCCATAGATCATTGCACAAATTCATCTTTCATTTTTATCTGGCCGAGGATATATTTCTATGTTCACCTACAAAACATACTTGCGTTCAGAAAAAATAACATAACGATAAAAAATCATATCAAGCGAGACCAAAGAGGAAATGACATCATATATGCCCACAGTAGTAGACTAATAGTTCGATCAAAATATAATTTTCTGTTTGTTATATAAATGCTAATTGGCATTTTCTATCAAGTTGGTATTAAAAACGTTTTTTGTTTTTTTTGTCTCGCAGATTTTTTTTTTTGATGACAAGGTTCTATAAGCTTATATAATATGATTATAAATTCAGATTCAGGGGGACACCGACCAACATGTGGTTATGCTTTTAGGGCACAAGTGTGAGTCCCTTTTGTTTGTTTATCAACGTGTGAATAATAATCATTTGTGTTTCACCCGCCCACATAAAATTCACTTTTTTGGTTAATGTCCATGCACAAAGAAAACCTTTGTTGCTAAAGTGAAAAATTGTCCATAGATACTTAATCTTTTGGAAACATGCAATTATTACTATTTGATGTTTAGTACTACACTTTAATAGGTTCATTATCAGAATATTTTACCAGTTTATCTGTTTTAATTTTATTGGATATATCCAGAGAGGTACTGCAATTCATCTACCTTTATTATTGTTTCAAAAAAAAAATTAGTTACTTTCTCTATATACGATGATAAATTCAATCGAAATTGATCGGACATTACGATGAACTACGTTAGAAATGCAAAAAAAAAAAAAAATTGTCGAGATTCTTGATCATCTTATGAATTTTCGAGTGATGTGATAATGCCGGCCCTGAGATTTACAAATTTAACAAAGGCCGCAAGCTATCGAGATAAAAAGTACTATTTTGCAAAAAAAATTCAAAAAAAACTGATTTATCTTTACAAATATTTTCCCTAAAAATAGAGCCGCAAGCTCATGCTTGATCTGTTTGAGCTCAGGGCCGCCGTGATATATATATATGATAACGTACCTGCTGAGAAGTAAAAAAAAAAAAAAAAAAAACGTAGCGGCTGAGACCGTATGTGCCTATGTGGGACTCCCAGTGTCCCACACGCATTCTAATTTCTCAGTATATGGATCTACAGTCCGTGCGCTATTCAGTGAAGTTCAAAAAAATTGTAGATATTTTTGTGTGTTTTGTCTTCACTACTTCGATACTAAAAATCACATCAACGTTTCTATTCTATAAATTGCTCAAATCACTTCCATGTAAATGATCTATATTATAAATTGCCCCACTGTTTAGCATTTTACTGGGTTATTTCAATATTAATTATCAAAAAGATATATATATATATATATTTATTGAAACTCTGTCTATATATATTGAAACCCACAAGGAAAAAAAAAATATACATATATATATATATAATTGTGATGTAACTTACCATGCAATTCTTATAAGGCTACCCACATGTATCACTATTTTTTAAAATGGGGTATTAGAGCATCTCTATCGGGAGTATGCAAGTGGGTCTTTAAGGATTAAAAAATAAAAAGTAATAAAAAGTGAGAGGAAAGAGAGAGAAACGTATCTTATATAACAACTTTGAGAACCGTTTCTAAACCTATAATTGTTTCTCATTGGTTCATTTTTTTTATATTTAAAATTTAATTAAATTATTAAATTATATTAATAAACTATTGTTAAATTACCTTTTTAAGAGATCTGAGCGATGGAGATGGTCTTAGAATAGGAAAATGAACACCTGGCGGTGGTAATACATAAATAGATTTGACGAATGTTATTATTATTATATAATATATGTCATATATAACACTATAAAATGTGCACTAAAAATTTGGAAACTTTAAACAGTTGAAACATTAATTATTGAAAATCTTTTTTTTTGTTGAAAGAGGTTTGCTAATTATTGAAAATTTTTAATCAGTTAACTGAATCGAATAGAGTCTAGGATTTGGACTAAAAAATTGGACGAGGCTTCACTATAAGAGAGGAAGAACTTAGATTTGAATTTATAAAAATAAATAAAGAGAGAGAGAGAGAGAGGAAGAAAACCCTAGTTTAGCTAGCAAATATATCTATATATATATATATATATAAACGATCTCTGTGGTCCTGAAATTCCCAAATCTTGTAAGACTTCTAGACTTTGTTCGTCTAAATATCATAGATATGTGGTCCTGCTCTGTGACATGTACGGACTATATACTTACATGACAGATAATGCGTCTTCATGTAAGAGATGATAGGTTCAGATGATGACGTAATTAGTAATATCCTTGAGACATATATACATCGGTTTTCGGGGATTATAACCTTGAGATATATATGTATTCTCTAGGTCGATAACACTGCTTTCTATATACATTGTATTGTCGAAGACTTAAGTTTTTTTACCAACGGAGCTGACATATAGAGTTGGGTTTTGTAGATTTGTCCAGTGAACTTGCAGATCACTTAAGGAGATATTAAAAAGAAAACCCAGGAAATAGACAAAAACAAAATGGAGGAAGAGAACAAACAAACTATACAATATAGAACATTAATTATTTATATTAATAATTACATGCATGTATCCGGACAAAAGCCTACAATCATCTCTCTCTATTTTTCCATATTTTAAAGAATACAAACAAAATATCTACATTTTTTTATATAAACTATAGAAATTCCGGACCTTCTACTACTTTTTGTTAAAATATCTACATCTTATGTTATTTTTTGTGAAGATAAAGTTGTTTGGAAAATATCGACAACCTGGATAATTTCTCACAATAAATATCTTCTAAAATATTCATTAAACTTTACTAACACTTCATCCGGTTCATAATAGATATCACTGTATAACTTTATTTTATTTCACAAAAAAAAAATTTGCATTTGAAGGTAAATTTTTAAGTTCATTTTTACCGTTCTTATTTTATTTTATTAACGGAAGAAATGAATTTATTTGTGTATTTCAAATTCATTTTTATCCAACGTCGTAGTTCAACCGGTAAATTATCTGGCCACCCCAAAAAAAATAGTTTTGATTTTTTTAACACCGGCAACAAAACTGAATCTAATTTACCTTCTTATTTACAACCCTATTTTCTTGGAAAAAAAAACTAAGATTCATCTAAAATATTTGCCACCAATAAAATTTATGAGTTTTCTTTTCTGAATCCACCAATAAGATAAAATTGCTACATTTTTGACTAATTAAAAATGCCAATTAATAACACAGGGTCTCTTGGAGTTTAGACAGCGTCGACTTAAAGCTGTCAAAAAAAAAAAAAAAAAAAAAAAAAA
>JAHZTW010000001.1:250189813-250249860 GCA_020283515.1 Alliaria petiolata | reverse complement strand
AGCCGGTCCCGGAATAGGCCACAAGATCCCACACCAACCGTGTGTGCACCCAAAAGAGCCACCGCATCGAAAGTGTTCATCAGTTTGTCCCCAAAGAACCTGAGAAACGCAGCCACGGAGGCGGTTGGTCCGGGAAGGTTGAACACGCCATCCGCATTCGTTGCCAACCCATCACGTCGCCCTGTGGGGATGTTGTATCTCGGACCTCCAGCTAAAGCCACAGAGTCACGTGTGGCAAGGGCCATTATGTCGGCGCATGAGACGTTGGTGGGACATTGAGCCTCGAGCTCGGCTTTGATCTTGTCGATTAGCTCAAACCCTCTCACGCTCAAGTTTGGACCGACGAATCTCTCCGAATCTGTTGAGTTCAAGAGGATTGAACCGTCGCAGCCCTAGGAGATACAACTAAAATGTTATAAACATAACTAATATATCAATCGGTCTAAAATTTAAGAGAATTGTATCAATTTTATATATGCGCTACAAAATATTCAATTTCTATGTTAAGCACAAACATATTAAGACGAAATCTAAATTATATGCGTTGTCTCATTTTTATGTTTTGAACGTTTTCACGCTCGAATTGATGCCAAAACAAACAAAAAAAGTTTCCACACTCAAATTTAAATTACTTTCGACAGATCCTATATATAGTCCCTATACGGGTTTTGCAATTAGATTAAATGTTCGATGATCATACCCCAACGAAACAGTCGTGAAAATGCATCCGAAGCAAAGCGGCCGTAATTGTGGGGTCACTCTCGAACTCATCGCTCACGAGATTTCGAACGATAGTTTCTGCATTAGGACATGAATTGTTATAAAACCCGAGTCTCAGTTGAGCAAACGTGACCGGAAAAATAAAGAAAACTAAGAGTAGAATAGATAAATTTGTAATCTTCATCTTATTTCGTAAAAAGTTTTGCTTAAGCTAATTTGTTATTTGTTAATATGTACATTTGAGATCAACCCATAGTTACTATATATACCCCAAAATCGACCGTCGATAATATGTTTTTATAGAGGAAAATTTCATACGTGTAAGTCAAATGTATTTAAACTAAGAGAGGTAGTATAAACGCAAAGGGAAACATTCCGTTGCCTTATGGAATATTTAATAAACACTATATGCTGAAAGTTGATGTAGCTAGCTAAGTCGACAATAATATTTATAAACAAATGTAGATATCAACATAATTTTTTATTTTATATAGTCGGTGAGATGTATGTTTCAACTTTCAAAGTAGTTTAAAATTTCCTATTTGGTCGAAATCAAATTTTTGGGCCCGTTCGTTTTTGCATCCAGATGCTCCATTTCGATGCAAATGTTTAAATGTTGTTCGTTTGAACATTTTAAAACCAGTATCCAGATGATGCATCTGGATGCAAAATTCAAAAAATCCAAAAAATTTGAATATTTGAGATGCTAGAAAAAGTAGAGTTTGGATGCAAATTTTGCATCTCAAAAATCAAAAGACTAAAATACCCCTTATGACATAAACCTAAATAAAGTTATGTTTATTATTCTTATTACATACTAATATTTTATATTTATTATTAAAATATTATTTTCTTGCAAAATTATAATTTTCATCAAAACCGAAAATCATGTTTTTCTGTCAAAACTGCAAAATCGCGTTTTCCTATCAAAACTGCAAAATCAGGTTTTCTCTCAAATCCACAAAATTGTGTTTTTCCACCAAAATGGCAAAATCATGTTTTTCCGTCTAAAATCGCAAAATCATGTTTTCTCGCCAAAACCGTAAAATCGCGTTTTCCCGCCAAAACCGAAAAATCGCGTTTTTTCATCAAAACTGCAAAATCGCGTTTTCCCGCCAAAATCGTAAAATCACGTTTTCCCACCAAAACTGCAAAATCACGTTTTCCGCTAAAATTACGTTTTTCCGACAAAACCGTAAAATTTTGTTTTTCTGCTAAAATTGCAAAACCGCAAAATTACATTTTCTCGCTAAAACCAGAAAACCGTATTTTCCCCCTTAATTTTTAATGTTTTATTTTTTGTGTATCTAAAATTTTACTAGTGTATTTTTAAAAAAGATATTAAAATTAAATAAGATTACATTAAAACTTAAATTCAAAAAATTATTTAAATGTGTTAATTATTTAATTTCAAAATGCTGTTCCAAAATCAGAAACGAACATAATAGCTTTCAGATGTAATATCTGAATGTAAAAATCAAAATAAAAAACGAACAATATTTAAATGCAGTATCCAGATGCAGCGTCCAATGCAGCATCCAGATGCAGTGTCCAACTACAGAAACGAACAGGGCCTAAATCTCGGAAATAGTCAGCTGAGTGTTTTTTTTCCCCTTTCTTTCTAATGACATAGTCAGCTCAGTTGCAGTTGCTACTTGCTGCTAAATATTATACATAGATGTCCATTTTGCATTTAGATGCTTCGATTTTGAGAAATGAAAAATCAAGAAATAAAATATGTACTACACTTGATCTTAACCAAAAGGCCGAGTAAGAAATAAATATGTTTTAACAAAAAAAAAGAAATAAAATATGTATTTTACATTAGTAATCTAAACGAGACATTAAGAGTCTGAGACTATAATTGGTTTTAGCCCTTATATTGTTATATACGCCGCATATTGGGATTTTGAACGCATAGAGTTCTCTGTTTCATCGTAGAGTTCTCTGCTTGTGGAGTATTGATGAGAGATTGGGTAGGACCGTGCTTGTTACTGGAAGTTAGTTCTAACAAGTCAACGTGAAAGTTCAAAAAAAAAAAAAAACANCAATAAATTAACCGATTAGATTTTTATGTTAGTAAATTGTATGAGCTTAGTTTTCGCTAAAAGTACTACTTCTTTTAAGAATTAGATATTATTGAATTTTCTTGAGTTATACGAGATAGTTTTAGACGAATCTTGTTACTAATGTAGTTTGCTCTAATATTAGTCAACGACACAAAACAATCGGATTTAAACGCGTAAGATATATAATATAACAATTAACAAGTGTGCTAATTAAGAAGAAGATAAAGGACCCATCGTCATGATGTAAATCAACATGGAGTTAATCTAATGCAATGCAAAGACTCGTTCTTAATTTCCTACAGTGATATTATTCTAAATGAAAAGAGATTATGAAAGATTCCAAAAAAAAAAAAAAAAGACTTGAAGAAAGCAACCTTGGGGTTGATATTATGAAATATAAGACCAAAGCATATTTCGTAGAGATTTGTGTAAAGAAGTTGTCGTTGGAAACAAAAAATAACCAGGGTAGCCGATTAGTTAATTACAGATATAAAAGTAGATAAAGTTTAAAAAGTCTAGTCTTTGTTTTATTTAATGGAAATTCGATTCGTTTTCAAGAGATTTTTTTCTAAAATAATTTCATTTGGGTATGTGTATGCCGTGAATGGCTCATAATCTTTGATCTGTTGCTCAAGTTGATGATTTACTCGGACTTTGATTTCATCTGTGTGGCGATGGCTTATGGAAGTGATATTACATATACCTTACGAATCATCGTTACTGTAAAATGGTGTAAGACGGATTAATGGCTTTTCTTGAATCATCGTTATTGTCAAATGGTGAAAGCTAAGACGGATGGATTAATGCGTTTTTAATTAGGTTAACTGTTTTCTTTTTGTCAACTGCGTTTTTAGGTGAACTTATCATAATTGTCAATGCGCTTCTACCATTGGAAAAAGTAGAAGAGAATCAGATTATTAGAGATTATCTAATATGAAAGGGAAAAAATACGATTCGGCTTTCCCAGTCACGTGGACCAATCAAATTTGGATTCATCGCTGGGCTAAAGCCCGCTCATTTTATATCAGACGCTAAAAAATAATAACAAATATAATATAGCATCACCATCTCTTCAACTTTGAAGATTATAGATCAATACTAAAAAATACTAAAATATACCAAATAAAGTAAAAAAAATACCTTTAAAAAAACAACAAATAACAATAAACGCAAACAAAAAATCATCCGCGCGGACCAACCACTAATTATCTAATATGAAGGGAAAAAATACGATTCGGCTTTCCCAGCCACGTGGACCAATCAAATTTGGATTCATCGCTGGGCTAAAGCCCGCTCATTTTATATCGGGTTAGGCCTACTTAAAATGTTTCTACAGGCGCGACCCGACCCAATCATATCTGACCTGATTGATCCAGAGATTTCGGTTTCGTTTTTGGTCCAAAGAAACCCGAACCTGAGTAACTCGAAAACCTAACAAAATTCAAAATTCATCCTTCGATGAAAGCCCATACGAAAACAAACAAAAGAAAAATAGTAGTTTTCTACAAAAATAAATACCGTTGGAAAAACATATCTGACAAAGACCTATGCGAGGCAACATGGAAAACGGTATTATAAATTTTATATTTGCAAAACAAATTCATATGCCTTTTAACAAAAAGAAAAACAAATACACGAGGAAAGTTATAGAACAGGCTTTCTAGATTTATTTATATATTTTTTCATTTGGAATATCCACTATTTGTCTGTCGCTGCAAGAAACACGAAAACAAAGCAACGTTCATTTCTGCAGAGAGCAGCAAATAAGCAAACTAAAAGTAAAGCAAGTTGAGGTATTTCATATTTTAATGATTGACAAAGGTACAATATGCCAGCTTAAAAAAAGTTAATAAAGGTGTCAATTAATAATTAGTAAAGAGATTAACGGGAGAACTCTAGGTAAGTTCATCTTCATGCCAAATCATCAAGATTCTCTGGTGTTCTTGTTCCGAACATTATTGTTCTAATTTAATAAAATCTCGATCTACCAAGTTATTTGCTTTAAATGAAAGCTTCTCCCATTAAGGCAATAGAATTAATTAAGTATTGTTGATTATATAAATATAAAACATAAAAGAGAAATGATTTAGTCAAAAGCAGGTACACTCGGAGAAACCGAGAAAGTGAGACATCGAATTCGTAATTATGTTCATACCTAATTTTTGTTATGTATATAAGAAGATTATGTACGTGTAAAATGTTGGTCCGAAATTTTAAAAAGTACGTATTTTGATAAGATATTTGGAATTCATGTACCGGGTTTAGAAGGAAAATATTTTGATAAGATTCGTAATGAACTAGGTACTTCCAAAGTTTCACTGAAAATTATAATAAAAAGTACTAGTACTACTACTTATAGACATGAAAGATATGTACATGTTCAATATGTGTGCCGTGCACGTGCGCGTATTGGAACAAGAACTAACGGCTTCTGATTTAATGGTACTTTTTATAATATAAGTGATATAACAAGTACAACATTACATCCAGAAATAGACAGAAAAAAGGCGCATTTTTTGTGAGGTAAAAAAATAAAAAATTCATGCAATTAACCGTTCGAGAAAGTACCGCTGCAAATCCTATACATTTTTTTTTTCAATGCAATTTGCATTTATGAAAGATTCTCCCTTTCGAATTACGTGAATAATATTTTACCGGCCATGCGAGCAAACATTTCATGTTCACATAATCACGAAACATTTTTGCTAAGTTTAATAATTAGAAAGAAGAAGTTTATGTCGATTCATTTGACGCCAAAGCAAAAGAAATAGCAACGGGTTATCTTATCAGTTGGTAAGATAACCATTGCAAGGAAATAGCAATTCACATAAGAATTAACGTGAACAAGTTGATATAACTACTGACCAAGATGCTCATTTTTTCGTTAGTGGTTTAAATGTCCATAACTACAATAATCATGTGAAAGCTATTGTATACCAATTCATATTGTGCGGTTTTATAATTTATAAATGTCAATAAAAGTTAAACCGTCTCTAATTAGTTGATATTCGAAAGAACAAAAAGCACGGTCAACTTCGAATGTTTGGATCACGCAGAGCAGAGCGAACGTATCGAAAAGGATAATGGCAATTAAACCAATGGAAGCTTAAAAATTACTTATATGCTTGCAAAGATTTCAACTAAAAAATCATCAGTCAGTTTCTACTTTTCCATGAAATTGGTTTATATAAAATACTATATTTAATTTAATTCGGTGAGATTACATTAATTAAATGCATAATGAACGAGCTAAAAGCAGTATTAGTTCATTAATTAATTATGAACGTTATAAGTTTATAAGTCTGTAAATACGGTTTGATAATTAAGAAAATAATTTGTCATTTTGTTCATGTTTCTAACGGGAATTCTCTGCATGATGAAAGTTGTTAGATTTAAGCAATATCAGTTTATTAATTATCATTTAACGTAATAAATCTGGAAACACGGTTTGATGAAAAATCAATTTGTCACTTTGTTCATGTTTCAACGGGGAGCTCTTTGGTTGAAAAGCACGACCGCATCACCAGTAACTCCCGATTTCTAAAATTGTAGAAACTTTAATTAATTACAACAAATAAAAACACATGACTTTTAGAAAATAAGTGTGAATGTGATTCCATTAAGCAGCATCAAGCACGGTGTTCAGAAATACCTGAACTTAAAACTTTTTTAATTAAAAATAAAATAAGATTTGATTCGTCCTCTTATGTTAAATCACGTGGCATATTATCTGACGTGTTATTGCTGACGTGTCGTAACTCTACCTCGAACCCTTTTTAAACCCTTCAGTCTCGAGCCTCGAACACAAACAGTGCTTTCTCTCTCTCTGTTAGACCAAAAAAGAAAATTTCAAATCTTTGTTTCTTTCTCTCTCTAGACAAAAAAAAAATCAAATATTTATTTCTCTCACTCACTCTCTCAAAAGAAACTTAACAGTCATCTTCTTCAATCGTAAGGAAAAAAAACGATCAGCTACAGTTTTCTGCGAGGCAGAAAAAATGGCGGACAATGTTCTGAGGAAGCTGATTGTAGAGATCTGTAACGCAAGGAATCTGATGCCCAAGGATGGCCAAGGGACGGCGAGCGCCTACGCAATCGTCGATTTCGACGGGCAACGGCGGCGGACGAAGACCAAATTCCGAGATCTGAATCCTCAGTGGGATGAGAAGCTGGAGTTCTTCGTCCACGACGCGGCGACTATGGGGGAGGAGATCCTTGAGATCAATCTGTGCAACGACAAGAAGACAGGAAAGAGGAGCACATTTCTCGGGAAAGTTAAGATTGCCGGAAACGCATTCGCGGCGGCCGGATCTGAAACTCTTGTTTATTAACCGCTTGAGAAAAGGAGCGTTTTCTCTCAAATCAAAGGTGAGATCGGATTAAAGGCCTACTACGTCGATGAGAACCCACCGGCGGCGCCAGCAGCAGCGGAGCAGAAATCAGATGCAGAAGGTCAGGCTGCCCCGGCGGCGGAAGAGAAGGCGCCGGAGAATCCTAAAGCAGAGGAGGGGAAGAAAGAGACAGAGGCGGCGAAAACAGAGGAAAAGAAGAAAGGAGATAAAAAAGAGGAGGAGAAACCGAAGGAAGAAGCCAAACCGGAGGAGAAAAAACCCGACGCAGCAGCTCCGCCGGCTGCGGATACTAACACAAAGCCGCCTGAAGCCGCCGCAACTCCCGCTCCTCCGCCGGCAACGATTCAGAATCCGGCTCTACCGCAGAAGACAGAGACGGTGAAGCAAAAAGAATCAGGAATTAAACCGGAGAACTTAAACCGGCAAGATCTAATCGGAACAGATCTCGAGCTCCCTTCTCTAACCAGAGATCAGAATCGTGGTGGTGGCTACGACCTCGTGGACCGAATGCCGTTTCTATACATCCGCGTTGCTAAAGCGAAGCGAGCGAACAACGACGGGAGCAATCCGATCTACGCGAAGCTCGTGATCGGAACAACCGGTGTGAAAACAAGAAGCCAAACCGGTAAAGATTGGGATCAAGTGTTTGCTTTCGAGAAAGAGAGCTTAAACTCGAGCTCCCTTGAAATTTCCGTTTGGACGGAAGAGAAAGTTGAGAAGGAAGACAAAACGACGACGACTACGGAGAGTTGTTTGGGAACGGTGTCGTTTGATCTCCAGGAGGTTCCTAAGCGAGTGCCTCCGGACAGTCCTTTGGCTCCTCAATGGTACACACTGGAATCGGAGAAATCGCCGGGGAATGACGTCATGCTCGCCGTCTGGCTCGGGACTCAAGCCGACGAAGCATTTCAAGAAGCTTGGCAATCGGATTCCGGCGGATTGATTCCGGAGACGAGATCCAAGGTTTACTTATCACCGAAGCTCTGGTATCTGCGTCTAACGGTTATACAAACCCAGGATTTGCAGCTAGCTTCGGGACCCGAGCCTAAATCAAAGATCCCCACCACTGAGCTTTAAGTGAAAGCTCAGCTCGGTCCTCAAGTCTTCAAAACGGCGAGGACTTCGATCGGACCGTCCGCTTCTTCGTCTGGCTCCGGTAACCCGACTTGGAAAGAGGATCTAGTTTTCGTAGCTTCCGAGCCGTTTGAGCCGTTCTTGATAGTGACCGTGGAAGATATAACGAATGGACAATCAATTGGTCAGACCAAGATACACATGGGAAGCGTCGAGAGGAGAAATGATGATCGGACGGAACCGAAATCGAGGTGGTTTAATCTCGCCAGCGACGAGAAAAAACCGTACTCAGGGAGAATCCACGTGAAAGTTTGTCTTGAAGGCGGGTATCACGTGCTGGATGAAGCGGCTCACGTGACGAGTGATGTTCGACCATCCGCTAAACAGCTAGCCAAGCCACCTATTGGATTGTTGGAAGTGGGTATCCGTGGAGCTACTAATTTACTACCTGTGAAAACAAGAGACGGTACACGTGGCACCACGGAAGCTTAAGTGGTTGCTAAGTACGGACCTAAATGGGTTCGGACGCGTACGATCCTTGACCGGTTTAATCCACGATGGAACGAGCAGTACACATGGGATGTTTATGATCCTTGCACGGTCGTTACGATTGGAGTTTTCGACAACGGACGGTACAAGCGGGATGAATCTGGAAAGCAAGGGAGAGACGTACGGGTCGGGAAAATCCGAGTACGACTCTCGACTCTCGACATGAACCGAGTCTACCTAAATTCCTACACCTTAACCGTAGTCCTACCAAGCGGAGCCAAGAAAATGGGAGAAATCGAAATCGCGGTTCGATTCTCTTGTCCGTCTTGGCTTAGTATCATTCAAGCTTATGTCACACCAATGCTCCCTAGGATGCACTACGTCCGCCCGCTCGGCCCGGCTCAACAAGACATTTTGCGTCACACGGCTATGCGTATTGTGACCGCTCGGCTTGCGCGGTCTGAGCCGCCGCTGGGTCAAGAGGTGGTTCAGTACATGCTAGACACGGACAATCATGTGTGGAGCATGAGAAGAAGCAAAGCAAATTGGTTCCGTGTCATCACGTTCTTGTCACGTGCCGCCACTATAGCCAGATGGGTTCACGGGATTCGAACTTGGGTCCACCCACCAACCACCGTGCTCGTTCACTTGCTTCTCGTGGCCATCGTCTTGTGTCCGCATTTAGTCCTCCCAACCGTATTCATGTACGCGTTCTTGATCCTAGCTCTAAGGTTCCGTTGCCGTGGCCGAGTCAAAGTCAACAGCGCTGACCCACGCCTCTCTTGTGTTGACTCTGTCACACCCGACGAGCTCGACGAGGAGTTTGACGGTTTCCCGGCGACGAGGCCACCGGAGGTTGTCCGTATAAGGTATGACCGGTTAAGGGCATTGGCCGGTCGGGCACAGACTTTACTAGGTGACGTGGCGGCTCAAGGGGAGCGGATTGAGGCGCTTTTCAACTGGAGGGACCCACGTGCCACGTGTATATTCGTGGTGTTCTGTCTTTTCGCGTCGTTTTTGTTCTACATCGTGCCGTTTAAAATTTTCGTCTTGGGGTTCGGTTTCTACTACATTAGACATCCCAGGTTTCGGGACGATATGCCTTCTGTTCCGGTCAACTTTTTCCGGCGACTTCCTTCAATGTCTGATCAAATCCTGTGATTCGTGTTTTGTGGTTCTTTTATCTGTTTTCGGTCAATGTAATCCTTAATTATTTATTTTTTTCAATATATCTCTCATTATTTTCTAATGGAAGAGGTGGGTCCGTGAGTGGACCTTAAAGATATCATCTCACCAATTGGTTGAAAGTTAACCGTTAGTGCTTAGTAGGGCCAGATATACTTAAGAACATTAAAAGAAGAAATTCACATAAAACCAAAAAGGAAAAATCGTACTGATATGTGGTTTAGGTAACGAAGTTAGTGTGTATATGACCGTTGCAGCCTCGCAGGAGCGCTGCTCTAGGGAAAAAGAAAACTCAAACAATGAAGCTACAAATAAAAAAAGAAAATAGTTATAAATCCCTACCAAAAAGGCCAACTTAGGGAATAAAGTCATCCCGCCGGTTCAGTTTAATCGGATTAGACCAACAAATTCATTGGAGATTCGGCCCGAAATTGCTCCGTCATTTTTTTATAGTTGTAAATTGTAATCTTGTTTTTTTTTTGTCATCGTTTTCTGTCATTAGAAAGATGCTAAGTTGATGCCTCCTTGTAATAAACTAAAGACTAGTAAGTTTTGTTTTTTAAGAAAATAACAAAATGAGATATACCTACTTGTAGTTATTATAACTGCTAGGACATACTAATAAACAAACCCAATTCAATTTTCATTTAATATACGCTTTCAGTATATGCTTTCCAGTTTCCACAAAGACCAAAGATTGGACAAAAGTTTATAGCATGAAGTATTACAATCTAGCCCACCCAACACTCCAAACATTGTAACGATTTTGGAAGTCCAAAACCAAGTCAACACAACAGTATATATATATATATATATATATCTAAATTCATCCTTATTTCCTTATGAATCATCAAAATCAAAGATCAAACACCACTATAAAAAAAATTCCCAAAAAGAATAAGATCGGAGGTGTAACTCAAAGATCAAACACCATCGAGTAGTGTAACTCACACTTCCTATCTACATTGTCTATTGACAAAGTTTTTTCTCAACATAAGCCTCATTAGTAAACTCTTTAACCTCCTAGCCCCCGGACCTAGACCAGGTTCGGGTTTCGACCCACGCTTCCGCTTGTTTCTCAGGATCTCTCGGTCTATCCTATTGAGAACCGGGTCATTGCTCTTGAACTTCCTTGCGAATGGTCGGTTGCTCGTTACCATCTTTCTGTAATCCCTTATCCCTAGAGTCTTAGGATGCTGCTTTGGCGGATTGTCCCACGCGATGTAGTGGAGGTCGTGGTTCACAGTCGTGTTCTTGAACTCATCCGAGTTGCATATGAGTGTCTGAAAATAGCCTTCCGGAGATGAAACGAAGTTGGTGTAGTAGAGAAGGAGTGTTCTTGGTAAGTTGTCATAACCTATTATGCAATATTCTGAGAACGGTCTTGACAGGAATGTCCAGGCTGAACCTGAAATATTTTACATGTCATTTAAATTTCAAAGCAAAGACGTTAAAACTGGAGGCAAAGGCTAGAAATTATGATCGCAATAAGAACATCCATTAAATAGTTTTTCTTGTATAGTTAAAAGTGAAAGAAAGAAGGAGAAACCTGTGAAGAGCTTGAAAGAAGTAGGGAGGCTCCGCTGTTTGATAACCCACCAAATCTCTGACTTGTTGAGGCTATAAAGCCCTGGATCTATTATTATTGGTTTCCCTCTTTTGTTCCTACACATTTTATTATATTCTTCAATGAATTTTTTTACTAATAAGACGATACCACTCAATTTTTTGATAGTTCAAATGGTTCTAAGCATGTTTCAATAATTCCGTTATTTTTTCGAAATAATTAATAATATAGCATAGCTTGTTTCGTTGATAAATTAAGTAAAAAGGAAAGAAAGAAAAAAACTAACATTTTCCATCCCAATCGGCTTGTGTGCTGTATGAAGTTGAGATCTCTAGGCAACTCAGAAAAAGCATAGATCAGATCTGCATTTGTTTAATAAAGTAGAAAAATTATAAAAGAATTACATCAAGGACCATATATATAGAGGCACACCATTGATAAACGTATAACAAGCATATAGAATTACATTACATAACCGGGTGTTATCACCAGAATCAATGTCTAAACCGATCCTAACCAAAACACTCATGTATCACACAAAACGATCCTGACCATGGCATTCTTATTAGGTCTGGGCATTCGGGTATTCGGGTCGGTTCCAAGTCCTACCCGATCGGTTCCGGATCTTTCGGGTAGAGTAATTTAATATCCATATAGGAACCGATAGAATTTCGATTCGGTTTCGGTTCGGTTTTTATCGGTTCCGGTTCGGTTCGGGTCTCAAACTTCAGAACCGTTTAAAACCCGAAAATTTTTGGTTCTCATTCGGTTTCGGTTCGGATCGGGTTTTTTTACCCGATTATACCCGAAATAGTAAAAAAAAATATTCATATACCCGAAATGTAACTGTATATCCGAAAAAAAAAATCAAGATAAAAATTGGATTTTTTAAAAACAGTAAATTTTCATCAACCTGTAAACTGATTTTCGGATCGAATATACATCGGAATCGGTAACGGAAAGAAGATCTGAATAGCTGACTGCGAGATCTTCGAAACCGTATATAGATCGACTTCTGGATCCCTCTGATTCGTCGGAAAATCGATTCACAAAACCCTTACTCGAAAACTATTATAAAAAAAAAAAAAAAAAAAATTCGGATAACCGATCTGTTCCGGGTAAAAACCGGAACCGAACCGATACCCACGGTTCTGAAACTCAGGACCCATCGGATAAAAAAACTAATAACTGAACCCGATCCGAACCGGTTATTTCGGGTCGATTCGGGTTTTCGGGTTCGGTTTTTTTCCCAGCCCTAATTCTTATCATATAGACTTAACTTAAAAATAGAAAACCAGTTTATGTCTTGAAAGTCAAGGTATATATATCGATCCTAACCGGTTCATTCATATATCACACAAATCTAGATCCTATCTTCATCGGCAAAATCTAAATAAAGATGTCATTTGTATGAACTATCATCAGTTTAAAAAAATAATTCGGTTAGTCACTCACCGTACCGTCTTGTGTGACGAGAGGATAATCAGAAGCACTGAGATTGATGAACCAATCCCACCGACAACACCTCAAGAGCAAAGCCATTGCGTGAAGCGTCGTCGCGAGCATCGTGGGTCCTCTGTAAGTCACCAGATTTGGTTTTCCGACGATCATTACATTTCCCTCCGACTGAAACAGAGGCTCTCCGGCGACGAACCGGGCCATCTCCAAATGCTCCTCCTCGGGCGCCTCGAGGTCTAGATGGATCAAATAGTGGTTTCTGCGGTGGTAGAGAGATCGGAGGAGGCGTTTGAGTTTTCCGGCATCGCCTTTGGAGGCGGAGATTAGGTAGGCGAAACAGGGGAGGGTAGAGTCGGGGTTTTGGTTGGATTCGAGGGGTAAAATGGGGATTTTGGAGGAAGTGAAGAGAGTTGTGGCTGTGGGGAGGATGTAGAGGAAGGAGAAGAGGAGAGAGGTTAGTAAGAAGGAGATCATCAACAGTTTCTTCATCGCCGTTTTGTCTCTCTCGCTCTCTCTCTGTAAATTTTCTTGGAATCTCTTTGGAAAAAAGAGAGAGAGAGAGTTTGTGTTGTTTAATGACGGACTAGTTTATTGAACCACAAAGATGCCCTTATATTTATGTTTCTCTCTGTTATCATCCGTAGATTTAAGAATTGCGTATGAAAGCCCAAAAATTCCACAACAATACTAGAAATCAAAAGACCACAAACGATTTAAAAAATATATCACATATTTTGCTATATATTTACTCTTTCTAAAGTCTATGGTGAAATTAAAATTCATACTCGAAGTAGTCATAATCATTTATGGGCTGAACTGTTTTTAAATTGGCACCATCAGAGTATGGTACCAATAGTTTGAAAGATGATTGTCACCAAACTTGACATAAACACTGATCAACCAAACAAATTAAATTCTGTTAATTTAGTAGTATTGGTCTGACAAAAAATATATTTTGTTTTCACTAAACATATATTTTTAGTTATGATTTTAACCAGACAATAGCAAAAAAAATAAAAAAATAAATAAATAATAATTAGTTTGATTTTGATGTAATGTATTTCTTTAGAAGAAATACAAGAAGACAAGTATGTAATAGTAGATGTTTAATGTTTTAATCTGCGTTCACATCTTTCACAAATAAAACTGCATTTTAATTCATGACCTAATAAATTAAAAGCTACATTTACTAAACATGTAAAAATTGTTTTTTTTTTTGCTAAAGGTAAAAATTGTTTTGAGAACAGATAAACAGAAACTCGATATGATTTTGCACCAAAAAAGGTACAATATAATTTTAAAAGTTCAGACAAAACTAGATTGAGAGTAAGAAGATCTAAAAAGGTTGCAGGATTGGGTTCCTTGCTTTTAAGCTACGTCCTCCATCTGTCCTAGTTCTCACATTCTTTCACATGTTTCAGATCTTCAAACTCGCACTCACGTAAACTAATTTACTATATTGCCCTTATATAGCGGGTTGAATTTGGGATTTTAATGATCTATAATAAATGAAAGTACAGTTGGTGGATTTGGTTGGATGATGTCAAAATGTCTACGATCCTGTTTTTGGTTCTTAATAAAATCAATGCCATTTAGTTCATGCCACATGAACTATACATATAGTCCGAATAAAATCATCTGCCATTTTGTTCGGATTTGGGTTGAAACTAGATTCTTAGTAAAACATATTTTTAAGAAATAAACTCAAGTTTTAATCTATTCTTCATTTTTTGTTTTGATATGTAAAATGATCAATTTGATTGATTTCTTCATTTACTTTGTTTTCGGATCGAATTATTTAGAGCAACTTTAGTTCAGCACGAGTATCTTTTTTTGGACCAAACCGTTTGATTAACCGGAGAAAAGCTTTTGAGTTCCGACCTCATTTCTACAGTCCAATAGAGGTCCAATAAAGCCCATGCCAATAAAGGCCATGTACTATGTTGTTTTCTAAGAGTCAGAAGAGTTATATTGGACCTTGTCAAAAATACTACCAGCATAATCAAAATTTTAAGATGTCATTCATAAAATGTATGTAATTCATTTTCTTTAATTAGAGTTTCGTATAGAGGCACATAAAAGACTTAACGTGTGGGTGTAGATTCCCATGTGATGAGATAATGATATATTTTGGTGATAGAGTATCATTTAAGTACTTGGTTTTATACTATATCTGAATGTTTTCATTTCTTTGATACATTTTAGGGTCTGTTTGGTTGTCATTTCTAAAGTAATTTTTTCCCCATCCCGATTTACTAATGTAAGATTGCACATCGAAACAAAAACGAATTCTTTAATTAAAATAAAAGTTTCCCACCCACTCCTTTCTCACTCACTCCTTCTATGTATCAACCAATAATGTTTTAGCTAGGTTTGTATATGTACTTAATTTTAGACACTTATCCTCTCACGCCAAAAAGTAACAACTAAGAGGCATAAAGGAAAGAACAGAAATTAGATAGAAGTTGAACTAAACAAACGTGTATCTTTTGTCTACTCATTTCTACTTCATTTTCCTATGAAAAAACCTTTGAAATTTCATTTGTTGCTATCGATGACTTAACCTACCACTTTTATAATTTTCTTTTTTGACATTTCACTTTTATAATTTTATTCCACAGGTATATAATCATAAAACGAGGATAATATTTTTTTATGTTGCAATTTTTCCCTTCAAAAAAATAAATTTAATGTTGTTCATGTCTCCATCTTATCATATAACACAAATAAATAAACCAATTATAATTTGAGGAGAATGTTGAAAGTTACGAAGTCAGTCAGTAAATGTTACTTATTACCATTTGCAATGTCGTCAACACACGACAGCAAAATTACACTTGGATTGGATTCAAGAATAGTTGACAGAGACAAAAGTGTAGACTTATTAATTTTAAAGCACCTTTGTTACGACGATGAGTAGAGTAGATAGCCAAAGATGAACCTACATGTATCAATACTCAATACTACCAAAATATAAACCTAACAAAAAAAAAACAATTTTATTGAGTTTTGTATAACGTATTTCCATAATTCTTGGACTATGAAGACCAAATGAAAACAGTATAATTATATTGTTTATAATTATAGGTTGATTAGTTTCTTGGGGGATCAGGAATTGAGGAAACTTTAAAAGCAAAAAGTGAAAACAACAATAATTGTAGATTACTTTAAAGATGGAGTAAGTCAAAGTAATGGAATAAAGTATGTTTATTAAAATATTCGAAATTAATTTGATAAACATCGATAAAATGTTGACTAAGATTAGATGTATGTATATATATATACACACACACAGAATGATGATTGATGAAGATGGTTAAGTGGAACTTGGGTTCCAAGGAACTCTCTTGGCAAATTCAACGCAGCTATGCCAACACCAGCAAGCAACGGCCATGCCTCTCGCGTGCAGATTCAAGAACCAAGAACAAGATCTCCTCTTCCTCCTCCTTCTTCTCCAATCGCCTTCAAGGTCTCTCTCTCTACTTTCTCTCTCTTGAATCAAGAACCAGGAAACTCTTTTCTTGATCTCTGTATCTTCTCTGCTTCTCTCTCTATCTGTATCCTCAATCTCATCTCTCTCTCTCTCTCTGGGTCCTCTTTTTGCTTCTCCTATATGCTCTCTGTTTCTCGTTGACTATCATTACTGTGCTTCTTGACTCGAGAACAAAACCTAGGCTCAGCTGCTGTTTTGTCTCTTCTTGTTTCTCCATGGTGATTTTTGCATCGAATTCACATTTATCAGCTTCAAATACCCATTAATAAGATACCAAATCGGTTTTCTTTTTGCAGGAACAACAAGGTAGACCACCACCCGCCGCACAACAAACAATAGCCGGAAAACTCTTTAGAAATCTCTTCAAGGGTCTTCTCTTCTCACAACTAACCTTGATCTCACTTTTGGTGATCGTTCTCACCATTCGCGGTCTCATCTTAGCAAATTCACACCAATTCCACCCCAAGAAATGGTACCCTCCTTTACTAGCATCTATAGCTGTCTCAGGAGTTGCATCTTTAGCCTGGCAATGCATCTTTATCTACAATCCATCAAGAGCAGTCAAAGCAACGTTCTGGCTTAGCCCAATACTCACTTGCTCGGTTGGTATCTTGCTTGTTCTGATTGGCTCGGCGGTAGATGCAGGGATCGGTGCCGTTTTTGTGCTTTTCGCCGTTACGCAGTCTCTGTATGGTTGCTGGATCACTCCGAGGCTTGAATACACCTATAAGATCTTATCGCTTTCCACAGCTTTTCCACCTGCAAGAACCAGAGAGGTAGTCAGTTTATCAATCTTTATAAGCGTCGTTTACTCGGGTTTCTTGGTGACTGGAATCGGAGGGGCAACTTCCACAAGAACAAATCTAGATCTCTTGTTCATATCTGTAATCTTGATAAGCTTAGCATGGACAATGCAAGTTCTCAAGAACGTACAACAAGTTGCGATCTCGAGGGCGAGGTATGTAAACTTTGCACATGGAGAAGACATGGACGCTTGGGGTGCTTTCCGTGTCGCTGTGAAGCACTTGATCGGGAGCATCTGCATTGGCTCGACGCTTGTTCCAATCATCGTACTCATCAGAGGATCGATCAGAAGCGTTAATCTAATGTCAGGGAGCAGCGACGAGGTGATGTATTCAGGTGCTGATTGCTTCTCGGCCATCGCCAACAAGCTGATAACATGTGGAAACAGATGGGGCTTTGTACATGTGGGAACCTATGATAAAGGGTTCGTGGAGGCTTCGAGTGATACCTGGAGGAAGCTGAGAAGTACAGCCGGGTTAGAGAAACTGATAGATTCGGATCTCACAAGCTCCATATGTTTCCTCAGTGCGGTTTCTGTAGGAGCAGTGTCTTCACTGACTGCAGGAATATGGGTGTTGTTAATCCACAAGGAATATGCCCTGGAAGTGACTCTCTATGCTTTCATAATTGGATATTTCGTGGTAAGATAGCTAATCCTAAGGCTAGTAGAGAAAGAATCAGAATGGCTTATATTAGACAGAGTAGCTTATGTTTTGGTTTGTTTTGCAGGGAAGGGTAGCTTTGGCGTGGCTACAAGGGTGTGTATTGGCTTACTATGTAGCTTATTCTGAAGATCCTCAGAGCATGCGGTTTGACGGTACAATCCCAGATCGTATCCAGCGTCTTCAAATGTTTAGTGCTCACCGAGATAACAGGGAGCTTGAGGTTGGTCGAGAGAGACAAGATAGTGATTACTGTTGAGGCTCTACGAGACTCGCCACAAACATGTAAAGCAAAACAGGAGCATTAGTACTTTATATGTTCTTTCTTCAAGGCTTATTAGATTCTAATGATAGGAAATTCTAGATTCAACGTGCTCATATGCCAAAACTCCAGCTAAAGAATGAATGTGCATACTCCTTCTCTTTACCTCACGAAAAGTTGTAATTTTTAAAAAGTGATCCGATTTCAGCTAAGAGATAACACCAGCACAAAGAGAACCCAGGGAGTTCCACCACAGCCTATAATGCAAAGTTCACAGGAGAAAAAGTTCATCACAGTTTGTAAAAAATTTGCATAAACATGACTATGTAAGATGCACAATGTAATGCACCTAAAGCTTCACAGCGAGTAACCGAAAATACACTAAAGACTGCTTCTTTGCCTGTCAAACATAACTCAGTCGAAGAACTTAGCAACAACCATATAGCATTTATACTCTATAAACAAAATGATGCACACACTTGGAAATGATCTTGAGTTATATACAATCAAATCAATTGCAGCAAAGAAAAACTAATATATCCAGAGAGGATACTAATAATGCTTGTATGACACAAGTGTGCAAAAGTGCATTGTTCATGGTTAGCTGAGATTTTCAATGAAAGAAGAAACTAGCTCAAAGTCAGAAAAAGATTGTTTAGTGATGAGAAATCAAAATGAAGAGACTTGTATACATCAATAGAACAGTGTCATCACATCGTAATGACAAAGGAAAATATCCACTGCAGAAGAGAAGCAGCTTACTTTGAGAAATGGAACAAGAAGAGTGAGAGAGAGACAGAGCACATTTCAAATCGATATCGAAACGCTACCGCAAATGAAAACTTAATTTCGTCGATTGATTTGATGGTCTTCAATTGAAAGAAGATGACTTGGTGAAGCGATTCAGTGAGGAGATTTAGAGAATGATGATGTAACACATGAATATTTAGAGAATCGTTACCACGTAGGCAGCCGTATGAAAATCTTCTGTGGTTGCTTGACCCATGTGGGCTAAGCCTTTTAGGCATAACGTTCTAAAGTACCAGTCTTTCCTATCTGAGAAATTTTTGCCGAGATTGATGTTATTCGTCAGATCGCATAGCAGCTTGAAGCTGCGACACTCCAATGCCACGATTATATATAACATACTAATACAGTAAATTAATAATGTTGGGACTTCAACATTTTATTATTTTATATAGTTATTAATTTATAGAGATATTTTTCGGTTTGAACTCTAATAATAGCAAATTGTTTCCAACAGTGCAAAATTTGTTCAGGAGATGTCGCATCAATGAATTTAGAAGATGAGTCGAACAACATTCATAAACATAAAGTTGTGATTAATAATTTCAATTATCGAAAAAAATAGATGCATGCCAATAGCATATTCGATTATCTAGATGAAAGTGATACATTATCAGAAGTTCAAATTAAATCAAAGTATACCGGTTTGGTGGTGATCTCTACTAGTCAATCAAGTCGGTTCATTATGATTTACATGAGAAAAAATAATACCCGTGCACGCGCCTCTTTAGCAAGGACATCGGCACGGACAGCACGCGGGATCAAACATAAACTAAAAAACTCAGGGAGTTGTCACGCAAATTCGCAGAGTTAATTGTGTATCGAATCAAAAGTTGGATCAATCGGTTAGCTCCTGGTACATCAAAACCGAACTATTTGCTCGGTATAATACTGATTATTTTGGTTTTGTAAATACCAGTTTAGTATAACAACCGGGTCTGGCTTTTGGCATAGAGCCAAAACCAATCGGTTTAACTGGCTAGTCTTATTTCCATGTTATGAATATAATCGTATTTTATATCATGATGAAAACTAATAAATTTCAATCTAGTAATCAATAATTCATATTACAAGAAATTTTTATTTCTCAAAATCTCTAGAATTCAGACCTATCTGTTCGGTATAAAACTGATTACGGGTTTTGAAAAAAATACCAATTCAGTATAATAGCCGGTTCGGTTTGAAACTCAAAACTACAATCGCTACGCCTGAAAACTCAACACGGTCGCCAGAAACGCTCCCGCGTCTGCAAGGAACGGATAAAGTCTGTCTTTCTCTCTCTATCGTTGGGTGTGAAAGAAGAAGAAGAAGAAGAAGAAGAAGAAGATGATGCTGACGAGTCCCAGTAACGCGCTTCATGGTACTGCACACTTCTGGCCAATTCGCCGGAGTAGGCTTTGCCGCTCCCGGAATTTCCCTCGTTTCCACTCCGGCCAACGCAGCGGCGGAGCAAATTTGTGCTCGCTCTCTCTTCTCTCCGCAAGAAGTAGCGCGAGTAGATTTCGTGTCAGAGCTCTAGTCAGGCCAGATGTTTCCGAGGACGCTGATTCCGTCGGCGATGGGACTCTGGCTTTCACTAATCACATTTCCGTCAAGATTCCTTTCGGAAATAGAGAGGTAAAATCTCTTCAAAAAGCTGTACCCATTTTGCTTTCTGTTTGATTCGGAGATGAGTGGTTTTGTATAGTGTTAGAATGGTTAGGTAATGAGTTTGTTTTGCTCGAATTAACTCTATAGTAGAGAAGCAAAGTTCGCTGCTTTAGTTGTATGTTTTGAACCTTTAAGTTTTACCTTCTCTCTTTTGTCTACTGTATAGATTTTAGTTGAGACTGGTCTTATGGGGAGACAAGCAAGTTCTTCAGTTACGGTGACAGATGGAGAAACTGTAAGTCTGCTTCTTTCAAATGCCAAGAGCTTTAAACTTCTTTTGATGGAGAAACTGTAGTCTCCCTCACATCTAATTTTGAGTGTGTCTACTTGTCACTGTAGATTGTCTACACATCTGTTTGTCTAGCCGATGTTCCTAGTGAGCCCTCAGATTTCCTTCCCCTTTATGTTCACTATCAGGAGCGATTCTCTGCTGTAGGTCGAACTAGGTAAGCGGTTTTGCAATCTTGGAATCTCTTGCTACAAGAATAATAAATCATAGCCTAAATGGTGATTTATATGGTACAGTGGTGGTTTTTTTAAGCGAGAAGGAAGAACCAAAGAACACGAGGTATCTACTCAAACGAAATGATGGCTGCTTTCTTCTATTTCTTTCATCCTTCTTAACATGTTTCTACTTTTGGTGTCTATGCAGGTTCTGATTTGTAGGTTGATTGATAGACCTCTACGTCCCACTATGCCCAAAGGTTTCTACCACGAAACTCAGATATTGTCCTGGGTATGCTCCTTCTCCGTGGATTTGTTTATGCTTTCTTTTTACCATTCATTAAGTTATTCGATGGGATTATCAGAGAATAAATGATCGTTTTCATTCGACGCCTTCCCCTATCTGTTGGTCGTTACTTATGATGAATCAGGGTTTTTGCCTCGCTCTATCTTGCTTCTCTTTGGTTGCAACAAACTACCTTTGGACATGTGTTATCTCTTGTTTTTGTGTGCCTAAAACATGTATGAAGATAGTTGCATTGATCTCCTTGGTTTGGTCTCACTCGTCATTGGACCGTTGCTTGTTTGTGGTTTCAGGTTTTGAGCTACGATGGGTTACACGCACCTGATGCTTTAGCTGTTACATCTGCTGGAATAGCTGTGTATGTAGGGTCATCTCGTTTCAGTTTTTATACGAGTGAAGTTCTTTTGTGTTGGCGACATTGACATGGCTTTGTACTGAATGAATACCACAGGGCTCTTTCGGAAGTACCAAATTCAAAAGCGATTGCAGGAGTTCGGGTCGGTCTTATTGGGGGCAAATTTATCGTCAATCCAACCGTGAAGGAGATGGAAGAATCACAGCTAGATTTGTTTCTAGCTGGGACAGATTCTGCAATTTTAACGATAGAGGTCAAGTTTACTCCTTACACCTGAGTTTGCAAGATTTGCAGTTTTTCCTCTTCGTCTGTTTTATCTTGACTTATCCTTGCTTATTGCAAATGTTCCGATATTTCAGGGATACAGTAATTTTCTTCCTGAGGAAATGCTGGTCCAAGCTGTTAAAGTTGGACAGGTATTTCAAATTTTAATTGAGATTATTTCAATTTTCTAAAATCTGGATTAAGTACTAAATGTGAGGCTTTTCTCTTTTTGTTTTGTTTACCAGGATGCTGTACAGGCTACATGCAGTGCTATTGAAGCTTTAGCAAAGAAATATGGAAAGGCCAAAATGCTCGAGGCTATCAGATTACCACCTCCTGAGCTATACAAGCATGTGAAAGTATGATATATACACATTGTTTCTGTTTTGTTTTGCGGTGATCTTAGCTCGTAAATCAAATGCCAAATCAATTGTTTTCTGTACACAGGAACTTGCTGGTGAGGAATTGACCAAAGCGCTACAGATTAAGAGCAAAATACCAAGAAGGAAAGCAATATCGTCCCTGGAAGAAAAAGTCTTGACAATACTGACTGAGAAGGGATATGTCATTGATGAGGTAGCATTTGGTACCACAGAAGCACAACCGGAATTGTTGGAGGATGAAGACGAGGATGAGGAAGTTGTTCCTGAAGGTGAGGTGGACCAAGGTGATGTTCACATAAGGCCCATCCCTCGGAAACCTATCCCTTTAGTGAGTCTCTTAACCTTTTTCTACATGGTAGCTTGAAACTGACCTTTTCTCTTATTCAATTTTTTTCTTTTTTTTATGCTAACAAACTAGCGATTGCCCTTGTCTAGCTATTTTCTGAAGTAGATGTGAAGCTGGTCTTCAAAGAAGTATCGTCAAAGCTCCTGCGGAAGCGAATTGTTGAGGTATAGCATCTGATTTTTTGGTATCTCTGCCAATTACGTATGTGTTGATAGGAGATTTTCGGAAACAAGCTCTATTGATTCCATTTGACATCTTTCTTGTTCTCTTTATTCCCATCCATAGGGTGGTAAAAGAAGTGATGGTCGAACTCTGGACGGGATTCGTCCAATTAACTCAAGATGTGGAATGCTTCCGAGGGCACATGGCAGTTCTCTTTTCACACGTGGTGAAACACAGGTAACAGAGAAATGTTGCCTTCAGGGGAATTCCTGCGTGGCTATTTCGTATTTCCAGCCTTTGTCTTATCTGTTAAAGAAGTTGGTTATTCTCATACTTTGAATAAGGAAGCGTTATTGTATAATTTTTTCAGGCACTTGCAGTTGTTACTCTTGGTGATAAACAAATGGCGCAGAGAATTGACAACCTTGAGGGTTCTGATGAATACAAGAGGTTCTATCTTCAGGTCTCTTCAATAATTTTTCTTCTTCACTCTGTTATTATTTTTTACCGATTACTTTTTAAGATTTTTTTTGACACAATTTATAGCATCTACAGTAATATTTTTTAAAGAAATTTCAATGCTTAGTCTGATCTTTGATTTTCTCGTTGAGCTTAGTGTGATTTTCTAAGCTACTGCTTGTGATGTTTCAGTACACTTTTCCTCCATCGTCTGTTGGTGAAGTTGGACGAATTGGAGCACCCAGTAGAAGAGAAATAGGTCATGGGACACTAGCAGAGCGAGCATTGGAGACCATATTGCCTAGTGATGATGATTTTCCTTACACAATACGTGTTGAAAGTACAATTCTTGAAAGCAATGGTTCTTCTAGGTCAGTTTTTTTTGTTTTTCTCTGGGTGTTGAATCGCGGTGTGCCAAGTTTGTATGAGTGATAGATTTGTTCTTGGTACTTATATTCATCTGCAATTATAACAGCATGGCATCTGTTTGCGGCGGTTGCTTGGCTTTGCAAGATGCTGGAGTTCCAGTCAAATGCTCTGTTGCTGGCATAGCAATGGGAATGGTTTGGGATACCGAAGAATTTGGCGGTGATGGATCTCCCCTGATCCTTTCTGACATCACTGGAGCTGAAGATGCATCCGGTGATATGGACTTTAAGGTCAGAAAATATAAGGGATGCTCTTCAAGGCCCTTGCATTAACTTGAATGCTGACGATTTTGATTTGTTTGTCTATAGGTTGCTGGCAATGAAGATGGTGTTACCGCATTTCAGATGGACATTAAGGTTATTACCCGTGTCTTGATTTACACTGCCGAAATGGTTTTAAATGGCAATAGATAAATCTGTTGGTAACATCTTTGTGTTTTTCCTTTTCTTTTTCTGTAACCGTTAACTAGGTAGGAGGAATCACTTTACAGATAATGGAAAAGGCTCTATTCCAGGCGAAAGCTGGGCGTCGCCACATTCTTGGTAAGAAATTGTGGGGGATTCATGAAATATTTCATCTCGACAGCTAGAGTTTGGGAGATTTAGTTTCTAGATAGTGGAACTAATTATCCTTGAAAAATGTGTGCCATTTGAGATGTAATTTACTAACTTTTATTCTCTCTGTGCAGCTGAAATGGCAAAGTGCTCACCGCCTCCTGCCTTGAGTCTCTCAAAATACGCTCCGCTGATTCATATTATGAAGGTTTGTTGGCTTCAACTCATTTCCCCGGAATTACTCAGTCTAACGCCTTATTGCCCTGAACTAAAGATTGTTGGCTTTTCATGTGCTGCAGGTCCATCCAAGTAAAGTATACTCTCTTATTGGTTCTGGTGGGAAGAAAGTAAAGAGCATCATTGAAGAATCCGGAGTTGAAGCCATTGATATGCAAGATGATGGAATTGTGAGATTTACAGGATTTTGTTTTTCATTCTTCTCAATGTTTTTGTACCTTATGGGTGTTTCATCATCATAACTTTTTTTTTAAAAAAAATTCTCTGTCAAGGTCAAAATTATGGCAAATGATATGGCGAGTCTGGAGAGGGCGAAAGCGATTATCAGTGGATTGACAATGGTTCCAGCTGTTGGTGATATCTACAGGTATGTCTTTCTATCCAAGTGATTTTTTTTTCCTTCACCTTACATGGATTTGGATTCTGACCTTTTTTTGTTTATCAGGAATTGTGAAATCAAATCAATGGCTCCTTATGGTGCCTTTGTAGAGATTGCTCCTGGACGAGAAGGACTTTGCCATATCAGTGAGCTGAGTGCTGAATGGCTTGCGAAACCAGAGGATGTGAGCGTTACCCATTGATTCCTTCCTTTTTTTTCGTAGAAAGTTTCATCTTTTCTTCAGGCTTGGACTTACGCTCGTCCCCCATTAATGTTGTCCTTCAGGCCTTTCAAATAGGAGACCGCATTGATGTCAAACTAATAGAGGTCAGCGAGTTCTTGCGTCTCTATAACTCATAGAGACATTATAACACTAATTGGAAACGAGAATTAGATGAGTTGTTGAACAAAGAAACATTGATAATGCAGGTGAATGAAAAGGGTCAGCTTCGGCTTAGTGTACGAGCTTTACTTCCGGAATCAGAGACAGACAAAGAGAGTCAGAAACCACCGGCGACAAGTGATTCTACCAGAGACAAGGGTCCACCAAGGAAATATGTAAATACTTCATCGAAGGACCGTGCAGCTGCAGGAGCATCAAAAGTTGCATCTCGGGATGAACTTGTCCTGAAGAAGAAAGATGTCAGGAGAGCAACCGGTGGTGACAAGCCAATGGAAAGCAATAGCAGTAGCAACGAAGAAGAGAGAAGCAGCTTAGTAAACGGTGAAGCTACAATCAGCTAGTGAGTGCGATCATGATCAGTGTTTCATATCTGTTTCTTGTGAAGACTCATTACGTAAGGAGGAGAGATTCTTCCAACAGAAGCACAGGTGCGACTTGAGAAATCTTATTTCTTGGTTTTGTTTTGCGGAAACCACAGGCAGTAAAATAAGCGAGACACGACACATGTTGCAGATGTCTTTTCTTGAATTTTTTTAAAATGTTTTATAGTTATTTTTCTTTGCAGTTTCTTCTTGAAGCTGTTATATGTTGGTAATTCTGGTGTGGAGGAGGATAACATTTTGAAGACGACATATGTTGGGAGATTCTCAGACATTAAATCCAGATCCTAAGAACATTAAATCCTTTCTTTCTGCTGTCTTCTCTTGCAAACTCGTTTGTCCTTCTACATCCCGCTTAGGTTATTTTATATTTTAATGTTATTATTGACTTAATCATATTTAGATGATTTTTCTTCAAGTTTTTAATTTGTATTTTTTTTTTGTTTTCTAGTGTGTGTATATGTCTTTATCTGGAGAATTGAGGGTTAGACTTCGGTAAGCCCCCCCCTATAATTGAAACTCATACTCGGGAGTCTTGTTCAAATGACAAGAAACCAAAGGACAACTAATGAACATTGCCAAAGTTCGTCTTTTTTTAATCACTTAGTTTGTAAACTTGTAAAATGCAACAAGCCGTGGGATTAGCCAACAAACTAAGCAAAACTCAGATTCTCAGACTCACTAATTCCAACATACAGGATCCCATATATAATATATTGTTTGGTCTGTTTTCTCAGTGGTCTCGAACATGATAGAATGAGAGATTCTAGGATTGAAGAATCTCTAAAACCAATTTGCTCATGCTTTATCTTGAAGTTCTTATTTCTGTTCTCTAGACAAGTTGCAGGAAAGTTTCTTTGGTTAGAATCTTACACTTCCCATTAGGAGTACACAGTTTGGTTAGAATCTTACTCTCATAACCATCTCTACATTAATGTATATTTTATTATAATAATAAAACTGAAAAAAAACTCATTCCCCATTGCTTTCTTATCAATTTTCAATTTTCAAAATTGATAACTCCTTTTAACTGAAAAAGCAATGGGGAATGAGTCAAATTATTTTCATCAAAACTGAAAAAGAATAATAAAGAACACTAATTGAAACTTTTTTTTTTTTTTTGAAAAAAAATTTGTACCTTTTTTCTCAATAATTTTTTTTTTTTTTTTTTTATGATTACCAATTTAAAAATTTTCAAAAAAAATTTGAAAATTTGGAGGCTGGTAACTCCATCTCTACGGTCGTTTTGCGTGGAAGAAGCACATAGATTATCAATAAACTCGAACAAGCGGTTGGGTTTATAGTTAATACATACAAGGCCATGTGCATAGACCATATCGTTTCTGTTCCTGTAGCTGCAGCTGATAGTGATGTTCGGGCGAGCCTAAACCGATTGGAGAAATCCATCCAACGGTTGGAGAAAGTGGAGGAAGGAAAAGGAGGAGTGGAGGAAGGAAAAGGAGGAGATTAGCAGGAAGGCAAAGGAGGAAGAGAAGAAAGAGGAAGTGAAGGAGGAAGAGAGAGGAGAATAAGAAGAGGAGAGAGAAGGAGGAAGAGAAGAAGAAGATGGCAAAGAAGGAAGAGAATGACTGATATTAGAGACGTGTGGGTGAACGCATTATCGGATGTTTGACTCGGATGTTTGACTGTTGGTGTGGTAAGTGTTGCTTTGTGGTTTGCAAAAAGCCGAAACTATTAATCTTTTTGTATTGAAAAGTAGACATAGACAAACTATACGTTTGTTATAGTTTGTTGCCACTTCAAACCATGTGCAATATATGTGCAGAGATGAGACTAAATGTGTAAAGAAATCTCACTACATAAACCACCTAACATTTTAATTAATTTGATTTTTCATTTTTGAGATTTCAGGCTTTTGTCTTTTCTTTATTCAGTTAAACCCCTATGTTTTGTTGAAAATTGAAACTATGCCGTGAGTAAGAGGCTGTCCTGTGATGATGACCAAATTTCAGTGGAATACTGATTTTTACCTTGTAAAATGTGGGTCCCACTTTTTTCCGATAAAAACATAAAAATTTGTTAATGGAGTAATTTTAAAGGAATCCAGCGTAATCATTAGTTACGCTACAATTTAGTCCTCTAATAGTCCTAAGATCATTTAGCCAAAAAATGTCAAAATATATAATTGAAATGGAAAAGATGATATTGGCTAAGAGATGTACATTTTGAACGACTAACAATGTACATGAAATGTTGTTTGTATATATTGGCCTGTGTTTACTCTTGTTCCATCTCTTTAAATGCTACAAGAAAGCTTGAGCTCGATCCCCTTCAGCTTTGCTATGAATCACCCATTTCAAGCAAGGTGATCTGTTGTTTTCCCTGTACAAGTCGTTGGAACGTAGCCTGCACTGTTCAGTAAGCTGTGAGACCGGCCATAGAAGAGATAGATCATGCTTCCAACAAGCAGCCATATCAAGACCCTGATCCATGTCCCAGCTCTGCCATTACAAATACCGACAATGTTTTAGAAAGATCCAATTTTCATTCATACACATTCACGATGGTCCATCAAACTCACTCACCCGATGTTGATGATCAAGTAGGTATTGATCAAAATGCAGAGAACAGGAAGATATGGGACGAATGGGCAGAGAAACCCTGAAACCGAATCAAATATAGAGCGTCAGTTGAAAATGAAAAGCGTACAGATCAAGTATATATGGTTGTAGCCAGACTCCCAACAAACTCAGCAGAAACTATTAATTAAGCAAGCATCACCTTCACAGAAACTATTTACCTCCTTGGTGTCCAAAATTGTGCCTTTCGTCATCCTCATCGATGTAACCAAGAGTAATCAAACTGCCAAGTAAGATGGCTGCACTGACACCACACATAGTGAACCGGGGAAAACTGTCAAAGGTCAAGAAAACCCGTTAAGAGGATATAAACCATACAAATATAAAAAAACATGTAAATCTTTCAACAACAGAGTTGAAAACGGTTTCACAAACAGGGGTGGACATTCTACTTGAGTTCGACACGCAAGTAGCTGTGATATCGTTCAAGCTATTCACATCAGCTTAATTAAGTCTATTTCTATTTGTTTAGAAATAATGAAGACTCAACTAGACGCATGGATACAGACATAAGATATCAGATAATGAACCGACCTTGGAAGACGCTCAGCAGAAGCTGCTGAAGCAAGGCCTAAGACACCTATGCACACAAGAACTATACTCCAGGCAGCAATTTTTCTTCTCTTTCCAAAATACTTCTCATCTGTTCAATGAAAAAATAAGAAATGCGGATTTTAGAGCAGAGCCATCTTAATAACATATACAAAGGGTAACTACGTGAATGGGCACATTTAAGTACCTCGAGCTGTTTCATCGCCAAGTAGAGGAGAATCAGAAGATTCTATAGCATCCACAAGAGAATTTTCAGTTTGCGCTCTACTTTCATCGGTATCAGTCCAAGTTTGAGAGGAGGATGGTTGGGGAACTCCATCTGGTGGTACATATCTGAGAACTAACACACAGGCTGCTACAGCAGTGAATGCCATCAGAGTGCCTACACTAACCTGATGAATGAATACCGATGTGAGTTACAAAGAGAAGAATCTTTTATCATAATAGAAATGAGTTTCAACTCAAATATCAATACTAGGCTAATCAATGAAACCACTATTTGCCACTAATTGTAGTTAAGAAATCTTTCCATGGAACATTGACACATGTAGTGTACGCAAAGATCAGCTTACCATCTCGGACAACTGTGAAACATCCATGAAAAATGCCAGTGAAGCAGCCAGCACACCAATTACTATTGTGTTTTTCACCGGTACTTGAGTTCTTGGGTTAATTTCTGAAAAGAAAGCTGGCAACAATCCATCCCTAGCCATTGCCATGAAGATTCGCGGCTGATAAAAGAAACCACAAAGCACTGTCAAAATGACATGTGTGCATTACCAAGACCCACAAGAAACCTAGCATTGAGCTACATTTACAGCCAAGGAATATCAATACCAAAAAAATTTGAACTTGGGTTTTCAGAACAACAAGAATTGGTTAGTACCTGAGCCAGAAGCGAACCCAACAAACTCGCGCACAGAGCAGTTACTGCCCCAATGGTTAAGATGTACCTGAATTATGTAGGAATAATAAGAGAACAAAGCAAAGATAAAAGGAAGTGTGTGTATATACTTCACTCATGATATTTGAGTCTCAAGAGATGTATCATGCTTACGCTGCCCATTGCATCCCACTGTCTCCAAATGCAGAGGAGATAGGAGTATCAGGATTCAATGTGTAGTATGGGACTAATCCAACAATAACTACTGATAATAGCATATACAGAATGCAGCATATCAGTAACGCAATCCCAATGCCCAATGGAAGATCCCTTTGAGGATTTTTAACCTGTTGTGGCAATACCAAAAGGTTTAACAGATTAACAGAAAAAAATTGGCGGAATTATGGAAGGAGTTTGCAATACCAAGACCAACATCCTCTTCTATGATTCGAAAAGCATGAGAGTAATATTCAATAAACTGTGTACCTCCTCAGCCGTACTAGTTACAGTATCAAATCCAATGTATGAGAAGAATACTACAGCAGATCCGGCCAGTATCCCATTTAATCCAAAAGGAAAATACCTGTAAAACATTGATATTTAGGGAATAAGTTTTTCGACACAAAACTTAGCCCAACGGGAAGAAGAAGAATGGGTTTAATTACCCACTCGGAAGATCATATCCAACCCATCCAGTCTTGAAAGCTAAATAGCCACCAACGACTATGATGAAAACCAATGTGCAAACATTCACTGATGTTACAATTGCTTGTACCACTGAGCTCTGTGAAGACAAAAACAAACGGGCACTAACACTGTTAACAACCCTGAAATGGATTGCATTACAAAAGTTTTGAGCGAAGTACCTCCTTTATCCCAAAGCATAGTAGTATTGTGACAATCATAATCAAAAGTGCTGCACATGGATCAACCACAATACCAAGTCCGGGTATGGTTTGTCGAGCTAAGAACACAGGAAGTTTGTCCAAGCCTCCAAAAAATGATGCCTAAGACACACAAAGAAAAACACCAAGCCAGAATTAAAATCAACAGGAAAAGAGGATACATATAACTCAAAGGGAGAAAAAAGGTACCAGATTTGGAGATATGCCACGGGCAATGGCCGATCCACCAATCGTATAATCCAATACCAGTGCCCAACCAACCAACCAAGCAATCCTATGATGAAGTAAGACCATCGAGGGTATGAGTTTTAAGACGAACACTATAGAAGATGTTTCAGGAAATGAATGTTTCAGTCATTTTTTAACATAAAAAATCCATGTATATACCCTTCTCCAAGACATATGTATGCGTAATGATAAGCACTCCCAGCAGATGGACAGCGTGAAGCAAGCTCAGCGTAACAACACGCCGAGAGAGCAGCTGCTACTCCAGCAATGAAGAATGATACAGCAAGAGCAGGTCCTGTGTGCTCTCTAGCTACTGTTCCCACAAGAATATACACTCCTGCTCCAATTGTTGTTCCAACTCCTGGCAAATCAACAGAGAAATCAACATCTCTGGGAACAAAAATTGATCGGCCAAGAAAATGGGGGAAAGTTTGGATCTTTCTTATATACCAATAGCGACAAGATCAACGGCGGTTAATTTCTTGGCAAGCTGATGATGATGTCCATCGTTTTCTTTGCGATGAACAGAATCAACTTGTTTCCTTCTCACAAGACTGTTCAAACCCCATGAACAACCGTTCTGGTTCATATCAACCAATACGCAGATGACCCCCCAAAAAAAAGAAAAAAAAAGACTATTCGAACACGGATTTGATTTCCCAATCGATTCAGAGCGAACCCATCTGGTTTGTCTCTCAGAACATCCAACAAAACTCAAAAAAAATACTCCTAAAAAGATCCCTGAATCCAGAGATAAGGTATCGGAGCCGGAGATACTTGGGGAAGCGTGCACGATTCTAACTTTTGAGAGATGTGTAATCAAGATTCTCGTTGGTTAGATTCTTGAAAAGGTTAGATCACGTTTGTGATTTGTTTGCGATACACAATTACTTGTGCTAATTTGCGCTATGATTTGTGAATTATTATATCGTGCGAAATTTGTCTAATAATTATAGTTATGAATTATGATATATATAGTCCCAAACAAAGGTATCATAATTTAAGACATATACTAGTGACAGTAACAGATTTCTTTTTTAAAAATGAATCTTAACTATTTTAAAATAGATATATTTGTTTTGCTAAAGGGTTAATTGAATTATTAAGAAATCAAAAATGTTTAAGAAGTAAACAAAAAAAATATATTTTTTAAAATAGTTAAGATTCATTTTTAAGAAAGAAATCTGTTATATTTTACTTTTTAAAGCTTTTTGATTCCAAAACACTTAAATATAATAAAAGAGAAGTATCAAAAATCTTGTTCCACAATATAACAAAAAAGTAATAGTTAATCTACTATGCAAAAAGACAAAACTTGATAGTATAGATTCAAAACAACCATTTTCCACCAAAACTGGGGAAACCCCAACGAGCATTACTTGAGAGGTATCGGCCATGACGCATTAAGATGATCAAACACTTGGACTACATTCTTGGTCCAATATTTGGTCCAAATATTGGAGACGCAAATACCGTTATCATCACTGCATAGAGTAAACCCATTACTGCATCTATGAAACTGATCATTACTATAATATATGCAATTTTTCAAAACTCCATCTTTGGCTGCAACCGTTATTATTCCTTGATCCAAAAGCAATGCTTCCTCCCCTAGAGACTTGAGTATACTCCATTTTGATGATTTAGGATCCATCTCGTACAAGTTCAAGAAGTCTCTCCCCATACTTGAAATGATCAAAACTTGTCCAGACAAAGTCACAACAAAATTGTAGAATCACCACCAAAGAAATCATAGACGGTGATGTTTCGGCTCTGACCAAGCACGTATAGCTTACTTTCTTTAAACACCATAAGGACACACTCTCCCGCTATTGTTATTGTTGTCATCTCTTTATTTTGTGATATGCAAAAAGGCAATTAAAATTCCACACAACTAAATAGTCTCTACTTCTTTCATCCACCCACAAACCCGCATTGTTTACTCCAATGCAACTTTTTCCGATTCTGATTTAAATTAGTTTCTCGTTTCATCTTTTCCTCTGCGTTTTTTGAAAAATTTCTCACGAAAATTTCCTAAAGGACCGCTTGGATTCTATTACGTTATTTTTTTGAGATGATGATTTCGTTTGAATTTGTCTTTGGAGCTTCGTCTAGTTATCAATTGCAATTACCTGATCAGTTTTTCTGATGTTTTATCTCTTGTGTAAGAAACGATATTTCCCTTTTTAACTTCCAAGAGTATATGTCTAAATACTCAGGACGTCCGCAGCTTCTTCGGGTATATCACTTTGTGATCAAGCAATTATTGGACGAACATGATCACATCAAAGCCTTAAAATTTCTTTATGATCAACTCAAGCTGACAATGGATTTTGCCTTCCTCAACCATGTATCAATCATAATCAACGGACGATTAGGCGAGGATTATGGTATGACAACAAATATGCTCCGCAAAATGAAATCCGACTACGAAAAAAAATCGACTAAAAAAGTTTAATAAATAGTTTACATACAAGAATGTAACAAGAGCCATATTTTTTCACTAACTTTTTTTTTCTTCTCTTACATACACGTATGAAGTTTTAATGTGATTTTTTTCTTATATTATTATTATTTGTGATTTTAAATATACACGAAAAACGTACGTTTTTTAAGTTTGCATAGAATATCCAAAAATGTTAGACCGGTATTGAAAACAAGCATATTTTAGAACGCTAGGCAATTATAGAGATATGGAACCGTCAAAAAGCCCCACTAGCAATACTTGAAAATATTGAATCCCAAATAATACTCAAAGTCAGACCACAATACACTTCACAAGAGTGATCATTAGATCGAGTAAAAGGAAAACCTAGATTCATTCACAACATAGACCAAATAGACACGGGACAGAAGCACCAATAGTAAGCTTTGTACAAGAGAACACAATAACTCACGATGTTTCATTCTGGGAATGTAAAATTGATATTCTAAAAATTATGATAGATATGGTTCGAAACAATTATATATATGAAAAAGAAAAAAAAAACTAGCGAAACCCTGGTTCCACAATCTAAAAAGAAAATACCAAAAGATGAAACTTGATATTGTAGATTTAATGCAACCATTTTCCACCAATGGTAGGGAAAAACCAACGAGCGTCCTTGAAAGGTAATGGCGAGGAAGCAGTAAGATGATCAAACACTTGGACAATTTTGTCGGTTCTAATATGGTAGACGCAAATACCGTTTTCATAATTGCGTAGACTAGTCCCACTGTATCTAGTTATCTACGGAACTGATCATCACTAAAATATATGCAATTTTTCATAACTCCATCTTTGGCTGCAACTGTTATACCTTGGTCCAAAAGCAATACCTCGTCCCCTATAGACTTGATCATTATCCATTCCGATGATTTAGGATCCATCTTGTAGACAAAAAATAAGTTGTTTATACCGTGTTGTTTCACTTGGCTTGAAATGATTAAAACTTCTCCAGACAAAGTCACAGCAAGATTGTTGTCACACCCTCGATCATACGAACGCAAAGACGGGAAACTTGCACATTCCATCGGAGAATCACCACGGGAGAAATCAAAAACGGTGACGTTTCGAATGAGACTAAGCACGTAAAGCTTACCTTGTTTAAAAACCATATTGACGCAGCCATGATTCTTGCAAGGTTTAAGCACTTTCCAGCTTTCATTATTATCTCCTCTCTTGTGATATGCAAATAGGATATCAAAGTTCCACACAACTAAGTAATCTCTGCTTTCTTCATCTACCCATGGTCTATGGTCTAACATGAGGAACCAGTTACCGGAACTAGCCAAGCAACGACGACTCCTAGCGAAATCAGAACCGACGTCTTTCACTGTGTAAGAAGTATGGTGTCGAGGATCGTACAGCTTACACGAACCGTTGTTGCTTTCCACATCTTCCTTGGGAAAAAGGATGAGCCATGGAGTTGTCGGATTTGTTCCTCTGATGCATGATTCCGAAGCTGAATACCATCCTGAAGAAACGCATCTGGCTCGATGAAAATCAACGAAGCTCAAGCGCTCCAAGATCGTCGAGGGCAAAGGGGTTCCTCCTTCCTTCACCTGATGGCAAATACAAGAAGAGTTCGGTTTGTCCCGCAGGTGTTGAACGATCTACTCTACACAGGTGTGGGCGCTTTGGGAGAGAATTCCATAATTCCAGTTTTGAATTCAGAAAGGGTAGAAAAGATACCACCTTATTTCCGAGACCCTGACACCTTCAAGCGAAAGGCGATACAGGTCAATCTGAGACATCCGTTTTTCAAGGACGCTAATCAGGTCGTGGACAAGTATCGGCTGCTCTGAATCGTTGCTTGTCTTTTCGTTGGATTCGATCATCATCATCCTCTTCTTCAATTCGGCGTCATTACGATTTTCGGTTTTTAGGGTACATGTACGTTTTTCTAATAAAATAATCTTGTGTCAACAAAATATAATGCTGTTAAATAAAGGGCTTTATTTTTAAAGGCAATCTTCTTTAATTTAATTTTATTTCTCTATCAAAGTGATTGAGACAATAGAGAAACATTGGTGGTAGAAAATTGAAACTAATTTGAGGAAATAAAAGAAAAATACTGAAAATATGATCACAGAAAAGAAAGCCAAACCTTTTTGTTCCTTCTATGTCACGGCCAAGTAGGCAAGCTTCTCGGTTTAGCTCAAAGCCCTAATTCAATATCTTATTATTAATTTACCAATAATATTCTCATGTGACTCCAACTTTAACATTTCCCTTTTTTAAGAAAAGTTGTTCTCTCTAATTTTCGTAAAGTTCCTTTTTTGGGATATAAAACTGAAAACTTAATCCTTCTAAACCCTAAAGTTGACAATCATAATTAATGCCACCGGAGAAGGAGATGATCGGTTCCGACGAAATGACGAGCGATTCAAAGTGGCTGAAGCTTGTCCCCGATCTGGTTCGTATTTTGATGTAAATTAGATCAAATAATTGATTTTGAATTGAGCATTCATTATATCTTCTCTTGAACCCACTTTTTGTTTGGTAATGGTCAACACAGAGCACAATATTCTCCCTGGAGGACATAAACATGGTGAAGCCCGGGAAGGTTTGAACTTTCTCGCAAAATTCCCTTAAAAGATTACAACTTCTTGGCGCAAGAAGAAGCTTGAATTCACTTTTTTTTTTTTTTGGTTTTTGCAGATAGCTATCAAAGGGAATGCAGTTTCAGGGAGTGGACGAGGGATAGAGAGGCTGGAAATATCACTGGACCGCTGGAATTCGTGTGTGGAAGCTTCGGGAAAGCAAGACAAGAACAAATCGGCATGTATGTCGTTTGAAGCCACCATTGATGATGATGTTTCACAGACCATCCATGTCATGGCCAAACAGATCAAAGTTAGGGCAAAAGTGAGGATTGATGACTCTGATTTCTTGGCGAGCTTCTACTATGAAGCTTCCGGTAAATTTGTTTGTGGTGAAATCAGGAAAATTAGAATAGGCAATGCGGTTTTGTGGGTAGATGAAGAAAGCAGAGACTACTTTGTTGTGTGGAACCTTGACTGCTTCTTTGCATATCACAAGAAAGGAGATGATAACAGGAGCTGGAAAGTGTTTCAACCTCTCAAGAACCAAGGCTGCGTCCACATGGTGTTTAAAGAAAGCAAGCTTTACGTGCTTAGTCTAAGTCGAAACATCACTGTTTATGATTTCTCCGGTGATGATGCTCCAAAGGAATGTGCGAGTTTCCCACCTCCGGATCATCGTCAGAAGCAACATTTCAACGATCTTGCTGTGACTTTGTCAGGAGAGGTTTTGATCATCGCAGGCGGTGTGAAACCCCCGATGATATGCTACTTCAAAGTCTACAGGATGGATCCTAAATCATCAAAGTGGATTGAAACCCATTCCATAGGGAACGAAGCATTGTTTTTGGATCTAGGAACAACGGTTGCAGCTAAAGATGGAGTTGACAAAAATTGCGTATATTTTAGTAATGATCAGTTTCATAGATACAATGGGATTAGCCTATGCTATGAAACCAGTATTTGTGCCTACAATATTCAAACCAACAAGGTTTTCAAAAGGTTTCAACACCTTGCAGCTTCATCGCCAAAGCTTTTCGAGGATGCTCGTTGGTTCTTCCCAACTTTTGCTGGCAAATGGTTGCTTTAAAAAGCCTTTCAGGTTTTGTGTTTTGGTAGGGATTTTATCTTTTACAAATTACTACTGTTTGGAATCATAAAAATTATTCTCAAACATTTATCAGATTAATTCTTTTTTTTTTTTCTCTTCAAAACAAAAAAAAATCTTACCGAGCTTATTACACTATATTGATGATGAGTGTTTATAGTGTGACTCCAACTATTATTACACACACACACAAAAAAGTAATACAACAAACACTAAACCGTCTCCTATTGATCCACAGCATTCGACCGTGGAAACACTCAAGTTACAAGATCTCAGCATCGTATATATGATGCAAGAACACCAATGTCTTGATCCTACATCAGCTTACTTGGATTCTCCTTATGGCATTTTGATTACCTTTTATTTGCTCAATCTTCGGCCATGGGGTCATCACTGTTATTGTTGTTGTCATTATTGTTTCTACCGCTTGCATTAGCGTTCACGACTTGAACCCAAACACTCTGGCTTCTCTCTGCTCCACCTCCGTTGATCTCTCCCCAAGCCTGCTGTTGCCTTGCGCTTCTCTCGTTCGTCTCAGGTCCACCGTCTGAGAATTGGGCCCACACGCTTCTCGTCTTCCCTCCTCCTCCGCTTAGCTCCTCTTCGCATCCCGCAACTGTTTTCAGAAGCTCAGACTGGAGTGATGGGCAGTGTTCCCTTAGATAGTCAAACCCATCTGACCTCATTACAGCTGTGCATCAAAACAAAAAGGGTTGTGCAAGTATTTGAGTTTGGTGCGGAAATCAACTTTCAGTTATGAGACATAAGGCAAAAAGATCATTTACCGATGAGATTTTCCGCTGCGAATTTCAGACAGACGGATTTCAAGGCTGAAGCATTGTAGCGGTCAGCGAGGGCTAAAATGTTTGCGACGGAATCTACTGATATATCCTTGCAGAGCACTGACTCGCACATTAAACTGAGCCTAGGCAATTTGTATTTATCGGCGGCTCCTAGCAGCTTTGCAGCTAATGTGTCTGATGCTGATGGACCAACAGATGAACCGGAAGATGATGATGACTCTGCATCTTCGATGAGAGCATCCTTGTATATGTAATGGAGCAAAGCCTTCACCGCAAAATGCATCAAGATTTTAGAGGGAAACGCAGTGTGTGTGTGAAAAAGGTTGAGAGAAAAGTTCACCTTGAAAACCTTAGGTTCCATGTCAGTAACTTGGATATCACCATCTTCTTCCCCGATAAGATCAAGAAACTCGCTTTCAAAGACAGGAGATCGAGCAGCCAACACCAACCTGTGAGCACGGAACTTTTCACCTGAGACATTAAAAGTTATATCTGAACCGTCCTCGTTCTCCAGAAGCATCCCGAAATGAGACCCAATATCAGATGCAGGGACATGAATAGAATGTAACCGTGGGCAATCTATTTCCGAGACCACAACTCCCACGGTGCAATTGATTTTCAAACAATCGTCCTTGAGATGATCAGATGTTTCCAGCAAATTTCTCCTAAAAAAGCGTTTGTAGCCCCTGTAAGAAAACAAAAACCCTACTAAGAACCTGCTGAGGGAGACTGGGGAGTACACAGATAAATGAGGGGATGATTCCTCTGCCTTAACAAGCAGAGAACAATTAGGGGTCTCTATCTAATGCAGAGTCAAAATCAAAGCCAAAAAGACCTTCAAGAGGAAATCAGCAGACAATGGTTGATTAGCTCGTACAGGCAGAAACAACAGACGCTTAAAAGCTGGAAACCAAAGGAATCACCTTCATATTGAGTGCAAAAGACAATACTACTATGTTGTTCAACTCAGACAAGTGGCATAAAAACCATTGTCAATCTCGTTCATCTTTTAGTGTGAGCTCACAGCTTCTTGTCTTGAACAATCTACAAACTTTTTCTATCAAGATTCCAATTTTGGTGAAACCATTACAAGCTCAGAATATAAACTTTCAACCACTGATAATATCCCTAGAACAGTAAAATTGATGAAGAAAAAGGAAGGCAATTGCATCGGCAAACCCTAGGCAGGAGGTAAAGACAATCAGGGACAAAATTGAGGGAGACGAACCACATGCTCCCGCGATACTTGAGGGTGTAAGGACCGCTCTCAAGAGCACGATCGAAGTGGCTATGGACCTTGTGTTTCCCTTTGCCGCTCTGATCAAGCAGCGAGAGCTCGAAGAGAGCCCTAACATCGGTGCCGTCGCTGGCCAAAGCAATGAAAACGGAGACGTAGGCGGAAGTATCCTCCGGGTTCTTGCCGTCGGGATAGAAATAGATAGCCCACTGGTATCCACCGACGGTGAAAGTGTCGCTGGCGATGTGTTTCCCGATCCCGATTCCTTTGGCCAGAGAGTATCCCTTGATTGTGAAGCTGTGCGATCCGTTTATGGTTTGCGTCACAGAGAGAGAAGTCGTCGTCGGTGGCGACGGCATTTTCTCGAAATTCCTCGCCTTTGTTTCTTTCCTTTTTTTTTCACCCCCAAATTTTCTCAGACGGATTCTCTGATGAGAGTTTTTTTTTCCTGGGAAAATGACAGTCTGACTTCTCTCAACGCGGCTTTTAGTTAACTGAGAGACGAACGGTCGGATACGGATTACATTTTATTTATTTTTCTCTGATTAAATAAGAAAAAAAATTTGGTCTTTTTTTTTTTGGGTTTGAGAAAATGCAGCAACAGTCACCGAAGAAGCCTCGTCTCGGAGAATCCCAAGAGATTATTCCGGCCACCGATTTATTCCTCCGATGTGCGAATTTGATGCTTCCATGGCTAAACTCTCAAGAGCTCGCCGCCGTCTCTCAGACCTGTAAAGCCTTATCCTTGATTTCAGAATCCCTCACCTCTCGCCGATCCCTCGACGCCGCACGATCACTCGAGAACCTCCCAATCCCGTTTCGAAACGCCGTGGATTCCAGACGATACGCGTGTTTCGTCTACACACCTTATCAGATTCCAGCTTCCTCTCCTCCTCCGCGGCAGTGGTGGGGAGCTGCTGGTGACGAATGTAAATCCGACGGAGCTGGCGGCGGTAATCCAGTGACTCGAGTTAGGTCGATTTCAGTGAGCGAACGCGGACGGTTTGGGGTGAGTCTAGTGGACGAGTCAGGAGAGAGGATGAATGGATGCGAGTGCGAGAGATGCGAGGGAGGATACTGCCGGTGCTTAGCACTCGCGGGCATGGAGGAGATAGCCAACGAATGCGGGTCGGGTTGTGGTTGCGGGTTGGATTGTCCGAACCGGGTGACCCAGAAGGGGATCTCGGTTCGTTTGAAGATCGTAAGAGATGAGAAGAAAGGTTGGTGTTTGTACGCTGATCAGCTCATCGAGAAAGGCCGATTCATCTGCGAATACGCTGGTAACATTTCGATTTCAGAATCGTTTAACTGCTAAAGTTGATTGATTTTTGGTTATGGCTCATCTTGTAAATTGAATATCAAGCTCAAGATTACATGATTAGAAGAACACTAGCATTAGGTAACGTTACCCTAAAACTCCCAAAAATTCTAGAACCATTTCGGTTGCAAACTAGTGTACTACCATTGCAATATTTGGTTGATTTTGTAAGATTTGTCTTGGAAGTTGAAAATTAAGCTCTTAGCCATTAAGGTTCCAAAGCATAGGAGCTTGAAGATCTAGCTAGTTGCATTGGGACGAGATTCTAGCATTGTATCATAGTGATCTCCATCAAATTACAGTGAAAGTTTAGATCTTTTTATATGTTCTTGTTTCAATCGTTTTTGTGATCTATCCTAATGACCGGTTTGTACATCACTTGAGGAGAGCCTTCAGATTGGGGGTTAGACCGTTTTGTGCGAAACTCAGAAGCTGGTTTTTGTTTTCTCTTGTTATAGGCGAGCTATTAACAACAGATGAAGCACGTAGACGTCAAAATCTCTACGATAAACTCAGGTCAACACGATCTTTCTCCTCAGCTCTTCTGGTCATACGTGAGCACCTTCCTTCAGGACAAGCCTGCTTGAGAATAAACATCGACGCCACGAGAATTGGGAACGTTGCTAGATTCATAAACCATTCTTGTGACGGAGGAAATCTCTCCACCTTCCTGTTGAGAAGCACAGGGGCTTTGCTTCCTCGGCTCTGTTTTTTTGCAGCAAGGGACATAGTTGCAGAGGAGGAGTTAAATTTCAGTTATGGAGATGTCCGTGTCGCTGCCGGGAAGAACGGAGACAACAAGTTAAATTGCTCTTGTGGTAGTTCCTGCTGTTTTGGAACGTTGCCTTGTGAGAACACCTGATTTCATCATAACCATTTTTTTATCGAGTTTATGTTCCTAGCAAAAAATACAATCAGCCACTTTGTCATTCGGAAGTTATAATTCTTTTTTATTAATAGCGATTATATATCATCTATAATTATCAAACTTAACTACTACTACTAAATGAATAATCCAACAAAATATTCATGATATTCCCCAAGGAATAACATCTTCTCGCTTTTGAAATCAGTCTTCATGATATTCATCAGTTTACAAGAAACAAATCAAACAGAGATATTGAGAATTATTCACAGCTAATGTATCTTCCCTGAGAATCTCAAAACTTTGCTCATCTGATACCTTGCTGCCTTGAACAATCTACATCCTTTTTGTATAGACTAGATACAATTACAGTTTAAATACACATATTGTACTAAGAATTGTGCTCATATTAAACCGTGCTTCCTTTTTTATTCTCATGAAACAGTATTTAGAAGTAATGAAAATTATATATAAAAATAAATTTGACAAAGTAAGGAAACGAAAAGGGGAATAATGTTGTGAAGAAAAGGAGCACGACGGACATGAAGGTTGGTTAGCTTCCAAAGAACTCCACACGAAACGGTCAACACGATTCTTGTGCCTCTCCTCCCTCAGACATAAACTTATACACACACACACACACATAAATATATACTTATTTATCCATACGAATACGATACTTAGTTTATACTTAGACGGTGCTAGTAGTATACAATTTTTGTTATTAATCATTGCAATCGTACACTTCTTAATCTTTTGTGACGACGGAACTATCTTTTGCTTTGGTCTGCTTAATCTTGAAATCATGCATGATGCATCATCACTAATTTTGAAGTTATAAGTATAAGCAAAAACATAGATTGCAGCTTCCATTAGTTCTTAATCGTCCTCTAACAATGCAATGACACTTGTTTACATTAATCATGAAAAATTAAACACTTTCCTAAATTTGTTTATAGTACTATATGAAGCACAAACGAAAGCTAAGCATGATATCAGTCCGCACTAATTGTTAGAACTTAAACTTCAAATTGATCTATGATTGATTTCTCAAAAGAGAAATCGTGTACTTATATTCATGTATTTTCAATGAAATAGAAGTTTATTTCTCTACTCATTTCCTACCAATTGAGTATTTTTTTTTAGGTTCTATAATCACTTGATTTAACCCACCCTAATAATTGTTGGATAAGCTTTGAGACTTGTCTCCTAAGAAATCCATAAACAAGTTGGTTTAGGATAAGATAAGATTAAGGAAATTGTCTAGTTCTTCTTGTAATAGAAAAAGTGTGTTTTCCTATTTACCATAGGATTAGAAAAAGGAAATCTAGTTCTATAAATATGGTTGTTGAGTTGTGACAATCATATGAGAAGCTAAGAGCAATTGTGTTTAGTTTTGAGAAGTTTCTAAACATTCAATAAAGAGAGTTATTCTTTATATACTTTGTTCTTAAGAGTCTTTATTTGGTATCAGAGCTTAAGGAGATCCGATCAAGAAGGAGACGTGATCAAGAAGTTCGATACACCGAGGAGTTTGACGAAGCCGAGGTATGGCGGGAGTCGATCCTCCTACGCGACCGAGGGATGACAAGACGATCCCGATCCAGTGCCCTATGTTGACGTCTACAAATTACACGGTGTGGGCTATGCGGATGAAGGTGTTGCTGCGAATTCACAAGGTGTGGGAGACTATTGAACCTGGTTCTTTAGCCTTAGACAAGAACGATATCGCAACAGGCTTATTGTTTCAATCAATCCCGGAGGCTCTTATCTTGCAAGTTGGTGAACAAGAGTCTCCTAAAGGGATATGGGAAGCAATTAAATCAAGCAACATGGGTGCAGATCGAGTCAAGGAGGCGCGACTACAAACCCTAATGTCAGATTTTGAACGCATTAAGATGAAGGACACAGAAGCTATTGATAGCTTCACGGGAAAGCTATCGGAATTAGCTTCGAAAGCTGCTGCACTTGGACAAACAATTGACGAACCGAAACTTGTCAAAAAGTTTCTCAATAGTTTGCCAAGAACGAAGTATATACATCTAATAGCCTCGTTGGAACAGCTATTAGATCTCAACAAAACGAGTTTCGAAGATATTGTTGGGAGATACAAAGCGTATGAAGAAAGAATCTGAGACGAAGAGAATCACGGAGATTCGCAAGAGAAGCTGCTCTATACGAACTCCGAAGAAAGAAACACGTCTTCTTCACGAGGGAGAGGGCGTGGAAGAGGAAACAGAGGACGAGGAAGAGGCCGTTCAAACACACAAGATCGACAAGCAAATCAAGCGGATAAAGACAAACCAAAAGAAAAGAAAGATAGGTCGCATGTGATTTGCTATCGATGTGACAAGCCTGGTCACTTTGCTTCTGTGTGTCCGGACAGGCCAAGAATACAAGAAGCAAACAAGATAGAGACAGAGGAAGAAGACCCGGCTCTCTATATGCACGAGGTAGTGTTCTTAAACAAAGAGAATATCATACCAAAGAACTACAAAACCGAGGAGGGTGAAGGAGGACTTTGGTACCTTGATAATGGAGCGAGTAACCACATGACTGGCCATAAGGAGTTTTTCTCGGAGCTCAACGAAAACATAAAAGGCAAAGTCAAATTTGGAGATGGATCGTGCATTGAAATAGGAGGGAAAGGTTCTATACTATTTCAAAGCAAGACGGGAGAACAGAAGCTAGTTACAGACATCTACTACATTCCTGACCTTAAGAGCAACATCCTAAGTCTAGGACAAGCTACGGAGGCTGGTTGCAATGTCAGAATGAAGCAAGACTTCCTCACGGTTCATGATCCTAGTGGAAGGCTTCTAGTAAGAGTCACAAGAACGGCGAACAGGCTCTACAAGATAAGTCTCAAGATTGGGACACCGGTATGCCTAAAGACGAGTATGGAAGAAGACTCATGGAGATGGCATGCGAGGTTAGGACATATAAGCTTTAAGACGATGAAAGCTATGTCTACACAAAAGATGGTACATGGATTGCCGGAGTTTAAAGAAGAAAACAGATTATGCGAGTCTTGTTTGGTGGGAAAACAAACTCGACAATCCTTTCCGAAAGCAACCATGTATCGAGCAACAAAACCTCTAGAGCTACTTCACGCAGATTTGTGTGGCCCGATCTCACCACCAACCATCGCTCATAACATATATATATTTGTTATAATAGACGATTATTCAAGATACATGTGGTCTATCTTGATAAAGGAGAAGAGTGATGCGTTTTATAGGTTCAAATAATTCAAGAACCTAGTAGAAAAGGATCTCGAGAAGAAAGTCTTAACTCTAAGGACGGACAGAGGAGGAGAGTTTACTTCAGGGGAATTCAATGAATTCTGCAACACGAACGGGATCAAGAGGCATCTCACGGCACCTTATACACCGCAACAAAACGGAGTCGTGGAGAGAAGGAATCGGACTCTATTGGGAATGACAAGAAGTACTCTCAAGGCGTTGAAAGTACCGAACTATTTGTGGGGAGAAGCTGTGCGACACGCCACTCACATAATCAATCGAGTACCAACAAAAGCTCTCAAGAACATGACACCATACGAATGCTTGAGAAACAAGAAACCGAATCTTGAGCATCTAAAGGTATTCGGGTGTTTAGCTTATGCTAAGATTGAGACAACAAACCTCAAGAAGCTCGACGATAGATCAAGACCATTAATACATCTTGGTTTAGAACCCGGAACCAAGGCGTATAGGCTTTACAATCCGACGCAGAAGAGGATTGTGGTGAGCCGCGATGTGATCTTCGATGAGAGGTCAAGCTGGAATTGGAGTGAAACCGGAGAAGGATCAAGCAGAGATCCAGGAATGTTTCACTTGACTTGGGGAGATATTGTAGACACAGGAGAAGGTCCTACAATAATCGGGAACGATCATCACGATGATGAAGATGGTCATCACGAAAACGAGGAAGAAGATCTAAGTGATCATGGAGATGATGACAATGCACACGGAGAAGAAGCTGCTCACGATCAACCAGCTCAACAACCACTAATAAGATCAAATCGCCAAGTAGGTAAGCCAGCCTATCTTAACGATTATCTCCTTCAAGCATCCATAGAATGCGAGAGACTTTTACTCCTAGTAAACGATGAGCCGAGCTGCTTCAAGGAAGCAAAGGGGTCATTAAAGTGGAGACTAGCATGCCAGGAAGAGATCGAGTCTATCAACAAAAACAAGACGTGGTTTCTAGTTGAAAGAACATGAGATATGAAGGTCATTGGTCTCAAGTGGGTCTTTAAACTCAAGAAGAACGCGGACAATACTATCAACAAGCACAAGGCGAGGCTTGTAGCAAAAGGATACGTACAAAAATCAGACATAGACTTCGATGAAGTATTTGCACCAGTTGCACGTATTGAGACTATTCGACTATTGATAGCATTGGCAGCATCTGAAGGATGGGAGATCCATCATCTAGATGTAAAAACCGCTTTCTTACATGGAGAGTTAAAAGAAGATGTATATGTAGCGCAACCCGAAGACATACTAACAAAGGCATTGGCGCGGATCAAGTTTGCTGAGATGAGGAACTTGATAGGTGTTCAAGACATGTCAAAGACGAAGACAACAAAGCTTACGAGGGAGATTGTTGGATAAGCTTTGAGACTTGTCTCCTAAGAAATCCATAAACAAGTTGGTTTAGGATAAGATAGGATTAAGGAAATTGTCTAGTTCTTCTTGTAATAGAAAAAGTGTGTTTTCCTATTTACCATAGGATTAGAAAAAGGAAATCTAGTTCTATAAATATGGTTGTTGAGTTGTGACAATCATATGAGAAGCTAAGAGCAATTGTGTTTAGTTTTGAGAAGTTTCTAAACATTCAATAAAAAGAGTTATTTTTTATATACTTTGTTCTTAAGAGTCTTTAATAATCACTTGATTTAAGTGTGCGATCGCATTTTCAACAACATCTTACCACCAGCCGTCTCATTTCAACAACTTCCCAAAACAATTTCCTTCTGTAAACGTTTATGAACATATTTTTAAGTATATACACCCTCTTTGCTCTCTTTGCACGTGCACCTCACATCACACCTTCTTTCTATTTATACTCTCTTCTTGCACCTAACAATACCAACCATACTGTCTCTAGACTCTCTACGTACATGTATATTGGTGAGAGATTTTCTTATACCGGTTTACAACAAAATATCGAAACTGATACTACTAATATATAACGGTTTTAAGCTGTCAGATGCAACCAAATTAATTTCCTAACGTATATATTTATGCGTGTAACAGTATTTGACTACGTACAGTTTGGTAAAAATAATTCGACTTATAGATATTAACCCATAATATGGCAACGTAGCTACTATTGTATTATGTTATTATATAACTTTAAAATTTTTAAAAAGGGAAAAAAAGAAAGGTTACCACATTCACCTCGCGACCTCCTTCATGAAACAAACGTGGCCTCCTCCGTTTTTTCTTTTACTTATATACACACACATGTTACACTCACATAGAGATTAACATACATATATATATATATATATATATATATATATAGATATATCATCTGTTTTACAAGAAATTATCATCCATTGTTTATTTTGTGATGGCTGATCAGCAGCGAGGCCACAACACCTCTGATTCTCGCCGGAAATCAGCAGCCGGAAAACGAACCTCACAACATACTACGCCGTCATCATTGTCTTCCGACGGAGGAACCATGGCGGCGGCTGCGACGACGGGGACGGGGGCGGCGTCGCCGTGTGGGGCTTGCAAGTTCTTGAGAAGGAAGTGTGTGAGTGGATGCATTTTCGCCCCACATTTCGGGTCGGACCAAGGAGCGGCTAGGTTCGCGGCGGTCCATAAGGTTTTTGGAGCCAGCAACGTGTCGAAACTGTTGCATCATATTCCGGTGAACCGTCGCCATGACGCGGTGGTTACGATCTCGTATGAGGCTCAGGCTAGACTCTCTGATCCTGTCTATGGCTGCGTCTCCACGATCCTTGCTCTCCAACAACAGGTGATTTAGTAACATATATATAACGGAGAAATTGTATAATATTTATTATATCTTAAACACGTATTTGTTATTTAGTAAAGTTTGTAACGGTTAAAATGAACGAGGGACACAAATGAAAGTTTGAGATAAACAAAATATACATGTAGCAATATAGATATAAAGTAAAATATGAAATTCGAATTTTCGTGTAAAAGCTTATTGCATGACGTCAATAAAAAACAAAATTATTTGATTTTAATTTTGTTTAGCTTAAGAGAAATGAGAAAGGAGAACTACTAGCTGACAATGTTAACACGGTAGTTTAAAAGAAAAAATATTTACTAGTCAATTCGAATAATTTGTTGGTTGCAATAAATTTGCCTCTCTCTTCATATTTTTGTTGTTGTTCTCTTTTGTTTTTTTGTGTCAAGTACAAATTTCTTAAGTTACTTTGAGAATGTAGCAATAATTGATGATCAAACTAATTTTGTAACTAAAAAAATATTAGGTGGCCTCGCTACAGGCGGAGTTATCGGTGGTGCAATCGCAACTAATAAACAGTAGAGTCGCAATGGCCAACGTTATGCAACAACAAAGTCATCACCAACAACAACAACAACAACAACTAGTCGTTATGCAACAACCCGAATACTCCAACAACTCCTCCGCCTCCACTACTCTTGCCGGAGCCGCCATGAACAGCTTTGCCGCTGCGGCGGATGTAGCAGCCGCCAGCTATGACGTCATGGCTCGGGCTAACTTAGAACATTCGTTGCAACCAATGCCATCGCGTCAGCATGAGGATGAGGAAGAGAGCGGTGCTGATTTTTCGGTGGCTGTTGGTTCCACGGCCGTGCCTCCGGAGGTTATATTTCCGGATGACGGTTTTCACCGGAGATGAATATATATATATATAACTAGGCTTGTCTTTAATTTATATATCTCATTTTTAATAATATTGAAAACAAAGAGATAGATTACTAGTTATCGTAGAGGTTAAATTACTCTTGAATTACTTAATGATATTGAAAACAAAGAGATTACTAGTTATCGTAGAGGTTAAATTACTTGATTTACTTAATAATATTGAAAACAAAGAGATTACTAGTTATCGTAGAGGTTAAATTACTCTTGATTTTACAATGCTTTATAACGGAAAGGTGCTTTAGTTATCATATTCAATTAATATTAAACTTCAAAAGGAAGCCTTGATAGAAAAAGTTGATTGACAAGTAATTAACTTCTAGAATACCAAGTTAGTTCGATTTTTTGTTTACTCTTTGTTTTTTAATCCATCTGCTCGATCGGGGTTCAATTATTGGGTCTTGACTAATACTATTAATAGTTTCGATCATTTCCAACAAACAAAAATAGTAAACAACAACAGAAAGTTCTTGAAAAAGAAAAACTATGATCATATAAATAAGATTATAGATAAAAGTTAGGTTTCATTAGATAGATATAGATAGAAGTGAAGATCAGACAACGGACCAAACAAAAACTCTCGTCTCTCTACCTCTCATGCTCTTCGTATCCTGCAATTTACAGCCACACAAACACAAAATAAATCTCAGATCAATAAACTCAATTCAATCTGATGTTCTCTGAATCAGGTACTTTGAATAATCAATTGATCATAAAAGGCATCGCAATATCGATTTTAAAACTACCTGAATCTCGGGGAGATTCGATTGTTGTTATGTGTAAACGAGAGGGAGGAGGAAGAGAGGAAGCCGCAGGAGAAGGCGAGCCACGAATGCTCGGGGGATTGCTGTTTTGTAGCCAACCTTCTTGAACTTGAGAAGCAAACTGGAGATTCCACAGGACATCTTCAATGGAAGGCCGTTCTAAAGGGTCTTTGAGGAGACCCCTTACACATATCTCCATCATTGTCTTCAGTGATTGATCTGAACAAGTTCTATGGACCGTTGGATCCACCATGCTCCTACGCGCTCCATCATCCGCTGAGATGCTCGCTTGTAGCTACAAAATAATGGAAAAAAAAGAAAACAGATTGTAAAGTAGATGATCGCGATTTCGTTTCTAGTTATGTAACATTCAATGGCGTTACCTGCTCTTTCAGAACATCGACTTGACCCTTTGCTCTCAATGGCCTTCCCACTATAAGTTCAAGCAAGATCACTCCAAAGTCATAGATATCAACTTTGTCTTCGTCTTTGATGCTGATGAGAAACAGAGGATTAAACCATGTAAGTTGGTTTAAGAAACAGAGGATTAAACCATGTAAGTTGGTTTAAGAAACAGAGGATTAAACCATGTATGTTGGTTTACACACCTTGGAGTGCCTTTGGGTCCGGTTCGAGATACTACTTGCCCCACCTTAAGAAGGAAGGCAAAAACAGATTAAACATATAGGGTTCAAGAAACAAACAAGACTCAAACTTTGACATCATTTACCTTTCCAAGACCTTCCACAAGTAATGGAAGGTTATAGCTACTGATTTTGGCCGCGAGATTATTGTCAAGCAAGATGTCTGTTATTTTCAGGTTGTTGTCATATACACCAGGCACGATACCAGTATGCAAGAACTGGATCCCTTTTGCTACACCTATCGCTACGCTTATGCGTTGTTCCCAGGTAAGCAATCTTCCCATATGCGCATCTAACACAGCAAAAAAAACAAGAATATTCCGGTTTAAGTTATCATCAGATATATAAATATAATCCTTCGGACATGTTTCAATGTCATACCAGAAATCCAGCTCCTGAGTTCTCCATTTGGGACGTACTCAAAGACGAAGAACATTCTGCTGACCGTTGAATCGTCCAAGTAGCACTCAAAACAGTGGCCGAGTACACTAACCAAATGGCGGTGCCTCAGTTTAGCGATGAGCTCGATGTGATGCATCAGGTTTTGGGTGCTGCAACTTTTCTTCATTTTCAAACATCTAATTGCCACAAAGGATCCATCTTTAAAACTCCCTCTATAAATCTGAAAACAAAAAGCAAAAAATGAAAAAAAAAAAAAAAATTCAGAAAAAAGAAAAAAAAAAAAAAATAAAAAAATTTTACCTGTCCTTGAGAACCTTCACCCATGAAAGCAGAGGATTCAAAGTTATTTGTGGCATACTCAAGTTCTTCCAGTGAGAATGTCCTGTAAGCTGGAAGACCTAGTGCTCCTAGCTTCATTGTTTGAGAGATATACCCTATAAAAGTATTGCAGCAAACCACAAGTATATCTATAAAACTCATTTGACATGTGGAAATGTGTGACAATATATGAGAGATGTTTGATCTTCTTACTTGCATCTGAGAGTAGCTTTGATGTGTATCCCATTGAAGCATTCTCTTTGATCAATCTTGGGGAAGCTTTCGTTGATGTCCTCTTAGCATTAATTCTCCTAAGAGCCACAAATAATGCACCTGCGAGGAGAATTACCCCGAGAATGCCTGCGGTTACGCCTAAGGCAATACCCAATTTGGTAGCTTTGTTCCTCCTCTGTGGTAGGATTCCAACGGCAAGAGCTTCATTGCTACAAAATGAAACTGGACGCTGGTCTTCATTTGTAGTAGCCAAACAGTTACGTGCATAGACAACAGCTCTGCTAGTGCCGGAACTCGGTTTAAGACATGTAGGCAAACTTCCAGTAAGAAGATTTGATGACAGATCGACAAGTATCAGCTGTGAGTTGCAAGAAAGATTTGTTGAAAGCCTCCCGGTGAGTTTGTTGTGGGAAATGTTCAAGTAAGTTATGGCCGGGAGAGACATCAAGGAAGTAGGAAACGGACCGACGAATGTGTTGAAGGAAAGATCCAAATGTTGAAGCTGATACAAAGAACTCACATCGCCAGCTGAAACTGCAGATCTAAACCTGTTCTTGCTGAGTACAAGAGTAACCAACTTGTGACTTAACCGAGGGAACATCGGTCCAAAAGAGTTTCCTTCAAGATCAAGCACTTGAAGGTTTGTCAAATGGCTTAGATCAGGTAAATCTCCATTAAACCGGTTATTAGCTAGAGCAAGAACTCTAAGACCTGACAAGCTACTCAGTGAAGAAGGCAACGAGCCATTGAGCACATTCTTTCTCAAGCTCAACACAGCTAAACCCGGTAAAGAACCAATTGAATCCGGTAACTGACCAGATAACATATTCTCGTCGAGTATAAGCGTCTGAAGGCTAGCAAGCGACGAGAGTTCATGAGGAATGGGTCCAAAGAGGAAATTAGAACTCACATTGAGAATCTCCAATGAGGATAAACGGTTGATTTTCTGAGGTAACCGACCCCATAAACCGAGGGACACAAAGGTGAGAACTTTAACATCAGGGAGCTTAGCAAGAGTAGTAACAAATGAGTCAATCGAGAAACTCTTTGGCAACATATGAGTTCTTCTGTCTCCTATAATGTGAAGCTGCGTCACACTATCTTCGTAACACACAACGGTTAGGGAAGAATTTGGCTCGGAATTGCAGAAATCAGTAAAGTTGTTCCAGCTGCTTAACACTTTGGGATAGTAGAGAAGCTGTTGCAGCCTCAAAAGGGTTTGAGATTGAGATGATTGAAGCTGTGTTGATCCATCAATGGAGGCTAAAAGCAGAACCAGAAGCAGCAAAGGAAAGCCACAAAAGAGTTTCTCCATAGCCACACAACTACTTAAGCAATAAAATCACATAGGCATCATCAGCACCTGCAAAGAGAGACACATTAAATTCAAGAATCACATTTGTATGTAATGTAATGAAACAAGAATTGAATTTTAAACTCAAAACTGGGTCCACTCTCAAGATCTGATATTTAACTCTTCTCTCGTTAATGCATTAAACAATAGAGAAGCTAGAGAAACCAATCTTCAAACTTTAAGGCCAAGTGAAGAGGTAAGTAAACGATTTAAAAGGACAAATTTTTGCATGTGAATTCCAGAAAAACAGGAATAACTAACCACCTGGGTTTACAGATTCTCCTCCTTAAGACACCTTGCAGTTGCAGGAAGAGGAAATGCAGGAAGATTTTGAGCCCAAGAGATTACCCTTTGAATTTTATGTTCCTGGAAGAAAAATAATCAGTTTCATCAAAGAAAGAAGAATGAGAAATGAGAAGACAAATCGTTTCCTTTGAGATGAAGAAATACCTCTGCAAACTTATGAAGGAACTGTGAAAAGGAATATTGATTTTTATTTAAAGAGAAAAGTAGCAACTTGATTTATGGGAGAAATTGTGAAAAGTTCCCAAGAAAATCCCCTGCAACAGAGGAAAATTCCTTGAGGAGCTTAAAAACATTCAAGATTCCTTCACGAGTGAGTGATTATAGTATTTTATAAAAGGATAAAACAGAGAATACTATGAGAGCAATATTAACTCAACAAAATATATTTTTTTTTTAAAAGACAAATAAAAAATTCTGCAAAATCAAAGTAAAAACATTTTAGCAACCATACGTTTAAGTAAACTGTCACTAGTTGACGACATATGAGTTTGGTCCTCCTCTCTAATCTCTCTATCACAAGAAGAAGACAACAAGAAGGATTTTAAAAGATTATTGAGAACAAAAGGATTATGGCTCCGAATGGTGACAATAAATTAAGCGGTACGGAACAAATAAATAAGCGAGACGGTGCGGTTTAACTGCGGTTCATATAAAAAGCGGATCAAACAAAATAAGCAGGACGAAACAAAAAATATATAAAGTTGAATGGTGATTATAACAAGTGTAGTACGGATCTAATAATTAAAAAATATATATATATATATATAAACTTGTTTTAATATCTTGAATTATCAATAATACTTAACAGTCATATATTATATAGATTTTCTTTTTTTACTTTTTTAAAACATATATATATACAAAACCGCATACAACAAACACAGAACACAGCAAATATCAAGCGTTATTACTATTCTGTGCGTATTTGACTTTTTCTTCGTAAAAATGGACCGCACATATTTTTTAATTGAAAAAACAAAAACGCACTTAATTTTGTAAATTGAGGTTGATTGGTGAAAAAAAATTTAGCATCACAAATACCGTCCCGCACATCTAAAAAACGCTGCTCCCATTCACAGCCTATATAGTAAAAAAATATAATTCACAAAAACAATATTGAAATTGTTCACATGCATTACTAAATAGGGAATCCCACCGGCTCTGGGCCCTGGCCGACATTTTTTTCTGTTTTCTTTTTTTTTCCCAGCATTTATATATGTTCATATTATTATCATCACTTTCAAAAAAATAGGGACCAAAGAGAAACCCACTCGAGCCAAAGCTGTGTGACACAAAGGTAAAAAGACCCCCAAAGAAGATAAAAAGTTACGATGGAGAAAATATTCTGTAGGGCAAATCAGATCATTCCAAATAATTTTTTTGGGAGTGAGATGAATTGAATCAAACAGAAACGGTATGACAATATACATAGCTATGATTGTTGTCAGAAGCAGGCTTAAAACCAAACCGAAATAAACCAAAACTTAAATCTGAAAAGATTGTTTAATGTGAAAATTAAAAAAAAAAAGTGAAGTTGTGGCACAGACTGTGATGTAATCTTTCGCACGGTGGCATCTCCATCAGAAAAGTCACATCAGACTTTTTAAAGTGACACATGTGGATCCCCCACTTTCTTCCTTTACAAAAATTTTCAAGAAAATAATACAATAACAAATTAAATCACAATAGAAATAGTCTAATATTTACACATATCTAATCATTTGTGTACGAAAAATCAAATCCATAACCCATATTTACATTTTAGTTTTTTTTTTTTTTGAACATTACATTTTAGTTTTCGAAAACACTATATCCACATTCTGCAATATATTGCATATATTTATAATTAAAAATTTAATCTCTTGACTACTTTAACAAAAAAAAAAAAAAAAAAAATATCTTCACTACTCTACTCACGTGCCAAAAACGATTCCACATATATATAGTGCCGAGTGCCGACGTTTCCACATAATTTTTTATCTTGTAGTTTTATGATTTATATTTGGAGATGTAAGAACACAAGTAAAGTAAATAATTACAAACATAAGAAAACAAATTTTTGTGAAATTTTAGTCCACCTATTTTTATATATACATCTCTCCTGTTAGATTTTTCTATGCATCATATTTGAATGATAGATTTTCTGATATTTTACTTCATTTTGTATTTTGTTTGTTGGTTAGTTTTTGTTTCTATTGGTTACATCTCAAATCTCAATGTCGTATTCATTCATGTTTTAGATAAAAAGGAGCAAAATAAAAATTGATGGTGCAGCTTAGAATCGACTTCCCAACGTTAGGTTACACGAAATAAAATGTGGATCTTTAACAAACAATAAAACGAAAATAACACGGATACTGAAAAACCTTGCGCGTGGGTTACACGCGCCCCCAATCTTTTCTCTCGACGGCGATTTTTAGATCTTGCAGAAGATTTGATTTGCAGCGAGCCTCCCACCGTCCGGCTTCGACCGGCTCCGTGGGAGGGCCTCCCTTCTTCCCCTTTCCTTTTTTCCTTTTCTTTGTGGTTATGGCTCGGTGAATTGAGTTCTCTCTCAATCTGGCTCTCGATGTCGCGAGGTCTCCTTTGCTTTCTCGGCATGGCAAGGCGTGGTAGTGACTCGGTGGTTCGTCGTTGCGGTCCAATCCAGTGTTTCTTCTCCGATCTGTCCTGCTTGAGGACGGTAGTGGCTTCGGTGGAGATCTGGCTTTCTCCTCTTACGCGGCGGCTGCTCTCGGTTTCATGTCTTCTCGGCATGCGCCGGCTACTCATCCCTCTTGCTCCGGTTGGTGGTTCGGTAAGTCTGAGCGGAGTAGCGTCCGTCCAGTCTCCCATTCTCCTTCTCGGCGGATTCAAATTCGTGAGTTCCCTCTATTCGCATTGGTGGACTGTTTCACGGTGTGGGGTTCTTGTGCCCTCGTCAAGATCTCAGTTCCTTGGCTTGTGTTGCTAGTATTTGAGTCCTAGCTGTCGTCTTGGCTTGTTTGGAAGTTAGTCTCGAGGTAAGTTGTGTTCATCGGAATCCTGGCTTTTGGAGGAGGTAGTAACACTACGGGTTCGTGTGGTGGCTTTGCCCTGTACTAGCCGACATCGGGGAGAGATCTTGGTAGTTGCGTGAACCTGCTCTGTAGCTCTAGTGCGTGTTGTTCCGGGCGTAGTGTTGGACTTTAGGTTTGGTTGGCTGAGCGTCGTTAATTAGATACTGAGGACGGTCTAATTCGAGCCTCTTCCGGCACCCTTCGGTCTCGTCTCTATGCACGGGCATCCAGTGAAACAGCTTCCTTTTGCTTTTTGAATGATGCACCAAGTTTTCTAGTTGCTTTCCGACTTCGACTCAAGCTTCGCTTCGACTCTTTTGCAGGTTCTCAAGCGGTTTATCGCTACTTAATTGTCTTCGTATGAGGACACAAGTACTGATTGTGTTATGCTTCCATGTTTTTTATTCTTTTTTGCCATGGGACCATATAAATTAGGTTTTACATTTTATTTCAAATTTGTAAAACCTCAACATTTCATTTTTAATGATATTCACATACTTAGCAAAAAAAAAAAAGTTTTCACGCCATAAATCACATAACAACATTACAAAAAATAAAAATTATATATTGTTTGCGATATTTAATGTCTTTATAATTGACGTAAGGAAATTTTTGTTAGGGGACATCCGTATAAATGTTATTGTACGTGTAGATTAAAGAAGGTGGTATTGCCTTGTCCTTATTGGCCATGAGACATAAAGAGCGCATTTATAACTCATATCGGGCCAGCTCAATATATATAAATATGAATTCCATTCGTATATTATTAACATTTTTAACAAAAACTAGACTTTAAAATGAGTTATTTACGCCTCAGGGCACTTCTACCACTTTGGTTACCAAAAAAGACACTTTTTGAAACCTAGACACTTTGCTGATGTTTTATGGAAGGGAAAACTCTAAATTGTCCCTCGTTTAAAATTTTAACTGTGTGGTTATTTTTCGGACAGAATTATGGGGACCACAAATGGTTGGATGTTCGGATACTGTATGTTTCTAAACGACGGCGGTGTTCGGTGAAATACCGACAGCCGGAATGTATAGATTCGGAATATATAGATCTGAGAACGATTGTTGATTATTTTTGTTTTTGGTTCAATACTGTATTTTTTGTTTAAGAAAATTCGAGGTACGAGATCTGAAGTAGGATAAAATTGTTAATTTTGCAATCGTTTTTAGTTGCGATCGATTTTGAATCAAAAGAAGTTGAAGAATTCAGCGAGGCGTTCCCGTTAAAGCCTTAGCCTGATCGAAAAGTCTGAGCTCACTTCCATTTTCAAGAACCGAGCTCCTCCGTCAAAGTTATATGGCCACCATCACCATCTCTTCCCGAAAGCTATTTCTCAGTTGGTAATAACCTCTTTGCTTTCCCCATAACAATGTATTGAGCTTAGAGATTAAGGAGGAGATTTTTCGTAGTGGCTTGTGATGTTATCCACGTGGTCACGAACATATAGACATGTTCATGTGGATAACAGACGGTGGATACGTGAAAAGAAACAAACATATTGAGAAGATAAACTTCGACATTTGAATGTAGTTAAACAAAGCACTGTTTTGGGTGGACACGAGTTTGTGGATGTGTTATGATGGACAAGGAGCTGTGGACATGTTTTGATGTTGATACTAGAGCATTGTGTGTATCATTATTGTCATATCTTAGCTCCTTATAGATACACATCCGAAAACATAGGATCTGGGTTTTTACTTATAAGAACATTTGGTAAAGGTGTTGAGTAGGTGGGTTTACAAACAAAACCGTGTGTACATTAGTCATTAAACAGATTTGTATGTGTCTACTTTGTTAAGGTTTGTGTTTTGTAGAAACTTCTTTTGCTTTGTTTGGTGGTTTGTGAGCAATTAAACCCTGATTACAAGGAGTAGATCTGCAACATTCTGCAAATCACCAATTACAATAGTCCGAAGAAATCTTAAAAATTGGATCCTAGAATCGATTTTTAATCATCTTCTTAGGCTTCACAATCTGGTTTGTTGTCCATCGCATCCTATCCATTGCAAATTGTCCATCGAAAGATGTCCATTGCAAGTTGTCCATCACAAACAAGCTGAGGTATGGCTCATTGGGGAAATCGGTCGTTGATTATTCATTATCTAGATTGGAGGTCACGAACATATAGACATGTTCATGTGGATAAGAGGCGGTGGATACATGAAAAGAAACAAACATGTTGAGTAGATCTCTTGTTTTTTTCATTGTTTCACAAGTAGATTCCGTAGTTATTGTTGTTGTGTTTGATATTAAAATTTATATCACTTGTGTTTAGTACCAAATTCGTTTATCTGGAGCACAAGCCATCACGTTTGAAGATAGTGATCATGTGATAGGCGTGATCATTTGTATACGTTTCAAGAGAACACAAGCCATCACGTTTGTGTACATTGGGGTATGAACGATGAAACAGAGCATGACTCTGTTATGGTTTGAGAAGGAATGAAAATGATGCCTCCGATGTTCCATGTAAGTTGAAAAACCGAGGAAGCTGAATTTTATAAGAAGCCTTGCCATAGTTATAGAGATTCGGTCAATATCCCTCTGAATTTTATAAGAAGCCTTGCCATAATTATAGAGATTCGGTCAACATCCCTCTTGTTTTTCTTAGCTACTTATAATGATTATGCAATATGAACAATGAGTACTCATAAAATTTGTTTATATATGTGCATAATTTTGTTGGGATGGATTGAAGGCCGATAACACATCCAAAGTAACAAACTTTAATCAGAGCTTCATGGAGAATAACAGATCATCTGAGCTACAATAAATATTTGTCTATGAACGCATTGACCATTGCCTATTATCCATATCAATAGAGAATTTGAAAATATATTTGGTGAAGATTTTTCTGTGCATGATATAGGTTGACAATAGTTGCAGTTGTGGACATCAGGACATATTATATCTTGACATTATCGTGGACAAGTTTTTGTGGACATGTTCTTTTGGAGTGCAAACCATTGGGGCTTTCGGTGGAATGAATGAGAGAGATTGTTTTGGGTTCTGGATTTGCGACGAAATGAATAGGAGAGACTGCTCTTATCTAAATATATTTGAGTTTAAAAGAGAGTACATTTGAGTGTAAAAGAGATTAAATTGCTATTAAAAGTTAAAAGAGAATATAAATCCATCGTTTATAGATGGACATTGATTTCGTGGATAAGAAGCATAATATACATGAAGATAGTTGACATAAGTACATATGTGTTGACAAAAGTGCATAAGAGTATGTGGAGAATAATTAATGAACAATAGTAAGTAAATACTTTAGCCGAGTGAACGTGGATAAGAAGGAAATCTGAATTTGGACAAGTTTGGGAGTTCCGCTTAGTGTATTATGGACAAACATTTGTTTATGTACTTCTCTTTTGTAGGCGAGATTCTGTCCATACGATTATGTCCATATGATTCTGTCCATGCGAGTCCGTCCTAAGGCATCCAGATTTAGTCGAAATCTAAACTAGACTCTCATGTTTGTCCACAGTACACTAAGCTGAACTCTCGAGCTTGCCAAAATTCAGAATTCCTGCTTATTCACGTTTCACTCAGCTAAACTATTTACTTACTATTGTTCATAAATTTTTCTCAACCTACTCTTATGCACTTACTTACTATTGTTCATAAGAATTCAGCCTAATTACACCAAGGTGCTTCTACGAAGAGCTGCTTCATATGGAAAGGTTAGATTAAAGACATATGGTCTCGTTTGAAACCTAGTTTTTGGTCTTGAATTGATAATATTGTTCTGTTAATGCAGCTTGGTCGATGGGATGATGCGGTTTGTAAACTCATGGACATAGTATTGTGGACAGGACTTTTTGAATAAATAATATTATGGACAAGTTGTCGTAGACAATGTAATGTGGAGTAATTTATAATAGTGGATACGATCTCTTCAAAAAAAAAAATGTTAAGCGTCAATTCTAAATTTACGGTAATAAAAGCAATTATCCAAGTTTGTTTCATGTCTATATTACATTATAGGCACCCCGTCCACGATAACTTGTCCACAGCAATCTATCAGCGGCAACTTGTCCACAGCAATCTATGCGCGGCAACCTGTCCGCAAGAAATTTACATCATAGGCAACCTGTCCACGAACAAAATCTTGGTTCTTCTTTTTCTTTGTCTTTTTCGTCTTCTCAGGAGAAGTCTCATATTTTTCCTTCCTCTGTTTCTTCTTCCCTACTTTGTCGTTAGAAATAGTCGAAGGTTCCACAGAATCATCAAGATCTTCTTCATCTTCATATACTAATTCCAGAACAGAAGTCCATTTTTTATTTAATCTTCTCTTTGGGAGTTTCGGTTCCTCGTTCTCTTCACCGTCGTTGAGAACTTCTTCAAAATCATTCCCCAATTCGTTGGTAGAAGAATTTAACGCTTGCATCCTGAGCGTAAGTAGGAAAAAAAACACGATAAAAGATTAAAACACTAGTCCGTAGATATTGTGATGATCAAATTTTCGATTATTATTGTTTTCATCTGGATCGAATGAAGTATCATTGATGACCAAAACCCCTAATTTTTAGCATTATAGTCGCAACTACAGGGACGAAATCTACAGATTCGGAGATTAGGAATCCAGAATCCAAGAAACAAAACTTAAACTCTAATTCTTTTGTATAAACCCCTAGATCGATCAACAGAAACAGAGGAAGAATAAATCATTACCTATTCTCTTCCTGGCTCATCTTTGTTTTTCTATATACTCTTCTCTCGATCTCTGTGTTTGTTAAGCTCGCAGAATGTTTGATTGAACAATTCGCCATAGTGTGGGAACTGCTTGTATATATACTTTGGCTTTGTGTAGTCCAAGCAATTGGATTGTGAGCTTCCATTACATTATAAGCACC
>JAHZTW010000001.1:250103326-250184352 GCA_020283515.1 Alliaria petiolata | reverse complement strand
AAAAAGGGGGGGGGGGGGGGGGGTGAACATATAATTTATCATTTAACCTATTAGTTTCATTTTATATCAAAAAATCACTGGGGGCATGTGCACCTATGGGTGTCTTATTAGTTATTACATCCGACCCCTGATTACAAATGAATGATATGGAGGCACAGTTACAAGGGATGTATAAACTGAAGTTATGATTTCATGAGTGAAATTAGGAATTTGCTTTTTGCTTAATAAATACTTAACGTTATCTTAGGAGGCCTGGACCATTTTCTAACCGAGGCGAGAAGCTCCGTGACGTGGACCTTCGACTGGCAAAGAGAAGACATGAGGTCCAATCACAGAGATCCACGTCATCAAATTTTTGTCACGATAGCTGACGCGTCACGTTTTGCCTTTGATTTAGCCTCTCCTATGATTTAGCATCTGTTGATTTTCTTTTACGATTTTGTCCCTCTTGATCAAAAGAAAAAAAAATAATTAATCAAATAAACTCTTTGAAAAAACGAAAATGTTTTGCAGAAAAAGTCTGATACACAGAAAATATACAAAATTATTAACTGAATATTGAAAGGCTATGAAAAAAAGCTTAGCATTTCCTTTTCCCTTAGAAAGAGGTCGAGAGAAATATCCTCAGTTTCGGACATTTTATGACTTGTGTAGTATGACCTCGTCTCACTCTGACATATCGCACGTGTCGCCACGTGTCATCACGAGGAGCCTTTCTTTCCAAAGCAAACCAGTTTAGGTGGCTAGAGAGAGAGAGATGAGATGAGAGATGAGAGATGACTTCATCTCTTTCTCCGAGTCTTTAGCACGTCACATGAATGAACACAAGAAAGCTCTCAACTTCAAGGGACTTTATCGTCATTTCCTTAATTTTCTATCTAATTACTGAATTAGCCTTCTTGGCTCGGGAGATCTCTCCTCCCCCTCCTGTCTCTCTCTCGCTCATTCAGAAACTGATTTACGCCTCTGCTTCTATGGAGGGTATATTCTCTGTTTGATTCCCTTCTTACACATTGAAATTGTCATAGAAGATTCCATTGTGCTCCAATTATCCCCTCCTCTCTCTCTAACAAATAAATACCTCTCTTTGATCGCTTCTCTCTCTTGTTAAATCACCGGAGTTCAATTTCAGGTACCGGAAATTAGTTTTTTTTTGGTTTCTCTCTCTCTCTTTTCCTAATCTATCTGATTACTTTAAACTCAATGGCAGTTTAGGATTTTCAAAAGAGCATCGAAAACTGTTTTTTATTACCTTTTGTTTTCCGCTGATGGGTGATTGGAAATGAGGCGAATTTTATTTCATTGAAGTCTTGAATTTGAGTGATGGTTGCTTCCAAAACTGGTAATTTCCCCGTGATTTCTGGATTTTCTCGATCAAATTATGCTGGTCATTGTGCCTCGGGGATCGACTTTATCTGTTTGTCATTCTCGAATTGTGTGCCTTTTGGAGTTTTTTTTTTGCAGTGAATTAATGAGTTCCTTATTAGTGTGCCCGCCAAATGCTTGAAAATATGTCTCGTCATTTTCTTCTATCTGTTTAACACTGTATAGGAGATCTAAAGTCTAATATCAAAGGTGCGGTCTTTTTCCCGGGTGTCTCATTCCTGGTCTGATTTTGCTAACTGTGTCCAATCTCATTATGGAGATCTTTGTGTAGGATTAATGTAGCATACCTCTCTAGTCCTGTTTGAGTAACACTAAACGAGATTCTTTGCTCTGTGGTTGGTGGAAGTATTAGTCGCTTTGAGCAGTTGTGCGTAGATGCTAATTCCTTTGTGTGTTTTTGTTTCTTCAGAAAAGGAGCGATGCTTTCCGTAACTCTTTTTTACTTGTTTATTCTTTCTTGTCTATATTTCTCTCGGAAGCTTTATGAACATTATTAATCCAATATAATTTACATCCTTCTTGCCTTTTATGATCAGGACTCTTCTGCGCTTTTATGGAGTAACTGTGAAGATTTGAGTACACCAACCACCCTTTGTTTCAGAAAGCTGCGTGATTTGTTTGACTCATTTTCAAGATGAAAAATCAGCTCTAGCAGATGTTAGATGGCATGAAACTCCGTTGAGGGCAATACAAATCCTTTTCATTGTTTTAGTAGAGTTATCGAAACCGAGTCTTACTCTTTGGAGGTATTTGGTCTAGACACAACATTTGTGGCGAACAAGGTTTTAGTGAGGTTTCTTGTCTGTCTAGAAATATGGAAGTGTCGGTCTCTCCTCAAACACAGAAGATGAACTTGCAAACTCCTCGTAAAAGCTCACTTTCAGGATCTAAGAAAGATCTGTGGTTTGCTATACGGGAAGGGTCATTGGTTGATGTGGATTCAGCACTCAACACACTGAAGAAGAGCGGTGGCAATATAAATTTAAGGAATGCCTGTGGCCTGACTCCTCTGCATATTGCAATCTGGAGAAACCACATTCCTATTGTTAGGAGACTGCTTGCAGCTGGCGCTGATCCTGATGCCAGGGTTCGTGACCTTATCTCTATTTGTGTCTTCATAAATCTAAAAAATTTGTTTCTTCAGTTTATAACCTGGAATCTAGAAGTTCCATGTTTGTACTTACTCCTTCCTATTTGCTTCTATTTTCAGTAAGTTATTGGTTTCTGTCTCTTTATGTGTTGCAAAAATTGTATTCATAATGCTTAGAATTGAGATTGCTCTGTATTGTACGATGTCCGTTTCAGGATGGAGAATCTGGTTGGAGTAGTCTTCACAGAGCTTTGCATTTTGGACATCTCGCGGTGGCTAGTGTACTAATTGACTCGGGTGCTTCTTTTACAATAGAAGACATAAAATTGCGAACACCGGTTGATTTGGTCTCAGGTCCGGTTGCTCAGGTCATTGGTGAGCAGCATAATTCAGGTAACTAATCTCTTCTTACCTTGATCTTTAAAGGCAAACCTTAATTTTTTTGGTCACTCTTTCTCACACAACATTTGAGAAGCTGAAATGTCATGTTCATTTTGATCAAAAAAAAAAAAAAAATGTCATGTTCATTCTCTTCCTTTTCAGTGGCTACCGAGGTTTTCAGCTGGGGTAATGGTGCAAACTACCAACTTGGAACTGGCAGTCAAGATGTTCAGAAGCTACCCGGCAGAGTTGATTCACTTCATGGTTGTTTTATTAAGTTGGTCTCTGCTGCAAAGTTCCATAGTGTTGCCATTAGCTCTCATGGAGAAGTCTACACGTGGGGATTTGGAAGGGGTGGACGCCTTGGACATCCTGAATTTGACATCCACAGGTATTATTGATTGGTGACTTGACAAGGAGCTTATTTTGCTTTCGTTCCTACAAAGTTTTCATGATCCCGTTTGTTGCGCATGTATGAAGATTTCCATTTGCCTGTGGCATTACTGTAGTTTCAAGATTTGGCTTACTAGATTTCTGGTGGAACATGAAAAGATCAATTAGAGTCTTCTGAGCGTACGTAGAATGCTAGAATCTTGTTTGAAAGGTTATGTAAACCACAATCGAGTTTAATTTTCTGTTTTTATTATCTCAGTGGTCAAGCTGCAGTTATCACTCCCCGGAAGGTGATATCTGGTTTAGGATCTCGCCGAGTAAAGGCAGTTGCAGCAGCTAAGCACCATACTGTTATTGCTACAGAAAGCGGGGACGTACTCACTTGGGGTTCCAATAGAGGTAAAACATTTATCACGCTTCCTATTTTTTAATGGATGGGAATGGGATCTCTAGAGTTCTATGTCTGATCTTTGTGGGTCGCCTCACAGTCTCTTATCCTAGAGTCTGATGTTGTTTGTGTAGAGGGCCAGCTTGGTTATACATCTGTGGATACTCAGGCAACACCCCGAAAAGTGACTTCATTGAAGGCGAAGATTGTAGCTGTTTCTGCAGCAAACAAACATACAGCCGTCGTTTCTGATTGCGGTGAAGTTTTCACTTGGGGATGCAACAAGGAAGGTCAGCTTGGTTATGGAACCTCCAACTCAGCATCAAACTATTCTCCCAGATTGGTTGATTACTTGAAAGGAAAAGTTTTCACGGCTATTTCATCTGCAAAATACCACACTCTCGTCTTGCGAGAAGATGGCGAGGTAAATTTTTTGACTACTTCATGTTAAGTTAAAATCTTTTATGCTTTTATGTCGTGTTTGAAGTTTATTGAATGTATATATGGAAAATCTCATCTCGAATATGAGAACTCAATCTGGATAAAAATTTATTTTTCTGTAGTATTTCTTTCTTTCTTCTGTGGCCAGGTGTACACCTGGGGTCATCGGCTGGTGACTACAAGACGTGTTGTTATTTCCCGGAATCTAAAGAAAGCTGGGAACACACTGTTGAATTTTCATCGAAGGAGACCTCTTCGAGTGACTGCAATAGCTGCGGGAATGGTACACAGCATGGCTCTAGCAGAAGATGGTGCATTGTTTTATTGGGTTTCTTCTGACTCCAATCTTAGATGCCAACAGGTTGGATTCAACCTCGTCTTATTCTCAACAAAATTAAGTAACTCAATATGACAATATAGCTCATAGCCTCATAGTAATAATAAAAAAATTCCCCCTGTTTAATTCTGATTCCTGCAGTTGCATTCACTGCACGGGAAAACAGTTGTGAGCATTTCAGCGGGTAAATATTGGGCATCTGCTGCTACTAGTACAGGTGAAGTTTACATGTGGGATGGGAAGAAAGGTAAAGATGTGCCACCGTCTCTTTCTCGCCTCCACAACTTGAAAAGGGCAACCACGGTTGCTGTTGGTGAAACACATCTTCTGGTTGTGGGTTCTCTATATCATCCTGCCTATGCTCCTACTGTGCTTACTAAGTCTCTGACTCTACAAGCGGATGAAAGTAGGGAAGAAGAACTTGACGAGGGTTTTATGTTTGATGATGAGAAATCTGTTAACATGTTACCATCCGCGCAACACGATAATCCTATGGAGAGGACAGTACCTAGCTTGAAAAGTTTATGCGAGAAGGTGGCAGCGGAGTGTATTGTAGAGCCACGAAATGCTATTCAAATGCTTGAGATTGCGGATTCACTTGGAGCGGAGGATCTTAAGAAGTACTGTGAGGTAATGCTAACCTTCCTTAGTGATGATTGCACACTTAACCGCAGAGGTAGAAAGAAAGAGAAGTTTGTGTTCAGTGTTCTCTTTTGATGTTCTTGTCTGATGATTACCTTACACCATGTGATCTTCCTGCAGGACATTGTGATCAGAAACCTAGACTTTATTTTGACCGTCTCTCCTCAAACAATTGCAAATACATCACCTGATGTTCTTGCCAATCTTGAGAAATTACTGGATGACAGATCATCTGAAGCATGGAGCTCCCGACCACTTCCAACACCAACGGCCACATTTCCTGTTGTCATAGATAGTGAAGAGGAGGAAAGGGAGAGCGACATTCTAAGAACTCGTGACAACCATGTGAAACACTTTTCCTGTATTACTGAGGGAGGCTCTCGAATGGATTCCTTCTTACAACCAGAAGATGAGCTGGCTCAACGTAATTCCAAAGAAGTCCGAGCTTTGAGGAAAAAGTTGCAACAAATTGAGATCCTTGAAGCAAAGCAATCAAGAGGACAACTTCTTGATGGTCAGCAAATAGCAAAACTTCAAAAGAAACTAGATATCGAAAGCTCACTGGTAGAACTTGGTATTTCTGTTGAAGAGTCGCCAGAGGCAAAATCATCATCAGCTTTGCCACTAGATGGAAATACCAACAAGAAGGCTGACGGTTTAAGAAAAAAGAAGAAAAAGGGAAAACAGAGGTTTACACAGGTTGAGCCATTCCCTGATTTTGATGAAGTTAAAGTAGAAATAGATACAATGCAGATTAAAGACTTTGAGGAAATCTCTGAATCTATCAAGCCAAAGGTTTGTACCCATAATATCTCTTTCATGATGAACTGTCCTTCATTGATGTTTTATCACATTTAGTTTTCTGCCATTGGTTGAATCATTTTACCTTCTGCTACTTGTAAATAGGATGGCAATGCCATGTTGGATGTGACGATGAGTAGTGGGTTCACGAAAGAATCAGACTTTGTCTCACTCTCACAGAAGAAAGAAAACCCACCTGATTCACCAAGAAACAAGAAACTTGCAACGACAGCAAACAAGAAGAAGAACAGAAAGGGAGGGCTTTCCATGTTCTTGACTGGTGCTCTTGATGATAACCCTAAACCTGTTGTTGCTCCTCCACCAAAGCCCAAGATCGAAGGTCCTGCATGGGGTGGAGCTAAGATTTCAAAAGGGTTTTCTTCTCTTCGAGATATTCAAGATGAACAAAGCAAGACCCAGCCTCATGAACCTGTTAGGAATACTAAACATCAATTAGGGGTTGAGTCTTCTGGCAAAACCGAAGGAAAGATACTACTGAGTTCTTTCTTGACTTCGAAGCCGATCCCTGTGGAATCAGCCAGAAGTTTGCAGCAATCTGATGTGGAAAGAGGAACTCCTCCTTGGGCTTCTTCTGAAACCCCTCCTCACTTTTCTCGACCTTCTCTCAGAGATATCCAGATGCAGCAGGTACGTTGTTCCTATGTTCCTCTGTTTGGGCGTGGCTCAAAAGAAACGGACAAGATTGTTTTGTTGCCTCTGTTCGAAGCTCAATATTTTTTGGTTTGGGGGTTGTAGGTGAAGAAGCAACAGTCTCTGTCTCACAGTCCAATGACAAAAACATCAGGCTTCACTGTTACAACCGGGCAAGGATCTCCATCAGATTCGCCTGGAACTAACCGGTGGTTCAAACCAGAGATCGATGCTCCATCATCAATCCGCTCTATCCAGGTCGAAGAAAAAGCCATGAAGGATTTGCGCCGCTTCTACAGCAGTGTGAAGGTAGTTAGAAACCAGCCATAATGAGTGATGACTGAATGAGACATTATTACCCTTCAACAGGTCTCATTCTCAAAAGTGTTGTAGTTGTACTTGTACTTGTACAGATGATGTCTCCACTGTACATTGGGTTTCCCCTTAAATCGTCAGCCTTTTTTTTCTTTTTTCTTTCAACTTGGTAGCTGTAAAAGTGATGCTCATGTTCATGTACATCACTGGTGTACCTGAAGCTCTTTATTAGTCTTCACGAGCCATTTTAGATGTACTTTTCTCGAAATAATAATAAAAACCTTGATCATTTTTTTAATAATCTTATTCACTTTTCTGGTCGACTTAAAATGCCCCAACCAATTCAGAAACGTAAAAGAAGAAAATCGTCATGAAATTTGCAACTGCAACTGGTTTCACAGAAAAGATTGTATTTCCTTTCAACACTTTCAAGTCGAGTAAAATTATAAAGAGCCGAAAAACAAAGTACACTACTGTCTTGTGGAATCAGGAAGCATCCAAAAGAGACCAGAAACAGAAAACTGCATTAAGTCAAACATACATACAACTTATGAGCCGAATCCCCCAAATCATCATATTAGAGGCCAAAGTTTTAAACACTGTGAAGTAATTTACATGAGAAAGAACTCTGGTGGTAGCCTTGAAAACATACAAATATTTGGTGAGATGTCTCCTAACTCCTTGCAGTATTTCAGATTGCAAAGACTCTTCTTGAGATTCCAAAACGGATGTTAGCAAATGCAGAAGGGAACATGCTCATGATGGACAAAAATCCAAACTTGAGGAGCCAAAACATGGAGAAAACATAGAGAGGTATACGCAGAAAAACCAAGACTTTGATTCCATCCCAGAGCTTCTCCAATTTTCTCCCCTGCATATCGATTTTGAGGATATGAGAATACATGAATCCCAGTGTAGAAATGACTAAAGTTTAAATGATGAGGTATGGTTAAATCATCAAATCCTTTAGCTACAATGAGTCTAACCTTATCCATCAAACTTCTGTGGAAGAAAGTTCCAGTGCCCTGAAAAATGCCCAAAAAGAACAAACTTTATGCATCACCTGACTGAAATCACATTCAATGAGTTGATATAGATAAAAAAGGACTTACAATATTATCAGCGAAAGCACCATAGATGTTGTGAGCACCTATCAAGATCCGGCATCTCATAGACAAGTGAATAGAGTGTTTACGAACAATTTCTCTTCCCATTTGTCGTAGCAAACGGTGCATTATGACAATTCTGTCACTCTGTTTACTTATGAGAGCTCTTTCGACAAGAACACGAAGACCATATTTGATGTCTGGACCACTTTTTGCAAGAAACCTCATCACACAGTCAATTGTTTTACCTTGGAATAAACACGCAATGTGGAGAAATATATCTTTGTCTTGGTCATCTAAGCCATTGTAACCAACTATTAGAACTTGTTCAATGTCTCCATTCAGACTGGTTTTCATCCTAGGTAAAAGCTCATCTTTCCACTTGTTCACGCTCTTCCCGCGCAATGCTTTGCCAAGAACAGAGAGCCCTAATGGCAGATAACTAGTTAGCTCTGTCACTTCAACTGCAAGCTCACGATAACCATCTGGTGGAGCATCTTGTGTAAAAGCAGACAGAGAGAAAATCTTTAGAGCTTCATCTTTTGATGGGAGTTTCACTTCATATATATGCTGGATCTTATGTGCTTCAAAAAGGCTTTTATCTTCTGTCGTCACGATGATCCTACTTCCTTTACCAAACCAGTGAGGCCCATTTGCCAAAGCTTCTAGTTGCTCTATCTTATCTACATTGTCAAGAACAACGAGGACTTTCTCAGATTTCAACCGTTCTTCAGCCGTACGTAAATGGGTTATCTTCATATCCTTATGGTCCAAGATCTTGGAAAGAAACTTTCTATGCAACCTCCGCTTTGAAGTATCACTGTCAAATTCACCACTCCTGTAACTTCTCTTAACATTCTCCATAAAAAGACTGCGCTGGAAGCTTCTTGAAATCCGATTGTATGTGGTTCTTGCGATTGTTGTTTTGCCAATCCCCAAGGGCCCCCAAATCCCCACCATCCTTGTTTCATCTGATTCTAGGCATAACAGTGAATTCATCTCTGCTACGTGAGCTTCAATTCCAACTAGATCATCGAAATCCCTTGATGCTGTCAAGTTCAACTGGTTAGAAACATCTGTTGCAATTTTTGAGATCATATCTGCTTCACTGTTCCTGAGAAGAAAGAATCTTTCTTTCCTCCATCAAAATTTGGCACAATGAATTCTCATTTGCACATAAGCAAGTATCAACCAAATATTATATATGCATTGCTATGGGATAATGATAACAAAAAGGTTAAAAGAAGAGGAGAGGAGCAGACCAGTTATGTGAATGTTCGCCGAGTATGCTTGCGACATTAGTCAAAGCTTCCTTCCATCTCAGCTTCTGATCCTCTGTTTGCGTCTCACAAGTCTTTATATATGCCATCCCGAAATCGCCGCTCTGTTTTCTAACATCAGAAGGGTCCACCTCGTAGAAAATTGTCATAACCATTTTCCCACAAGTTTCCCTGCACTCCATGATCTCAACTAACTCCGTCAAAGTCCAGCTTGAAGAAGCATAGTTCTTGGAGAGGATGATGATGCAGATTCTTGATTCTCTTATACCTCGTTTGAGCTCAGGGCTGATGGATTCGCCTCTATCGATTTCATTATCTCTGAAAGTCTTGATTCCCTTGCGCTCAAACTCCTTAATCAAGTGGCTGAGAAATCTTTGACGCACGTCTGGACCTCTGAAGCTTGGGAACACATCGTACCTCCACCGAGGAGAGGACGAAGAAGAAGAAGAAGGAAGATCCATAAGAGAGAATGTTGAGAAAATTGTCTGTTTGTTTTCTTCCGTTTACAAAATCAAGAGAGGGACATGTTTTATTTATATACATTTTGTAAAGTCAAACACAACTTTGGGATTGGACAGGTCTCATACTCTTGGAACGTGTAGGCATGTCTTAGGATTTATTATAATACGATTACTTACTCTGTTTGCTAAGAAAATATTCCTTTTTGACTATAAATCATTTGAATAACATAAACAGATAGACGCGGACAGCTCTAACTAGGGTTAATAAACCCAATTGATTACTCATATCTAAACGAATAAGCAAAACCCATGAGGCCATAACATATACCAAGACTAAAGAAATTTATAAGGTTCATAGAATCTATAACAAAACACCCATTGGAGCACATTTCAGCAACTAATCCTAGCTGAAGGAGTAGCCTTGAATTGGGCCCTGAAGTACTACGGATTCGAACTTATAATTCATCATCATTGCAATTTCTGTGGCCGAGTTGGTTTTTGTGAAGACGTAAATGTTATGTGCCTTGTAAACATGTGATTTAGGTTTCCTTGTGTAGCAAGAGAGCTGTGAGAGCAGATATAGAGACATTGTTTATGTGTTTGGTTTGATTCTTCTTATTGAAGTTACTGTCCCAAAATAAGAGTTTGACTAAAGATTTTTGATCAGTTACCAACTTTTTGTTGTTGTTAAAAAAAGAAACAATCAAAATGAGAAATCTCAACCGTTCACCCTAACCGTACGTGTCCGTAACAATTTCATCTTTGTGCTCTACTTTTTACGGTAACGAAGCTCCTTGTCTCTTCTTCTCTTTGGATTACCTTTCTTATTAACTTTTAGGATAAAAATATTGGCAAAACAAAAAAAAGAAAGAGAACAAGAGAGATCTGGGTTTATGATTAAACCAGGTTTGCTTTCCTTGTAAATTCTAATTGTAGCCATTTCTTGAATTTTATTTATGCATATGGGATCTGGAATTTGATTGATTGTTCAACAAGTTTCTTTCCCCTTATAGATCGTCTTCTTCTCTAATCCAGTTCTCCGACAATGAACGACCTCTTAAAGGTTTGTCTTGTCTTCTCCTTCGAACTTTTCTCCATTTCGCTTTTGACATTACGTGATCACGACGAATTTTGTTGTAACTCAAGAAACGTTTCCGTGTAATTAATATCAGAAAAAAAGAAACGCTTCCATGTAGATTATATTAAAAAAAAAAAGTGAGAGATTCTTTATTCTTTAATATTGTCTCTAATTTGTTTCCGGAAATTAGAGACTCTTAGGGTTTTTTGCTTGGGTTAAAAGACTTTTTTACGAGATGACATTTCGTTATTTCCCCCGGGAAATTCCAGTGGATAACGATTGCTCCTGTGAGGTTAAAACAACCGTATATAGAAGCAGAATGATCAAATAAATCTTGAGGTTTTATGTGGGATTTAATGGTAGATACCTATATAATGAGAGAAAATAAAGATTCAAAATTTCAAGCTCATAGGGTTTATAAGATGATGTGACAGATGTTTTAATTGGACAGGGTTCGTTAGAGTTCTCCAGAGATCGATCTAATAGAAGCGATATCGAGTCAGGACATGGCCCAGGTAACTCTGGCGAACTCGGGCTCTCTGGTTTCTTCAAAAAGGTGAGTTTTTTATCCATATGTAACTCTTCTCAATCAGTGTCAAATGTGTATTGAGATCATATTACCTGTTTAGGTCCAAGAAATCGAAAAGCAATATGAGGAGCTTGAGAAGCACCTCAAGAAGCTTCAGGGGGCACACGAGGAGACTAAAGCCGTCACTAAGGCTCCTGCAATGAAATGTAATCCATAACGAGTTCCAACTTTAAAGAAACAAGTTCTTGATCCGAGATTTAGATGAATTAAATTTTGTTTTTTGTTTTTGTTTTTGTGTGTTTTTGTGCTGCAGCGATCAAACAGAGGATGGAGAGAGATGTTGATGAAGTGGGAAGAATCTCTCGTTTCATCAAAGGAAAGATCGAAGAACTGGATCGAGAGGTTAGGCTTAGATATGAATACATTAATTGCTGCATCTGTTTCTATGATCTGTTCATCTTGTTAAGAGACCCGGATTGATTTCTACAGAATCTAGAGAACCGGACTACATCGGGTTGTGGGAAAGGAACTGGAGTAGACAGAACAAGAACAGCCACAACTATGTGAGTTTTGTTACCAGCATCTTATTGCTACGCGTCAAGATTCTCTCTCTTTCTTCCTTGACGCAATTTTTTTTTAAAAATCCGCAGAGCGGTCAAAAAGAAATTCAAGGACAAGATATCTGAATTCCAAGTAAGTTTTAAGAAGTGAATCTGCAAAATTCTCGAAAGCATAAACTCTCTAAGAATTTTTTCCTAAGCTTTTAAATTTGTTCACTGCAGACTCTAAGACAGAACATTCACCAAGAATACAGAGAAGTTGTAGAGAGGCGTGTGTTTACAGGTTTTGAATTGGAATCTGTCTTAAATTCCAACTGTTCCATTAACAATCTTCTGATATATAACTTTTTTTAAAATTATTTTGTGTTGTTTCGATTCTTGGCAATGGTAGTGACTGGCCAACGAGCTGATGAAGAGGCAAGGACATAAAACTCTGCTTTTCTCATTTTGAATCTATTTGATCGGTTTAGCATGGGTTCATGAGAATCGTTTTCGTTTTCTGGTGTGTAGATGGTCGATAGATTGATTGAAACCGGAGACAGTGAACAGATTTTCCAGAAGGCAATCATGGAGCAAGGGCGAGGTCAGGTAGGTACTTACGTAATGACAATTACATGATGACCTGTATAACAAGACAACTGTCGCGTGTATCTCAAGTTACGTTATTTTCTGGCTCTCTGCAGATAATGGATACACTGGCTGAGATTCAGGAACGCCATGACGCAGTCAGAGACTTAGAGAAGAAACTTCTTGACCTACAACAGGTAAACCTCAAAATCCGATTTACCAAAAACTATCAAGATTTTCAAAGTGATTCAACGTCTGCGTCTCTTTTATGTTTTTGGTGTAGGTCTTTCTTGATATGGCCGTGCTGGTGGATGCACAGGCAGAGATGCTAGACAACATAGAGAATATGGTAACAGACTCTCCATCATCTTTGATGAAGCCCTGAGTTTAGATTTCTTCAAACTCCTTCTTACTCTGTTTCTGGTCAAACAGGTCTCGAGCGCTGTGGATCATGTTCAGTCCGGGAACAACCACCTAACAAAGGCAATAAAAAGCCAGAAAAGTTCAAGGAAATGGATGTGCATTGCCATCTTCATCCTTCTTATCATCATCATCATTACCGTTATCTCTGTTCTCAAACCATGGACACAGAAACATGGTGCTTAGGGTTCTCTTCTCTCTGCCCTGCTTCTGGAGCTTCTGTATACAACAGTATAAATTGCATATACATACATGTATCATCGCATCGAACAACATTCTTCCATTGTCACTGTGAAAATGATGTATTCTTTTGATTGGATCAATGAATTAACTATTCTACAGCGGCCAAAGTCTTAACACCATTTCAGTGAACATCTCAGTCTAATGAATCTAATAAATGTGGATAGAATCAGAAGACAGCAAGTGGATATTAAAACTCTGTAAAAATTTACGTTTATCTTTCATATCTGTAATGTGTCAAAACAAAACCCAGAAAAAAAAAACTATTGGAGAAAAAGGGACAAAAGAATCTGAATTTGAACCTTTATCAGATTTACAATGATGAGAAAAAAAAAGAAGAAAAAAAAGATACCTCCAGCTTCACATTTGCTTCGTGGGAAGACCTTAGAGAAGTATGAAGCATAACGGTTGTCCTTTGCTGCGTCAGTCCTCCTTCGCTGCATAAGGGCGCTTGGAGGCACGACCAATATCTTTGAAAAAGGTTTTGATGTATAAAGAGTATGCAACTAATTTGCAAGGAACTACGAACAAAAGAATAACACTAGAAGCTTATTCTCAGAAAGGGATAAAAAAAGCCGGTAACTGTAGAAAACAAGATAAGAACCTCTCCGTTTGTTTGCTTCTTCGCCTTTCCTGAAAGAATCTGGGAAAAAATCAAATGACACCTCACGACAGAATTTGCATTGTTGTCACGCTAGTCATTAGGATCCCATTCTTCATCCTGGTCAAAAGCTGAAGCCACCTTACTTTTTGCAAATTCTTCTTCAGTTTCTGATTGTTCAGCGAGAAAGTCATGTTCATAATCAGGCTGATCACTATCATCAGTTTTACTCTTTTCCACGCCAGCTGATTTTATCCATTTAGGACATTCATCCTCACCTCCATAGAGAAATCCGCCATCATCACTTCGTATTTGTCTGGAATCCTCAAGGGCCGATGTTCTGCATGAGCATTCAGGAAGTGGATGCGAAAGAAACAACCTGGGTTTTGACAGCATAGACTGCCTGATAAGCCCACTCTCACCCAAACTTGAGTTAAGATGTTTCCTCACACGAAGTGTCCAATTACGGTTGGGATGGTACATGTCCTCACGGGTAATGTTGAAAAGTTCTTGAATAACTTTCCTGTTTGAGAAAATCAGTAAAACAGTTGTTAATGAATTTGCAAAAGAGATACTCCACGAAGGAGTGAAATATAAGATCTGTGTATCAGCCAAATAGATAGACCAGATATCTTCATTCAACCAAACTATGGATAAGGGAGCTAAAGCCTACAAGCTCTAAATCAATTTCAATTTCAAAATGCAGTCATTAACTGTCAAGTAATACGCTTGCTTACCTGTCCAGTCTATATGTTCTTGACGAGGGTCTTTCATAGAGCCTCTGACCCATTACCAAACTTGAAAAATCTGGCAACACACTACCATCGTTGTTGAAACCAGGGAAAAACACATCAGCTTCTACAGATACAACAAAATCAAGAGCATCCCATAGCAACCTGTGTGCTTGATTCCTAAGATCCATAGGTGAAGGGGTTGGTTCTGTATCATTATTTGTAAGCCAACCATACCACCCTTCTTTTTCGTGCTGGTAGATAGGTCTGTCTGGAGGAGGAGGGAGAGGTCTAGGCCGAGGACCTGCCTTGTTCCACTCTTCTTTGAGCTGCTTATCGCTTTTTCGAAGAGGCATTTCAAATGTATTTTCTGGAAGAGGTGTCTCAGGACCAACCAATTCCGATAACTCCTCCATGCTGCATAAAGAAGTCCAGTCCACTAAATTAGGGAACATGGCCCGTAGAGGGATCAAAACACGTTGGCCGCCAAAGATTTCAGAACCAGCTAAGTACATAATCGCTTTTGGAGAATAACCCAAAGCTTTCAGAAGAATTCCAACCTGCGAAATTTCAATACCAATAAACTCTTAGCATCACAAAAGCAAATGCAGTTCCATCAGAACAGCAGTAAGGAAACGATCAAATCGGTGCATTCAAATGTCAGCATAAGTGATGTTCAGGCTTGAAATCAGTGTGCTACATGGGGGCCACATGTTTCCGAGGCAGATTTAGCTTTCAAGAGACACCATGAAGGCAGACATAAAGGGTATCAAGATATAAAAAAGGGTCCTTATAAGCATTTTTAGCATAATTTGAGAGAAGCTCCGGGTTCTACCTCTTCAGGCATGAGAGGACATAAGCCGTTGTCCCTGCGCAAGTGTGAGTCTACAATAAGTTCTTCTGAAATAAACCTCTGCTTGATCATCTGAGCCCGCCGATATTGGATGAGTTCACTGTGAACATCCTTTAAGAATTGAAACGATGAGTAGGGTCAGAAACCGATTTCAACGTTTAGAACTACTTCCCCATGTACCTCGAGCACAATGGGTAGACAGAAAAAGCGTATCTGATATAAACACTTTGTTCTATCAAAGAATACAGATGGAGAAGGTTGATAACTTTACCTGGAAAAGCTCAGCACAACCATGATATGCCAATTTGTCCCTCACTAAGCCAGGATGATAAGCTAGGAAGGGTTGACCTGATTTACGTAACCTGGAAAAAGTGAAACACATACCTCAATTCTGTCAGGGACGAGCGGTTTATAGGGGTTGATGACAAAACCGTGACACTATACTATATACGTAGTCATTTTTAGTTACGTAGTACTCCACCTCAAGATCCCAAGCTAAATTATAAAAAGGCCACCCCAGAAACTTATCTATTATAGGTACTCCATCATTAAAGAAACAAAAGCATAGCATGGAATGTTCTCCTCAACCCCTTTAATAATCCAAAGCCATAACTATCTCCTGTTTTCATCCAGTAAATTTTAAATTGCAGGCATTACAAGTACCTGTCAACCATCTTCTTGCCCAGCACCTGGATTTCTGAACGAAGCTGTAGGGCATGGAAGGCAACCCTACACCTCAGTCTTTGAAGTTCAGGCATTGAAGCTGGCAAAGTTGACTGAAAACAAGACAACTTTGTTGAGGATAAAACACCTTGTTTAACTAATACTATATCAACTTCTTCTTATGAAAATGACCAGAGCGTGATAATGAAGAGTGATGGTAGTTGGCAAGCAGACAGATATCTACTCAGAGATCTCTATAGATTTAGAAGTTACTGCATACATACAAGATATAACACTCTAAGGGAGAAAAAAAGCACTCAGTACCTGCAAGCATCCCCCATCAGAGACGATCAACCCAATAACATTAGCTTTCTTTAACTTTGGCAATACATCCTCGAGGTAAAAATTTGGTGATGCAGAGTTTTTGGGCTTAAAAAGAGGGAACTCATTCCGTTTTCTTGCGGCTTTCAAGCTCTCAGGGAGTGCCTTCGCAATTATAACATCATTTTTAAGAAAGGATATAAACTGCTCTTCATCATAAAGATAGGAGAAACTCTTGAACTTGTTGCTGCACAGCATGTAAAAATACACTAGAGTAAAGAAGAGTGTGATACCAAGGAAAAGAAACATGCTTTAACAGAAAATAATGGAGAAACGTGCAAAAATAAAAAGAGCAGCTTAACGGAAAGAGCTAGGCGTACCTAATGCCTTTTGAGCGAAGACTTTCTTGAAGCTCTGGAATGACAAGAGTAGCATTTAGAAGCCTGGATATGGTGACAAGATCACATATCTAGAAAATTTGCAAAGATGTTATCAACATGCATAACAGGAAAAAAAATAAAAATAAAGAGGAATTTTAGACTATCGAGTCAATTGATACATACAGAAGATCTTATCTTGTCAAATCCACCAAATATCTTTGCATAAATGAAGCCATTGTTTTTTGAACTGGGCGCTGCAAAGAGACAGTACCAATAAAGATTAAAATTAAAAAAAGAACTCGAAAGAATTCAAAGAACAAATTTCAAAAAAGACCCCCAAGAGGCTTCTCATGTTCAAAAGAGACTTGAACACAACTTATAACATCCATTATAGCTTGCTTATAAATCCTTCAATGATTTGATGCAAAAACCACTACTCTAACACTCCAACTTGAATATGTTTGACCAATTAAGAGGCGACAATAATGGTTGCAGAAAAGGAACTATTCCACTTTCAAAGCAGCTAAAAACCTGAATGGTGTTATCTAAGAACTGGTTTAAATGCATTTGGTGCATGCAAACAAAGTTAGATAATAGTACCAGGATAACTATTTCTTGGATTGGCATAGGGCTGCAAGGTCTCCAACGATTTGACAGGCCGCCATAAGTGCTTATTTCTAAAATCCTGCAACAGTGAACACAAATTTAAAAAAAAAAAACAATCAAAAGGCAAACGACATTCAGATTGAAACCCCAGAACCCAATTCGAATTCGCATTTTACCTGTGCCCCTAACAAAGAATCAAAATCTTGCCAAAGGGTATCTCTTGCATTATACGCCAACTGTACACCCGTAGACTTTGTGATCGAAAGATGAACAACCAGAGATCCCACTGATAAGATCATCACAAAGAGCGCAATCCATTTTATTCTAGATTTGAACACCATCTTCTTCCAGCCCGAAATCGAGCTCCTTCCCCAACTAAATCCAAATTCAAAACATCAAAATCCAGTGGCGGAATTTGGATTTGGAATTACAAAACCCGAGAACGAGCTTCTCCTCTTTTTTATATATATTATTTTTCAACCCAGGACGGAGAATTCAAGGCGAGATCCAAGGTCAAACGAGGAAAATTATCGCTGCAAGAGCCTCGAATTGCACGAGAAACGAAGCACGCTTAGGATCTGATTAGAGAGAGAGGTATCAAAAACTGGAGATTTCTCGCATCTTCTCAATCGAACTTTCCAGGTGGAAACAAACAAAAACTCGTGCAGGCAGAAGAAGTAGTTGAATTAAATTAGAGTCAGATCGAGAAAGCGAGAGAGAGAGAGAGAACTAGGAGACAACTCACTGACAGATTTCCAGAAAATTGAAGAACGGGAAATATATTTTGCTGCGAGGGTTGCTTTGTTTACAGACAAACTCTGCATATATTATGAACTCGACTTACTCGGACTCTACATTAGCACTAACCGGCTCAGCTTTCGGTTTACTATTCTCGGTTTCAAACCACCTACTATATTATCGATTTTTCCCGGTTCTCTATTTGGAATTAGGGTCTTTTCGGTTCTGTACGATTAGTTTGACCGATAAAAAACAAACCGGGTATCGGTTTGATTAGCTTGACTCGTTCTTTAACCGGCAATCGAAGGCCCATATTGTTTTGTCGGTTCAAAGTCATGGCTTCGGTTATGTTCAATTAGTTTGGTTGGGAAATTCGTAAAAACCCATAAATTATTCCCAACAACCGAAAAATAATAAACCGGGTCTTCCTTTGATGAATACATACACCATTAGGCTCTGCGTATAAACCCGGTTTGGGTAATTATTTGATCATGGTTCTCTGATTCTGTAGAAACATGAAAGATCTTTTGGATTTTAAAGTATATAACTCTGTAAATAAAAGAATCAGATAAACAAATCTGAGAAATCTTTCTGGATCTCTTGTTTGGTTCCATCGTTCGTTATAAAACAAAACTGGCATTTACATAGGAAATTTCATCATCCGAACTCTTCCTCTCGGCTTTACTGAGAAGAGTTTGAAACAAAGGCTGGTTTAAGTAAGAGTCTGGCACAAAATATCTCTGCTTCTTCTTCTGGTTCTCACCGACGTACACCGCAAGAAACCCTTTTGGTACTGAGGTTTCTTTCCTCGTTCCAGCTACAGATCCACCAAGAATCTTCTTTGCAGCCAAGAAACCTCTTACCAAAGTCATTTTGGTTTTTTTTTGTAAACTAAATCTTTGTTTTGTGAACTCTCAAGTTCTTGGATTACTTGTTGTTGCTGATGATATGAAGATATGATTCTGTTTTGGGTTTGGTATATATAGATCTACCAAGTGTTCATGGGACATACATGAATAGAGTTTCACATGGTTATGTTTTCACAGATGCTAATCATGAAAAAAATAAGATATTGGCATATATGCTCTTGTGTTCTCCATGTTTTCACAGGGAGTCTTTTGTCCTCTTCTCTCAATCTCGCTCATTGAAGCTGATTTCTCATTACCAAATCTTTCTATAAGAACAAATTTATGTGGGGTCATGGAGTTGTTCACCAGCAGAACAAAAAGTATCTGTCACTAGTTGTTAAGTTGTCCACAAACCGTATCCAGAAATAGGATCACATGACAATGCTATAAAGGAATCTTTTTCTTGATTTTGTTCATCTTCTTTTTGATTTTTACCATAAAGGAAACTTTGTGGCTGACTTTTATTATTTTATTTCTCTTTGCGGTATTGATATGATGATGAACAAAGTCACATGGTTGATTTGATGAGAGACAAAGTCACTTCACATCATCAAGGGTACAATTAAAGCTTTTTGTCTTCATCATAAAACAGAGTAACGTAATTAAATAGTCATATCACAGTATATGTTAAAAAAAAAAATATAGTCACATCAGCTAGCAAAACTGTTTAGATTCTCTTTAACTATGTCGAGATGCAAAAGAGGTTAAACTCTGTTCGGTTTAGAGAGAGAGAGAGAGAGCAAGAGCGACGTAAAAAGAGATCTATTGTTCCATCTTTCTTTAGACAGTCTCAGCTTCAAGATTTGAAGAAATCTTTTAAAACATTTTACATTCTTGTAGGTTCAGATATTTCAATCTATTAGTTGAATGATCTATCAACAAAAAGGTTTCCACAACTTGTATTGATTTGATCTCTGTTACACAAAATTGGCATTTACATTGACATTTCTAATCATCTGAAACAAACTCTTCCAATAAGAAAGGAGGAGAAAAAATGTCATATATTCACATAGTAACTCTGCATCTCTAGTTTAAGAATAAAAACGAAGGTTAATGTCTTTTTGTTGGATCATCCTCATCTTTGAAGCTGAGAAGTTATACTGATAAAAGTATCTACAGGGCAAGGGATCGTCAAGCCGCCCATCGGATGATCAAACCCAAACTCTTCTTCAGCTTTACTGAGAAGAACCTGAAAGGAAGGCTGGCTCAAGTATGAGACTGGCACAATATATCTCTGCTTCTTCTGGCTCTCACCGACGTACACCGCAAGAAAACCTTTTGGTGCTGAGGTTGCTTTCCTGGTTCCTACTAAAGAGCCTCCGAGAATCTTCTTTGCACTAAAGAGACCTCTTACCAAAGCCATTTTTTGGTCTGGAAGTTTGAGACTTGAAGCTCTTAAAGATGTATGAGATCGAAGGAAGGACTAAGGAGATTCAAGTTCTGGATTGTGTTGATGATATTCTTTCTGATTTAGGGCTGTGTATATATATAGATCAAATGAATGAGTTGAGACATTTCTGAAATCGATTGAAACAATGATTAACAAGTGTGGGACACAGATGAACAAATTATCACATGGCTCTGTCTTTCCCAGATGGTAATATGGATATGAATATGAATATATGATAGATGAGATGACAGAGTTGGACACAAATGTTTGTTTTCATTAAGAAACTTAAGTGGGGACCTTAAGATGTTCACCACGAGAGCAAGAAATCTCTGACACGCAATCATGTTTTACACATCCAACCACAAGTTCACATGTAAAGGCCACTGAAGGAGCTTGAAAATTTCTTCTGAGCCATGTGGATCTGTCTGCAGAAACTTCAACTACTTCATCAAGCCAACAACCATCAGAATAATCACTCTTGACAAAGCTTGTGCTCGTTTTTTATTTTATTTTTGGTATAAACTTGAGAATATAAGATTCCATGTGGGACAAAAATTCATATTAACACAACAATGTCTATAAATTCACGTTTCTGGCGAATTGTAAAAAATCTAAGCTCCTAGTTTCGTTGAAAACCATGTTCTTGAGGTTTCTAGAGAATTCAGCGGTGAGTAATGCCTTCGCTTCAAATGAAATCGAGCAGTGTGATGCGAGATCTGACTATTTAGGGTTTTTCAGATCTAACTTATCGTCAACCCTAAACGCCTTGCAGGTTGCCAAACCACAAGGCTTTCACTGTAGGGATTAGGGAAGGATGTCATGTGAGCTGTGTCCCCATTCAACTAATTATTCGTTGTGTTTGTTTATGCTAATTTTCAGTTTGTCTTGTTTAATCGAATCATTCAGATATGTTTTCACTTTAAGAAAACTTATTTGACATTTGTTGCGTACAGTTATTGATCTATATTTAAAAATATTTTTGGTCTCAGTCAAAACTTTGAAAACTAATTTTTGTTTTGGATTCATATTAACTGTTAATAAACACATCAGATGAACAAATCTGGGAATTTTCTTTTTGGATTGTATGTTTGATACCATTATTACACAAAACTGGCATTCACATCGAGATCTCTGTCCCTTCGAACAAATCTTTTGGTTAGAAAGATGAAACTATTTCGTCAATCTATTTACAACAAAAATGTTACGCTTTTTCTACTAACGATCATCATTGATCATCCTTGGATCCGAGAAGTGATACTAATAAAAGTATCTTCAGGACAACGAATCGTTAAGCCACCCATCGGATGATCAAATCCAAACTCTTCCTCGGCCTCACTGAGAAGAGCTTGAAACAAAGGCTGATTCAGGTATGAGACTGGCACAAAGTATCTCTGCTTCTTCTTCTGGTTCTCACCGACGTACACCGCAAGAAACCCTTTTGGTGCCTTGCTCGTTCCTATTACAGAGCCGGCAAAGATCTTCTTAGCACAAAAGAGACTTCTCACAAAAGCCATTTTCTATTATGGAAGTTTGATTCTTGAAACTCCTGTATGGGATTAAAGGAAGGGCTAAGGAGATTCAAGATCGAGATTTCTTGTGGTTGATTATATTCTTCCTCATTCGGGGTTGTATATATATAGATCAAATGAATGATTTGAAACCTGTCTGAAATCAATTGAAAACAATGATGTCTACAAGTGTAGGACATACAAGGACAAAGTTTACACATGGTTCTGTTCTCAGTTTAAAGCAGGGCTATTACAATATGTACTCACGTAGGACCAAGGGAACAAGATCACATGTAAAGGCCATAGAAGAAGTTTCTCTATGTTTGATTAGATAATTAAATCCATCTAACTAATTCTGTCGAAGTCTGTCTGCAGAACCAAATTAGCTAGGCCACAGAAACTTCTAATCTATATATCATTTGTCATGTGCTCTGTTCTTGAATGAATTGTGGTAGAAACTTGTTGTTTAACAACTTGAAACCTGACCCCAGATGAGTATATGACCATAGATTGTTCTGGAGAGGCTCGGCTATCAGAAACTGGTTGTTGACCACAGAGATCCATTCCCCATCCTAAATTCAAGTAACAAGACAGAAAACATTACAGATTAATGCTACAGAAATGGCAGAACCATGTGAAACTCTCTATTCACATATGTCCCTACACTTTTTTAGACCACAGTTTTCAAATATCTCAGAGAAGTTTCAACTCTCTTATTGATCTATTTATAAGGACCCAAAACAGAACAGCATCTTCATAATCATCAACAATAAGCAATCTAAGAACTTTAAGCTTCAAAAATCAAGACTTTCAGATTAAAAAAAAATGGCTTTGGTGAGAGGTCTCTTTGCTGCAAAGAAGATTTTTGGAGGCTCCTTAGCAGGAACGAGGAAATCAACTTCAGCACCAAAAGGGTTTCTTGCGGTGTACGTCGGCGAAAACCAGAAGAAGCAGAGATACTTAGTGCCAGTTTCTTACTTGAATCAGCCTTTGTTTCAAGCACTTCTCATTAAGGCCGAGGAAGAGTTCGGATTTGATCATCCGATGGGCGGTTTGACGATCCCTTGTCCTGAAGATACCTTCCTCACTGTAACTTCTCGGATCCAAGGATGAAGATCATCTAAAGAAATAACTTCAAATTTTTTTTCTGTAGATAGATCAGTTTTTCATTTTTTTTAACTGAAAGATTTGATCCATAGCTTAGAAATTCAGATGTAAATGCCAGTTTTGTGTAATGAATGATGAAATCAATGAAAAAAAAAAATCCAGAATAATTTCTGAAATTTGTTTATCTGATGTGTTCATTATCAGTATACTTTAAAATCCAAAAGATTTGTCATGTTTCAGTATCAGAGAATCATGATCACGTATATAACCCAAACCGGGTTTATACACTAATACACATGTAAATGGTGTAGATTCATCAAACTGAGATCCGGTTGAGAAAAAACAAATTATGTAGTAGGCGATCATGTCAATAAAAAATATCAGATCAAAAAAAATCACATAAATTCAAAAGCACAAATCACAACAATTCAAAAGCAGAACGTTAAACAATCATGCTTGTGTTTTAGATAAGTGCAGGTGAAGAACTAATAATAAATATAAATAAAATTAAGGGTAATAAGTATATCCGGATCCGTGGCGCAATGGTAGCGCGTCTGACTCCAGATCAGAAGGTTGCGTGTTCGATTTACGTCGGGTTCAAAATCCCGAACTAATACATCCGGAAATTTTTTTTTTTTATTTTGTTGCTATTTCCAGTTTTGCCCCCACTGCCTAAAGTTGCTGGATGCTCGATTACAGACAAGTCGATCGATATGGTGGAGATGATTCAATGGCTTTCATATGCAAATCGGAGAAAGAGGGGCTTCCTTTATGAGATTTCAGCTTCTCGGGCTTGAGGGATCAACGCCCATGTAAGTAGTTTAACGCCTTTTGCATTCTGATTTTGGTTTAAATTTCAATCCTGGGAATTCCGATTTTTGATGGAGACATTGTTTCTGGTCACTGCTTTCCTTGAGATTCCTTGTGTCTTCCTTCTTAGAACGGATTGCTACAACCGATTGCATGGCCTCGTGTGATTTATTTATGCTTTCTTTAGTTCTTTGTTTTGATTTTTCAAAGGAAAACGAAGCTTCCTCTCTTGCTAGTTGCTAGTGTAGGACCCGTTCTTGTAATATTCTGCGAGGAGATAGTAGTAGTGGTTACTGAAAAACAAGGTGCTTTAATCCTCGTTTTTGACATATATTCTCTCAGTCAATGGAGTCAACGTTTTGTGTTCAATGTCTTTCTCCAAGTAGCTCTCTTTTAAAGCTCTGTGATTTTTAATCCTCTCTTCCCTCATACTAATTAATGGATTCTTCATTTTTCCTTACCACTGTTGCAGCTGCTGCGATAGGCTTCTTCACCCTTTTTAGAAAACTCAGATTCCATCAAGAAGTTAACAAAGCAAAGAATCACTCTTTCTCGTCACCTCCATCTTCCTCTCTGTCTCCTTCACCAGTTCCTCCATCCTCTTTGTCTCGCATCTGGACACACCATGTCTTTCCCAGCTTCCGAGGGGAGGATGTCCGCAGAGACTTCCTCAGTCATATTCAGATGGAGTTTCAAAGAAAGGGGATCACACCATTCGTTGATAACGAGATCAAGAGAGGAGCATCCATCGGTCCCGAGCTCATCCGTGCCATTAGAGGATCAAGGATCGCCATTATCTTGCTCTCAAGGAACTACGCTTCTTCGAGCTGGTGTCTTGACGAATTGGCGGAGATTATCAAGTGCAGGGAAGAGTTGGGTCAAACAGTGATGGCTGTTTTCTACAAAGTGGATCCATCTGATGTAAAGAAGCTGACCGGAGATTTTGGGGAAATCTTCAGAAAAACTTGTGCCGGTAAAACAAAGGAGGACATTGGAAGATGGAGACAAGCTTTGGCAAAAGTGGCCACAATCGCCGGTTACCATTCAAGCAGCTGGTTAGTCTTTTTTGAATGTCAAATCAAACTATATATAGATTTGCAACTTTTATACACTATCCATCGGAAAATGCATTTTTTTTTTTTTAATGATTGTGTGATCTTTACATGATTATTTATTCATCTCCCCCATTGTTAGGGATAATGAAGCGGCCATGATCAAGAAAATTGTCACGGATATTTCAAACAAGTTGAATAATTCTGTATCATCAAGTGATTTCGACGGGTTAATTGGGATGAGAGCTCATTTGGAAAAGATGGAACCATTGTTATGCCTAGACTCGGATGAAGTGAGGATGATTGGGATTTGGGGTCCAACTGGAATTGGGAAGACCACCATCGCCAGAGTTGCCTACAACCAACTCTCCAACAGTTTTCAACTGAGTGTCTTTATGGAGAACATCAGAGAAAGATATACAAGACCTTGTTCCGATGACTACAGTGCCAAGTTGCAGTTACAACAGCAGTTAATGTCTCAAATAACCAACCAGAAGGATATCGAGATTCCTCATATAGGAATTGCCCAAGATAGGTTGAAAGACAAGAAAGTTCTTGTCGTTCTTGATGGTGTGGATCAATTAGTACAACTAGATGCCATGGCGAAAAAAACCTGGTGGTTTGGTCCCGGGAGTCGAATTATCATTACAACACACGATCAAAACCTTCTTAGAGCACATGAGATCAACCATATTTACAAGGTGGATTTTCCAGCAACTGATGAGGCTCTTCAAATCTTTTGCATGAATGCTTTTGGTCAAAAGTCTCCTAAAGATGGTTTTGAGGAGCTTGCTCGGGAAGTTACAAGACTTGCTGGTGAACTCCCATTGGGACTAAGGGTTATGGGCTCCTATTTCCGGAGAATGTCCAAGCAGAAGTGGACAAATGCGTTACCTAAGTTGAGGACTTCCATCAATACAGAAATTGGGAGCATTTTAAAGTTCAGCTATGATGCCTTAGATGACGAAGATAAAGATTTATTTCTTCATTTAGCCTTCTTTTTCAACTATCGAAAAATTAAGAAAGTGGAGAAGCATCTTGCAAAAAGGTTCTTGGATGTGAGGCAAGGGCTTAACGACTTAGTTGAGAAATCTCTCATTTCTATCGACCGTGGATATATAAAGATTCATAATCTGCTAGTACAACTGGGCAGAGAAATTGTCCGTAAACAATCTGTTCGTGAACCTGGACAGCGCCAATTTTTGGTGGATAGAAGAGAGATTTGTGAACTACTGACTGATGATGCAACAGTAAGTTTTGACATTTCTCCCTAAAGATTGAGTTTATTTGATAACTAACCATCTCTTTTTCTCCTTTTTCAGGGTAGTAGAAGTGTCATAGGCATCGATTTCATGTTCGATGGAGTCAAAGACAAACTAAATATAAGCGAGCGAGCCTTTGAAGGAATGTCTAATCTCCAATTTTTAAGTTTCTATGGGGACAGCAATATATTGCATCTATCGCATGGTCTAGACTATCTATCTCGAAAGCTTCGATTACTACACTGGATTAATTTTCCGTTGGCATGTTTGCCTTACAATTTTAACTCAGATTTCCTGGTCGAAGTAAACTTGTTTAACAGCAAGCTTGAAAAGTTGTGGGAAGGAAGTAAAGTAAGTAATTTTTGGTTTATTTCTCTTAAAATTTCAAATTGCTTCCAAATCAATAATAATTTGTCTTTTATACAGTTATAAATCAATAAAGTAAGGTAGCATGGACGTGTGTTATTATGGTCGTCAAGTGGTTTTTTCTTGTGTTCAACTATTAAGTGTATAAATTGTGTTCTTGTTATTTGTTTGTACAGCCGCTTCGAAATCTCAAGTGGATGGATTTGAGTTCTTCTGTAAACTTGAAGGAGCTTCCTGATCTCTCAACTGCCACTAATCTTGAGAAATTGAATCTTCGTAAGTGCTCAAGTCTGATCAGTCTCCCTTCCTCTATTGGGGATGCAACTAATCTCGAGAAGCTATATCTTGGTGGATGCTCAAATTTGGTGGAGGTCCCTTCCTCTATTGGGAATGTCATTAATCTAAAAAAATTGGATCTGCGCATGTTGTCATGGGTGGTGGAATTCCCTTCCTGGATTGGGAATGCCACTAATCTTGAAGAATTAGACCTTAGTCATTGCTCAAATCTGGTGGAGCTTCCCGTTTCTATTGGAAACCTTCAGAAGCTGCAGTGTTTGACTTTAGAAGGATGCTCTAAGCTAGAAATTCTTCCGACCAACATCAACTTGGAATCTTTGGATAAACTTGTTCTCACTCATTGCTCGACGTTGAAAAGTTTTCCTGAGATTTCCACAAACATTAAGGTTCTCAAGCTCAAAGGTACTGCAATAACAGGAGCGCCTCTCTCCATCAGGTCATGGTCTCGTCTTGATAAGTTGCTTATGTCATACACAGAAAACCTCAGTGAATCCCATCATGCTTTCGACAGCATCACAGAGATGTACTTGAGCGATACGGAAATACAAGAGATTCTTCCATGGATCAAGAGAATCTCTCGTCTGGATCGACTCACCACCAGTGGTTGCAGAAAGTTGGTATCTCTCCCACAGATTCCAGATTCCATCTCTGTCATAGATGCATATGATTGTGAGTCCCTGGAGAGACTGGATTGCTCCTTTCACAATCCAAAGATTTGTCTCAACTTTGCTAAGTGCTTCAAACTGAATCAAGAAGCAAGAGACCTCATCATCCAAACACCGACTAGTGGATATGTGGTCTTACCAGGTGGAGAAGTGCCTGCATACTTCACTCACCGAGCTACTACTGGAGGATCCTTGACAATCAAGTTGAATGAGAGGCCTCTCCCTACATCCATGAGATTTAAGGCTTGCATTTTGCTGGTTAATATAGGTGTGGATGATAGTATAGGTGACTATGAGGCTCTCTGTGTTACGTGTAAAAAGACGGAGCACTTTGTATTTCTACCTTTGACAGAGCATCTGTACACATTCGAAGTCGAAGCAGATGTGACTTCCAGCGAGCTTGTCTTTGAGTTCAAGGTCGACCGTAACGATTGGCATATAAGAGAATGCGGGCTACGTCAACTCGTGGAGGTCCCTTCATGTTGATGAAGGGGATAAATCTTAAGAAAGCGGTTTCTAAGATATACGCTGAAACTGAAGTTTATGGAGAAATGGTCACTGCAATTCAAGGAGCAAGAAGGTAATAGGGATAAGGTAGTATAATCTATGTTGATAGATTTTGAACAACGTTGGTTAAATGCTCTGTGTATCTGCAAACTTTACTCTGTTTTTTTCTTCTTGAGAATTCAAATATTTACTTTATTGAGGTCTTTTGGCAATTTCAGTTCTTTTTTTTTTTTTCTTTAATCCTCGACCATTCTGTTTACCTTTGCTCCAATTAAACTTCTATAAAATAATTTATAATTATCTGTAGGAAAATGAAAGTTCATTTGGATTTTACAGTATACTGTAATATACACATCACTTCCATCGTTCATTACACAAAACTGGCATTCACTAATCTTTCAGCAAGAAAGATGAAAAATTGCTAATCTATTTACAGTAAAGAAAACTCCAATGTAGAGAGTTAAAACGTCAATGTTTATCTTAAGAGGATGATCAATGATCATCCTTGGATCCTTGAAGTTACTGTGAGGAAAGTATCTTCTCGGCAAGAAATCGTCAGGCCGCCCATTGGATGATCTGATAAGATATAGAAAGTATATATTGTTCATCCTATGATTACGCTTCTTTAACTCTAGAATATTGTACACATTAACTCTAGAATATTGTTTTCCCTTCTTGTACACTCTTGCTCTCTGTATATAAACAGAGCATCTACGATCAATACAAATTACCAATTCTACTTATTCAATATGGTATCCAGAGCCACATAGGGTTTACCTATTTTTTTTCTCTCTTCTAGCCGCCTCCTTCTTCTATCTTCTTTTTCTCCTTATTCTACAAGCCTCTCTGCTTTTCTTATACACTTAGTTTCACTTCGTTTCTACTGCAAATAATGGGTTCTGAATCCACCGCAGACAGAACCTCTGTGTTTAATACACAAGATCCACAGAGTACCTTACTCTCCGTTAACATGTCAAGTATCACGAAATTAACCAATGTGAATTACTTGATGTGGGGGCGTCAAGTTCGAGCTCTCCTTGAGGGCCATGAACTCCAACAGTTCATCGACAACACGGATACCACTCCGTCTCAGAAGATCACGGTCGATGGTGTTGAGATTCCAAATCCGGCGTATGCCCCATGGCGTCGCCAAGATCGCCTTCTCTACTCTTCCCTCATTGGTGCGATCTCTCTCGATGTCCAATCGGTGGTTTCCAGCGCAACTACGTCAAAGGAAGTCTGTGATATATTGGTGGAAACCTTCGGCAATCCAACTCGTGGACATCTTTGTCAAATACGTTACCAAGATTCGTACCTGCACCAAAGGTACAAAATCAATCAGTGAATATCTTCGCACCATTAAGGCGAAATCCGATGAATTTGCACTTCTCGGCAAACCAATGGATCAGGAGGATCTAACTGAACAAATCCTTGCTGGATTGACTGAGGAGTATAAACCAGAGATTGATGCGGTTAACGGCAGAGATAAACCAATCTCCTTCACCGAGCTTTATGAGCGACTGCTGAACCGTGAAGCCATGATTTTGTGCACAGAATCATCCTCAGTAGCTCCTATTGTTGCACATGCTACAGATGCTCGCCCACGACCATAGCAGCCCCACCACCAAAATCAGAACCGCCGCAACAACAACTACTCAAACCAAAACTCGGGATCCAACAGGAATCAAAACCGGTTTACAAAACCGTATTTGGGTCGTTGCCAGGCTTGCGGTGTTCACGGGCACAGTGCCAAATACTGTCCGGAGTTCCGTATCGTCCGCGGCACTAATCCGCAACAGTGGTCCTCTCCTTCTCCGATGCAGCAGCCATGGCAAGCCTCATCGACTCCTCATTGGCAACCTAGGGCGAATCCAGCGATGATGTCTGACTCATCGACTTGGCTTGTTGATTCCGGTGCATCTCACCACATGACCTCAAATCTCGCAAATCTGTCTCTTCACAGCCCATACAATGGTGGTGATAATGTACTTCTTGGTGACGGCTCCGGTCTCACCATTTCCCACTCCGGTTCTTCTTTCTTACCCTCTTACTCTCGACCTTTCTTTCTTAATAATGTTTTATGTGTTCCATCCCTTGATAAGAATTTGATTTCTGTTTTTCAATTGTGCAAATCTAACGGAGTTGCTGTTACCTTTACTCCCACGTATTTCCAGGTGAGAGATTTGCAAACGGGGGCTCTTCATCTGGAAGGCAAGCCTAAAGACGGCACGTATGAGTGGCCGAAAATTTCTAGTTCAAAACAACCTTCTCTTGCTTTTGCTTCGGTTATCAAAACTTCTTTAACGGATTGGCACTCTCGATTGGGTCATCCGGCTTTACCTATTTTACAAAAAGCTGTTTCTCAGTTTAACTTACCTCTTTCAACAAATGTTTTGCTGGCTCAGTCATGCACTGCATGTTCGATTAATAAGATGCACAAGTTACCTTTCTCTACTTCGTCTTTAAAATCTTCACATCCTTTAGATATTGTTTTCTCCGATGTTTGGACATCGCCAATAATTTCTATTGATGGTTTTAAATACTATGTTATTTTTGTTGATCATTTCACTCGATACACTTGGTTGTATCCTTTAAAAAGAAAATCACAAGTTTATGAGGTTTTTACAAAATTCAAAGCATTGGTCGAAAATCAATTTCGATTCAAACTTAAAACTCTTTATAGCGATAACGGTGGGGAATACATTGGCCTTGCTGCTTTTCTCTCCACTCATGGTATTTCACATATGACAAGTCCCCCTCATACGCCTGAACACAACGGCATTGCCGAACGTAAACATAGGCATATCGTTGAGACGGGACTTGCTCTAATGTCTCATGCGTCCATGCCTAAAACGTATTGGACGTATGCTTTAACAACAACTGTGTATCTCATTAATCGAATGCCATCTCCTCTTCTGGATTTTAAAACTCCTTTTCAAAGTCTACATGGACGTTTACCGAATTTACAAAAGTTACGGATCTTTGGCTACCTTTGTTTTCCTTGGATACGTCCTTATGCTTCGCATAAGCTCGACGATAAATCGACACCATGTGTCTTCCTTGGATACTCAAATACACAAAGTGCCTATTTTTTCCTTGATCCAAAAACCACAAGGATTTATACATCTCGTCATGTAGTTTTTCACGAAACGGTTTTTCCTTTTGCAAAACCAACTAAACCGATCATTGATTCTAACCTTGATACAAATGTTCAATCCTATGTTTTTCCACTTGTCACCGTCATTCAACCTGCAGGTTTTTCTCCCCCGGCAGCTCCTCCTCCTTCGCATGCCGCTACTCCAATGACAATGGACGAAACAACCACCACCTCTCATGAGCAAACTACACCGGCTTCCGACCATATGAACTCTCCATCGAATCACTCACATAACTCTCAGCAAACACATGATACCAATCCTCACCATGGGTCATCTGCATCTATGGATCCTTCTCCAGCAGCAATGGATAGCTCTGTCACACAACCTAATCCTCCACCACCGATAGCTACGTCTCCCCGGCGAACGAGCAACCGTCAACGAAAACCCGTCCAAAAGTTGAACCTCCACACAACAGTCGCTTATGACCCTAATTGAATTCCTACTACAGTAGCCAAAGCTCTTAAATGCCCTCATTGGCGCAATGCCATGAGTGAAGAGATTACTTCTCAACTTAAACATCGCACTTGGGATCTAGTTAATTCTACTAATGTAAGCAATGTTGTTGGATGCAGGTGGATTTTTACAATTAAACGACGAGCAGATGGTTCCATAGATCGCTACAAAGCGCGGCTCGTAGCTAAAGGATACAATCAACGTCCCGGCATTGATTACCATGACACGTTTAGTCCGGTAGTCAAGCCTGCGACAATCCGGATTGTTCTTAGCACCGCTGTTTCAAGTGATTGGCCCTTAAAACAGCTTGATGTTACCACTGCTTTTCTTCAAGGACATCTTCATGATGAAGTCTATATGACACAACCATTGGGATTTCAAGACAAGGATAATCCAACAGCGGTATGCAAGCTCCGTAAAGCAATTTACGGGCTTAAACAAGCTCCGCGGGCGTGGTACAATGAGCTACGCACATTTCTCCTTGCATCTGGTTTCACAAACTCCTTAGCCGATGCTTCTCTTTTCATCTACAACAGCAATGGAATTCTTCTCTACATGCTGGTGTATGTCGATGACATTATCATCACCGGCAACAGTCCACCACATATAACCCGGTTTATCGCAACTCTCTCTCATCTCAACGCTTTTCAATTAAAGATTTGGGTGACCTTACATATTTTTTGGGTATCGAAGTTACTCGTACAACTGAGGGATTACGTTTAACTCAAAATCGTTACATTGTAGATTTGCTCCGACGGACGAAGATGACAAATGTTAAGACGGTGACCACTCCGATGTGCTTCAACACGGTCCTTACACTCCTCTCCGGAACCACTCTTGACGATGCAACGGAATATCGCGCAACTATGGGCAGTCTACAATACCTTTCCCTCACTCGCCCGGACATCTCCTTTGCGGTTAACAAGCTGTCTCAATTCATGCATAAACCAACAACGGATCACTGGACAGCCGTCAAACGGATTCTCCGCTATCTCTCGGGAACACCAAGACGTGGTGTCTTCTTCCCAGCCACGAATACTCCCACTCTTCATGCATTTACCGATGCTGACTGGGCGCGAAATAAAGATGACTACACATCTACGGGTGCCTACATAGTTTACCTCGGTCGTCATCCCGTATCTTGGTCTTCGAAAAAGCAATCCGGTGTTGCTCGCTCCTCAACGGAAGCTGAATACCGCTCCATTGCCAACACAGCCTCCGAAGTATGCTGGATCGTCTCACTTCTCAAGGAACTCGGCATTAAGGTACCAACTACACCGACGATCTATTGTGACAACATGGGTGCAAACTATTTAGCAGCCAATCCCGTCTTTCATTCACGCATGAAGCATATCGCTATTGATTACCACTTCGTTCGTGGCTATGTCCAAAATGGTGAAATGCGGGTCTCCCATATCATGTCTACCGATCAGCTAGCCGATGCTCTCACCAAACCTCTTCCACGATCTCGGTTTGAACTTCTATGCGACAAGATTGGACTCTCCAAAAGTGGTCCATCTTGAGGGGGCGTGATAAGATATAGAAAGTATATATTGTTCATCCTATGATTACGCTTCTTTAACTCTAGAATATTGTACACATTAACTCTAGAATATTGTTTTCCCTTCTTGTACACTCTTGCTCTCTGTATATAAACAGAGCATCTACGATCAATACAAATTACCAATTCTACTTATTCAATATGATCAAACCCAAACGCATCTTCGGATTTACTGAGAAGAGATTGAAACAAAGGCTGATTCAAGTAAGAAACTGGAACAATGTATCTCTGTTTCTTCAGGCTCTCGCCTTCATACACCGCAAGAAACCCTTTTGGCGCAGAACCCACAGATCTTTTTCTCGTCGTTGCCGCTGCAGCTGCTATAGAGCGGCCAAGAATCTTTTTTGTACCAAAGCCATTTGAATCTGAAAGTCTTTATTTTTTTAGACTTATGAGTTCCTTGACTGCTTTTTACTGATGATATGAAGATGTTGCTCTGTTTTGTGGATGTATATATAGATACAATGAAGGACTTGAAACAACTTCTCTCGGATCTTTGAAATCTTTGGTCTAAAAGCGTGGGACAGAGAGTTTCACATGGTTCTGTCTGTCTTCTACCAAATTCTAATTTGGAAAAATATTAATACAATAATAAATGAAAGACTAGGCCAGTTCTGTTCTATCATGTTTCATTGTCTTGTAATGATTTCAGTCCTGTTTCTTGAATTTAAGATGTGGAATGGATCTCTGTGGTCAAAAAACCATTTTATTATAGCCAAACCTCTCCAGAAAAAAAAACTATGGTCAGATGAGGTCAGGTTTCAAGTTGTTAGACAATTTAACCAAGAACAGAGCACATGGCAAATGCTATACAGCCTAGAAATTTCTGTGGCCTAGCTAATCGGGTCCCATGTATTGATCATCTTCTTATTGTGTCATCATCTGATCAAAGACTCTACAGACAGACTATGACAGGATTAGTTAGATGGATTCAATCATATATCAATCAACACAGAGGAACTTCTTATATGGCCTTAACATGTGACATTGTTCTCTAGGTTCCATATGAGAGTACAGATTGTATTAGTTCTGCTTTAAATGTGAGAACAGAACCATGTGAAAAACTTTGCCCTTGTGTGCCCCACACTTGTAGACACCATTGTTTTCAATTGACTTCATACAGGTTTCAACTCATTCATTTGATCTATATATATACAACCCCCGAATCAGAAAGAATATCATCAACCACAAGCAATCCAGAACTTGAATCTCCTTACTCCTTCCTTTGATCTCATACATATTCAGAAGCTTCAAGAATCAAACTTCCAGAGAAGAAAATGGCTTTGGTGAGAAGTATCTTGAGTGCAAAGAGGATTCTTGGAGGCTCCTTAGCAAAAACGAGCAAAGCACCAAAAGGGTTTCTTGCGGTGTACGTTGGTGAGAACCAGATGAAGAAGCAGAGATACTTAGTGCCAGTTTCTTACTTGAATCAGCCTTTGTTTCAATCTCTTCTCATTAAGGCCGAAGAAGAGTTTGGATTCGATCATCCGATGGGCGGTTTAACGATTCCTTGTACTGAAGATATGTTCCTCACTGTAACTTCTCGGATCCAAGGATGATCGTCCGTAGAAAATAGCTTGACATTTTTATTGTAAATAGATTGACAATTTTTCATCTTTCTAACCAAAAGAATTGTTCCAAGAGATAGTAATTTCGATGTGAATGCCAGTTTTGGGTAAAAACGATGGTATCAAACATATAATCCAGGAAAAAGTTTCTGAGATTTGTTAAACTTCATTGACCAATTGTGTATGTATTTACTGTGAATCCAAAAAGAAAAAAAAAATCATTTATTTATAGAATCATTATCAATTATATCACATGACACGTTTTCGCATTCAAAACATTGTGGTTCTTCAGCATGCGGTGAACCTTCATGGCACAAGTATACCACACAAACTGAGGATTATGAACGTTTTGCTTCAACATTTGGAATTGTTACGATACTCAGCACTACAAATCAAACCAATATATATATGTTGTTATGAACAAAAGTTTGCACATGGAATTTTTGTTTTTTTTATACATATGAAATTTACCGAATGTAATAGCTAAGAAGACAACAAAAGCAAACTTCATTGATATTTTCTTCATTTTTTTTACTTGTTGAGAATATTATTACAAAAAATATGCTATTCGAGATTGTTATAGCTATTAGCTAGTTGAACTGTTTTTATACAAGGTAACAATAGTATCGTTTTTTAAAATCTTGTACTTATCATTTTTTGTTCAACAGTCAAAGAATTTGTATGCTTTGGAACAACAGTCAAGTTGTGAGACAACTCAGTAATTTGATTCCATCATTCAATACACAAACTTGCATTTACATCAGAATTTATATGCTTTGGAACAGATCTTTCAGTTAGAAAAATGAAAAAGTACTGTCATCTATCTAAAAATAATGTTTTTTTGATGGATGATCATCATCCTTGGATCCGAGAAGTTATACTGATAAAAGTATCTACAGGGCAAGGGATCGTCAAGCCGCCCATCGGATGATCAAACCCAAACTCTTCTTCGGACTTACTGAGAAGAGCCTGAAACGAAGGCTGGTTCAAGTATGAGACTGGCACAAGGTGCCTCTGCTTCTTCTGGCTCTCACCGACGTACACTGCAAGAAACCCTTTTGGTGCTGAAGTTGATTTCCTCGTTCCTGTTAAGGAGCCTACAAAAAACTTCTTTGCAACAAAGAGACCTCTCACCAAAGCCATTTTTGTCTGAAAATCTAGATTTTTGAAGCTTAAAGTTCTTATATTGCTTATCGTTGATGATTATGAAGATGTTGTTCTGTTTTGAGTCCTTATAAATAGATTAAAAAAAAAAAGAGTTGAAATTGTGGTCTAAAAGCGTGGGACAGAGAGTTTCACATGGTTCTGTCCATCTTCTACCAAATGCTAATTTGGAAAATAATCAAAATATTAATACAATAAATGAAATACCGGTCCAGTTCTGTTCTATCATGTTTCATTGTTTTGTAATGATCTCTGTCATGTTTCTTGAATTTAAGATGGGGAATGGATCTATGTGGTCAAAAACAATTTTCTGATAGCCAAATATCTCCAAAACAAACTAGGGTCAGATGGGGTCAGGTTTCAAGTTTCCATCACAGTTTATTCAAGAACAGATCACATGACAAATGCTATATAGATTGGAAGTTTCTATGGCCTAGCTAATCTGGTCCCATGTATGGATCATTTCCTTATTGTGGTTTATCTGATCAAGGTTCTGCAGACAGACTGTGACAGGGTTGGTTAGATAGATTTAATTATATATCAATCAACATAGGGAAACTTCTTCTATGGCCTTCACATGTGATCTTGTTCTCTTGGTCCTATGTGAGTATCAATTGTAATAGCTCTGCTTTTAATGTGAGAACAGAGCCATGTGAGGAAAAATTTGCCATATATGTCCCACACTTGTAGACACCATTGTTTTCAATTGATTTCAGACAGGTTTGAAGTTTCAACTCATTCACAGATCTATATATACTGAAGAAACTAATTATTCAGCATCATCAACTACAAGCAATCGAGAACTTAAATCTCTTTCATCTTTATAAGCTTCAAGAATCAAACTTCCAAACAAGAAAAATGGCTTTGATGAGAAGTCTTTTGAGTGCAAAGAAGATGCTTGGCGGCTCCTTAGCAAGAACAAGCAAAGCACCAAAAGGTTTTTTTTGCGGTGTACGTCGGTGAGAGCCAGAAGAAGCAGAGATATATTGTGCCAGTCTCATACTTGAGCCAGCCTTCCTTTCAGGTTCTTCTCAGTAAATCTGAAGAAGAGTTTGGGTTTGATCATCCTATGGGGGATAAAGATGATCCAACTAAAATTCAGTGGATTATTTATTATTGCAATATCCCAAATAACCTCGACTAAATCATAAAACCTAAGACGCGTGTAAGGGCCGGCATTACTTCAGCTTAACTCGGTCCGAGATCTTAAAAACAAAGACTAAACTAAAAGAAAATATCGGGCTGAACTCAAAATATATATAAAACCAGCAAAATTTATGGAGATGAATAATGTTGGAAGTTTTCTTGGTCCATAAAAATTGATCAACCATAAGCCATGTAAACTTGGAGGAGTTTTCCCGAATAAAACGTAGCAAGCAGCAACTTGTAAAAATCGTTTATCACCAATATTATTAATACACGCCAAAGTCGCATGAAGCTCACACTTTACGCATACATAGATGGAACCAAACCCTTAAAGGTTGAACTAGAAACTGCAAATTCCAGAAATATAATTTGACTGAAACAAAAAAAGAACCAAGTGCAACATCACACCCATACATTATTTTACACAGACTTTTCCTTTCGACTCATTTTTTCTTTTTCTTCGGAGACTAGAGCTTCCTACAATCAGAGAAAAAGAGAGATGTAGATTCTATTTTCAGTTAAGATTTGGGGGTGGTTTGTACAGGAAATGAAGTAAAACGAAAAAGAAAACAATTCATTACCAGTCTTTCGTACTTTCCAAGGAGAGGCGAATAATAGGAGAGATCTGAGGTATGAAAAACAATAAGTTATCATCATGTTTGCTGTTTCTTTTTATTCTTGCTTCTCTATCAATCTCAAAAAAAACAAAAAAAAACTCAACATTACCGTAAAGACCGTAAAGCCAAAATCCAGTAGACGCCCATGCGAAAGCATTAAACGTCTTCATAGATGGAACCAAACCCTTTAAGGCCGCGACGACGTCACCTTCCTCCTCTCCTGAAAGAAGGGTAACCAAATAAAACACATTGAAACTAAACCCCCAACACAACACACGATCCGACAATTTTTATACATCTGAGTACGTTACCTTTGCTACCACGCGATGAACCGAAACTGCGGCGAGACCCAATCGACCTCCTTCCCTGTAAACTAATTTCTTCAATCGGAAGATAATCAATCATAAATCATTATTTTTCTCCATTTTTACCTGCGCAACGGCACAGAGTTTTGCTTAACAACGAAGATGGAACAAAGAACCTCTTTGATCTCTCTCTATATCTTTTTAATCAAGACAAAATGCTGCTCCTGAAACCTGAAGATGTCAAGTTACCTTTTTTCTCTTATCAAGTCAAGCATATGACTTTGACTATCACATTGTTAATTGGGACCTCCTCCATTGATAAGTTATGATATTCTTTATCGTCGCATCATAAAGAAAAAAAAAGAAAAAACTTAAGCCACAAAAAAAAATTAGTTTTTAGCATTGTCATGTGATCCTATTTCTGGATACTGTTGAGACCAACTTAATAAGTGACAGATTTTCTTTTGTTCTGCTGGTGAAAAACTTCATGTCCGCACATAAGTTTGGAAAGATTTGGCGATGAGAACTCAAATTTCAACCACAAAGATTGAAAAGTAGCAGTAGATAGACCTTAATTATGGAAACATGAAGAAACAAGAGCACATGCCACATTTCTTATAGTTTACAAGATTAGAATCTGATAAGACCGAACACAATTTTTTTCATCTTTCTTAATGATAAGATTTGTTCCGGAGAATAGAAATTCCGATGTCAACGCCAGTTTTGTCTAATGATGATGGAATCAAACAAAAGATCCAGATATATTTCTGAGATTTGTTTATCTGATGTGTTTATTAACAGTTATCTACTGTAAAATCCAAAAGAGTCGTCACGTTTCTACAGGAATCAAATTAATAAACATATCAGAAGACTACACAAACCATATCAACTCAAAACTCAAAAGCAGAACGTTTTCCAACAAAAACATGCTTATGCTGATGCAGTTCGACAATTATTAATATATAATCAAACTTTAAGACAAAAAATTCATCCGGATCCGTGGCGCAATGGTAGCGCGTCTGACTCCAGATCAGAAGGTTGCGTGTTCGATTCACGTCGGGTTCAAAACCCCGAAACAATTCCGGAATTCTCTTTTTTTTTTTTTTTTTTTTTTTTTTTTTTTTTCCAATTTCCAGGTTTGCCCCCACAGACTAAAGTTGCTGCTGCATGGGATGGTAGGACAATATTTCGAAGGATCGTGGACAGATCCAGTGAGGTGATTGGAGAAACGAGGAGTTTCAGGTTCTACATTAGAGACAAGATGACAAAAGTTGGATGGTGGAGACTTACAGAGAATGGTATTGCAGGGAAGAAGAATTGCAGGAAAGCCCACACAGGACAGGAGGTTGTTAGTAATTAAAGATCATCAGAAGTGACAGCTTAATTACTTCTTTTGTGAATCTATCCCATATTGACTTCATGTTCTGAAATTTTCTTTGTTTAGTATCTTCAGGGTACGTCTTCCATGTGTAATAAACAGCGAAATTCTCAACCAAGAATCAATAAATAGCATCAAAGTTGCGACAAGTCAATCACGAGAACGGTAAAATCACAGGAGAAAGCACTGTAAAAAGAAATAACTAAAAAATAAATAAAAAAACAAAGAATCTGCAGGCAGCAAGATGGACAGACAAACAGAGAATCTCGTCTTTGTAAACTGGAAATGTCAGTAAAAGCCTCGAGGTGTTCCTACTTCTGGTATGGTGCGATATGGAAACACAGACAAGATGAAGCAATTTCTCTAGCCAGTTTTTGCCTTTCAACTTCAATCATCGTCATCATTCAACGGATGGATGGCATCTCATCAGACTCAGAATCATTAAACATTATCTTTTATCCCATATATCATGCAACAAAGTGGTCCACTTTGCACACTTTGATGAGAACCTCGGATGCCTTGGATCTAGCCTCTCAGCCAAGTGTTTCTATATGAAGAGTTGTCACGAAGAGAAGCATCATGTGGCTTGTATTCCATCACATATGCATGAGGAAGCTTCAGATGTCGCTTGATCGAGTCCCTAAGAGCCATTACGGCCTGTTTGTGCCAATGAAACATTGCACTGTGTTAGTGCACCAAACAATAAACAGAACGAGAGAGAGAGAGAGAGAGAGAGAGTGTGTGTGTGTTCTCCTTTACGCAAATAGTTTCTCACCTGATGATCAGAAGCATTACGATTCCAGACACTAATGATATCCTCGTTGAAGCGGATACTAAGAACTGCTCCACAAATGTTATCAGCATCGTTGAGCTGGTCGCCTATTAAGGCAAGAAGCTGAGCAAGACCACCAAATGGGTATATGACATGATCAGGAGAATGGATTGACTTTTGTAAGAAAAATAACAAGAAGCTCTTTCAGAAGTTTGTAACATATATGGTTGAAGTAAACTCACCAGATCCTCCCAAAAACGAGCAGATACAACTTTGGAGAAACGTATGATCCATTTCCCACCATTGCAGTTAGCAGCATCCTGAAAGAGATGAAATCACCTTACTGTTATTTTTCTGTAAGATGCATCTTACTTTTACTATGTATATAGATGATTTCATCTCTTTCAGGATGAAATCACCTTACTTTTACTATGTATATAGCAACTTGCTATCTATATACATAGTAAAAGTAAAATCTTGATGTGAAGTGTGAAGATATATACCTCCCACAATGGTCGAATCCCATCCTTGGAGATCAGTTGGACTAGGCAAGGAAGCGGAACGAGCAAGGTGACAGTAACAGGCCCAAAACCCTTCAACCTTAAAGAGACCAAACACAGGTCTCAGAGGCAGAACTGAACAAGGTGAAGTCTTCAAACAGCAACAAGGATGAGATGCAATCGAATAAATCTCAACTCACAGTGCTGAACTCCACAATTTTCTTGATGTTATCCTCGTAAGATGTCTGGCTCCGAACTCCTGCTGTTCGACGTGTGTACCAAATTGCAAACTTGTACTGAAAACATAATTGAACCATTAGAGATTAGAGCCATTGCGTAAAGCCAAAGCACTAAATCAGCGTGTATCAACAAAGGGATCAATACTATGAAAGCTTGCTTAACCAAAATTTCTTAATATTTGGCCGCCTTAGTCATAGTCATAGAGAGAAGTAATGATTTGTTAATTTAAGAACTGGACTTGATCACCCAACAAAAATCAGGAGAAATAGCCGCATGTATGAAAATGTCCTACCGTAGGGATCAAATTCAGATAGAGAAAACTGAACATCGATCAATAGAGGATGAAGACAAACCCGTAGAGGATGCAGACCAGCCTTGAGCTCACGAGAATGGCGTTCATCGAATTCCTCGGAAACCGAATCGGAGAGATACGAAGACTTAACATTCCCGATCTCTTCTTCCCTCCCCTCCATTTTTCTACTCGATTTCAGCTTCTCTTCTTACGGTTCCAGTGCCCCCCAAGGAATTAACCAGGAAGAGAGCGAAAGGAGTTTTCGACTGATTCTACTGCTCTGTTAGGCCAGAAATCCCGACGACAAGATTGGACTATGACCATTTTTTAGCTAAATTAAGGCCTTCTATATTATTCATAGGCCCAATTATCTTTTAAAACCCTACTTTTTATTACAGCAAAACGACAAGTCAACGACAATTAGAATTATATAATAATTAAAATATTAAAAGAAAAGAAATACGAAAATCAATTAAAAATACCAACAAAAACTTAGAATTATATAGAGTTATTTAAAACAATTATTTTCTTAAATGGAAAATAACATTTTTCATTTCTTCAATCGCTTGTAGAAAGATAATGGGGCAGGTAATGTTATAGTATAAGTAAAAAATATCTTGGAAAATTTAATTTTCCCTTTGTGTTTTTTTAGCAAAGCAGAATTAAATGGAGTTCTGGAAATGTCAAGATCTCGGGTGGTATTTAAACCCGACATAAAAAAAGTGTTGGGGAGAGAGAGAGAGAGAGAGAGAAAACACACATCGAACGAGACGAATAGCATTTGTCAAAAATTTCGAGCTTGGCGTTTTTCGATCTGTTGCTTTTGCGGGAAAAAAATAAATTAATAATAAAAAGGAAGAAAATTTTGTGGTTTATCGGATCCGGGATTTCCCCCAATTTAACCCTAGATGTTGTGATTTCCTGAGACATTAGGTTTTGTTCTTCGCCTAGTTATCTTAATCATTCGGTTTGATTCTCCCTTTGGCTTGCTTTCATCCTCCAATTTTGCTGTATATCCATGATCCATCCTTGATTTCCCCTAAAAAAATTTTTTTTTTTTTTTGCCTTAGATTGATTAGGATCCTAGTTTATCTCGCTCTTACAGTACCTCAAGTTTCATGGATTTTCGGGTTCCGATTATCCTCCTCTGTGCGATAGCTGTGTCATGCTTTCCTCCCGGGTCGGCTTCATCCCGGGTGGACTTTCCCGTCTGCAATCACGAATTCGAGGTGTTCCGGTTTGATATAGAGGCCAAGTGTCCCCGCTCTCTGTATCCAACTCCTCCCATTGAGGTACGTTGTCATAATTTCGGCTGTTGTGAGTTCGTCCTAGTGTTTGTTTCAATACCCAGCTTCAGCTTTATTTTAGCAATTGGATTGAGGCTTGCTTTGATGAGTTAGATCTTCATAGTCGAAGATTCCAGTGATGGGTTGGACTGTTCTTAGATTGCAATGGCGTAGAAATTGAATTAGGAACAATGGTGGCTTTTGATAACTATTGTGCAGAGATGCTTCTCTCTTTTTCTTCAAGTTTGGATAATAACTCTTCCCTATTGTGAATTGGAAGTATTGGACCAATAGTTTGAAGTCATGAAACTTGTTTAAGGCATGGTCTTTAGGCTTATCAGCCGAGAGCGTCACCAATGTTTCTCAATGCTTCCACTGCTTCTTGGATCTCCCACAGGCACAGAGTTGGATCTGAAGCTGTATTTGTAACTAAGCAGTGTCTAAATTTGCACTATGCAGGTAGATGGAGACTCACTTGACAGGTTAATGGCTTTGAACCATGAAAATGCTTATTTTTCACTACTCTTTTATGCTTCCTGGTGCCCGTTCTCACGTGCTGTCCGCCCCAAGTTTGATATGTTGAGTTCGATGTTCCCTCAAATACAGCACCTAGCTGTGGAGCATTCGCAAGCACTACCATCGTAAGAAGCCTACTCTCTGCTGAAAGACTACGTAGTCTATTATTCTTTTTCCATACTACTAAGTATAGAAAGAAAGTGGATTGAATGACTCACATCAAGAAATTTTGGTACTCATAGTTTACTCGGGAATAAATTATCTTAAAATTGCTTCTCAGATTTTTTATTGATATAGTGTGAAAATAATGCTATGTTTGTTTGCTGTTACTTTATCTTACATTTCACTAACTATTCATTTCATTCATAGTTGTTGATTACAAATATAGGTTAGCTAATTCATCATTACCCTATCTGCCCTGTGTAATTGTCTCATTAGTGGGTTCCTCTTCCATGTGCTTTTAGGTTTCCTCATGTGTTTGGCCTTTCCCTTTGTGTTACTAACTGATTTCATTAATTGATTTGCTGCAGTGTCTTTTCAAGGTATGGTATACATAGCTTACCTTCAATCCTGATGGTGAATCAAACTTTAAAGGCGCGACACCATGGTCGAAAGGATCTTACATCCCTGATTGAGTTTTATGAGGAATCAACAGGTGATTCACCAGACCACGTATTTGCTTGTCTTATCTTCCAATCTACCTGAATTATCATCTCTGTTTCACTTCGAATCTTTGGGTAGCACATTTCGGTTTGAAAAATTCAATAATAAATAACTGATGACTCTGTCGGCTTTTCAGGTCTCCAACCTGTCCAGTATGTGGCTGAAGCGGAAGCAACAACCAGCTTATACGCTGGCGATGGTAACCTGATCAGATGGTTACGCAATGGGACATCTATTAGTGGAATATTCAAACGAGATCCATTCTTGGTACTGTCTCTGCTGTTTATCTGTTTACAAATGGCAATCCTCGTCTTCCCCATAGCAGAATCACGCATGAAAGCGTTGTGGGCTTCTTATATTTCCAATCTGAACCTGGAAAGATTTGGAGAGATAAGCCAACTGTTCAGCCGTGGTCTACACATGGTCGATGTGAGGAGGCTATGGTTGAAACTAAGACTCGTCAAAACAAGGAACTTCCATGAAAGGGCAAAGAACGCACAAGCCTGGGCTTCATCGCTCGCATCTGTCTCTCTAGGCCAAACTTCGTCAGACCAATCCTGATCCTAAAGGGTGGAAATCAAAACCCTTGAAAGTTACTTTTAATATGCTGTCAGCATTGGAAAGAGATAAGCTTCAAGTCTGTTCTGGAAATCTGAGAGTTATCTTACATGAATGTTATATTGACTTTTGAAGCATGTAAATTCCAGGAACAGCTTTGCTTCTGTTTGTGAATATCTTTTTCTCTCTTTTTGTTTTATAAATCTGAGATGTCTGTTTTGACCTTTGTTTCTTTTACTGAATAATTTAATTGAGTCAGCTAAATTTGTCTGAATCTTCTACGCAACTATGTATTGTAATGTTTGCTCGAGTTCTGTTGACTCCACAACAGTTACATGGTATGGTTACACTATCATCATGTGCATGGTGCATTAATTAGATATCACATAGCATTTTATGAATATTTCATGGTTTACAGGCTTGGCCATTACAAATATTATTGAAACTGATGACAGGACGGTTTGGTTTAGCATGGTATCATTAGTTGCTTTTTTATTGGGTTATGGTTCTGAATTCTGATTGAGTCAGATAAAAAAAAATTATGGTTCATATATATAATTAACCTGCAATAGACAACTGACTGACTTCATAAAACACCAAACCAAAGATCAAGGAATCAAACTTAAATGTCCAAAAGTAGGGGAACAAAATTAAAGAACAAAGCAGAAACATATGGAATAACTTGCAGAGCCTCATAAATCAAATTAAAAGGCATGAAGAATAATCATTTTGGGTTCTTCAAGGACAACAAAGAAAGTAATAACTAATAAACTCAACAGTAATACTAAAATCTGAAATATGTAACCGAAATGTGCGAGCAATAATAATTTTTCTGCTTCATCTATAGTTACCTGTATTAGACAATTAATAAACTATGTAATATTCACCTTTCTTTTATTACTAGTGACATTTAGTACTAAAAGATTCGTCGTAATCCCCTTACAACAAACATGATATCATCAATAAAACTAAACCTTATCCAAAACTAGTTAACGTTTTAGCTAACGTTACATAAAGAAATAAATATGTAACCGACTTCAAACTTGTTATAATACATATCTCAAAATCAGTTGGAGAAATGAAAAATTATTGTAGTCATGTTCTAGTGAAAAAATATCTCTATTAATAGACTTTCCTATTTTTATTGCAATCTATAATAATCTAGAAAACTATTGATTAGTAATACAATGTTCAAAAAAAAAAAAAAAAAAAAACTATTGATTAGTAATAATTAATATGATTGCTCCAACCGGAAAATCTAGTGATCCAAGAGGATAATTTTGAATTTATCTGGCGGTTCGGTTATTAAAATACTATAAAATAGCGAAGAAGACTTGATCATGCAGGAAGAATTAAGGAACTTGTCAAAGAAGGCAATCAATAGTTCTTGAAATGGGTCCCTGATGGACCACTTCTTCTTTTGTCACTTCATTGCGTTAGATAAGTTCTAATTCACTTTCGTCACCCACATCTCCAAAATAATACGTTCAATGTATTAAAATTATGTAGGTGTCTTGTACATGTGTGTCAACTTCAAATAATATCAATCGGTGTTTACAAACTGATATTTTCCTTTACCAAAATTAAGAGCTTATTGCATACGCGTTTTCAAGCTAAATTTTCAAAGCATTTTATGTGTGTATTTATAAGCAATCCTATTTGTTTCTTGAAAAAAAAAGGAACCGTCTCAAATCTCAATTTTTTTATGTTGAAAGCATTTCTCAATTATTATTAATCCAAACATTCTCAAAATTAGTTTGAATCTTCTTCTAACTTCTCTTCTATTAAAGGATTTTGAAAGTTGAAACCACTTCACAAGGGAGAGAGAAAGAAAGATATTACTCCATGAGAATACCAAACCCACTTCGCTCCAATAATTCAAAAGCTCTCACTTTCTCAATTTAATTTCAAAAAAAAAAATGACCGAATTTGCCGACATGAAAATTGACCCACCAGTGAGGATCACGAGTCCTCTACCTCAGATCTATGCTGCGAAACCTTCTGATTCCGAAGGAGGGGATGAAAAACCTTATGTTCCATAGACGGATGACTTAACCTTGACCTTAAAAAAGTCATCCCCTCCTTCAGAATCAGAGGGTTTCGCAGCTTTTTCAAGGTTGAAACCCTCTGATTAAGTCTATCACCGACAACCGTGGAAGCACAAATAGCATTCTAGACAACCTTGAAACCCTCTGATTAAGTCCATCGCCGACAGCCTTTTCAAAGTTGTCCAGAATGCTATTTGTGCTTCCATGCAAAAGAATGGTAGAAGTTATGTTATCATAAACCGCAAATTCATTGATGTTTCATCACCTGAACAAATTTTGCACATACTGTTGAAAACAATATGCTATTGTCTCTTAATGATTATTAAGAGTTCAAATCGCAAAATATTTCTATAAATTAATAACTTTATAAAATAATAAAATTTTGAAATCTTGACATGGACATTATCAGCATTGAATTTCGTTGGATTCTTTTGGCAGACTTGAACGCATGCCTGGAAAAGAGTAAACACGTCAGCTAAAACCTAAATCTTACATAACACAAGTAAACACTTGAAGTCTTGGCAACATGGACATTTCAGGTGGTATTTTTCTTCTTCTTGTATATGTAATATTCATTTCTAGATGGAAAGTTCTGTCTGGTAAATTCGCTATCGTGTCCGTCCGCTATCTGGTTTGCTAAACAAAAAGGAGATTAAGTTGAGCTTTTTGTAAACATTTTAAAATTCTGGAGGCCCAAATTGTTTTTGGTTTTTTGTCGCGGAGGCCCAATTATTTGTTGAAACTAGATTTTCTGAAATTATTTGTTAAAAGTTAGGCGCATTCCTTACCATTTGACACTGAAAAAAAAGGCCAGACAATCAATTTTTTTCACTAGTCTAAAATCGAACCGTCAGCATAAAGATAGCTCCATTGACGGCCATTGGGGATAAATACAAGAGATGCCCTAAACCACTTTTGCATCCCAGTAACAAAGTAGGTAGAGAGAGAGAGAGAGACGTTTCTGGTCAGTTTCATCGAAGTTGTCGTCAGACCCGCCGGAGAAATTAGCTACTACGGTGGTCTAACTCGTACAAGACATCAGAATTTCCCAGTGCCTTCTTCGCCGGGGAAATCATCGGTCTGCGTAGGTAAATCGGGAACAATTTCCAGAGCTCACGCTACTTTCACGGATTTTGCTACAACTATTCTAGAGAAATTTCGCATTTTTCCTGGGTTTTTCGTCTTTTTTTCTCTGATCAAATTCATTGAATTCTTCAGTCTAAATCAATCTCTCTTTTGGATTTTCACTTCTTTACCATACTAAAATTTATTCTCTTTGGGTAAATTCTTCTTCAGTTTGGACAATCGGAGAAGCTCCAAAATGTCGTCGTTAGAACAAGAATTTTTCTTACAGTGGGGAAACAAGAAGAGATTGAGACGTCTAAGAGCCAAAGACCAACATATCTCACGCGATTCCAGTTCTTTGCTTCCAAGGAAAAACTCATCTCGGTTTCTAGGTCAAGAAACCTTCCTCCTTCAATCCACAAGATTCTCCAGGTTTAACAGTCGCAAAGAAATCTGAATTCAACGTTTTTTTTGTAAAATTGCTAAATACCACTCTTGCATTTGAAGCCAAGACTCAATTTTTTTATATGTGTTTCTGATTTTGTAGAGGATCAGAAGGGGCGATTCTCAGATCTGGACCACCAGAACGCCGGAGACCGTCTCCGGAGAAAGAGGAGAGGTATTATACTACGAGAGGTGTAGTTGATAACATTGGGAAAGCTTGCTTAGATGGAAACAATGGAGAAGATAGCAAGAACAAGGAAGACGAGACTATGTGGCCAAAGCTGTTGATAACATTATCTAGCAAGGAGAAGGAAGAAGACTTCATGGCTATGAAAGGTTGCAAACCTTCGCATAGGCCTAAGAAGAGGACCAAACTCATCCAAAGAAGCTTACTTGTGAGTTTTAAAGTTCAATACTCTGTGTTGTTTTTTTTTTTAAGTGTTTTGAAGATTCTTTAATTGTCTATTTACAGTTTTGAGAAAAAAAAAAATTTTTGGATTTATGTGCAGTTGGTGAGTCCTGGAACATGGTTGGCTGATTTGTGTCCAGATAGATATGATGTTAGAGTGAAGAAGAGCTCTAAGAAGGTATTAACTTTTAACATTTTTCTTCCAGTGATTTACATATATAGTGTTGAGATCTGCTTAAAGAATAACAATGCCTTTATTAGGGATACACACAAACACAGTCCTCCTATTTTCTGGAAACAAACAAATGTATTAACTTTTTATAAAAAATTTGCTATATTTAGCTCAAGAAATGATGATGTGTGTGTTGTGTTTGTGTTGCAGAGGCGAGCAAGAGGACTTAAAGCCATGGGAAATGTGGAGACTGATTCAGATTGAGGAGTTTAAAAATTGCGTATTGATTTAAGCTAACTTTCGTGGGCTTACTTAAAAGCAATCTTATAAAATTATTTGAGATGAAATTACTCGGTTGCGCATTTTGAAGTTTGTGAACACAAGGAAACATCATCATTTCTTCGTGAAAATGTACCTGCTTGTTGTAGCTTGTAACATATCCATTTTAACTTATTGTTTCAAATAAAGTGTTAGTCTCATTTGTCAGACCTTAATCACGGAGTACATTAATTTTCTGACATAATATCTTCATTTTCTCTGTTTACATGCAACACAGGCAATTCTCAGGTTGTACTTTTTTCCAAATGTGTCTCAAATGAGAACCACTCTAGCTTTTTTACCGGAAAGATATAAAAGATAAACTATAAAATGTCTTTTTCTTTGTCTCTCTTTCCCTATAATGATGACAAGCACGGCGAATGTAATACATACATTTATAACTTCTTCATGTAATCAAGTTTTGTTCTAGTCTTGTTAAGATATGTATATACATGACTAAAAGAGTGTTCTTTGGCAACTGATGGATAAGGTGAGGAAGGAATGTGTAAACGAGGAAGCCTTTTTTTTGTTTTTTTGTTTTTTTTCTAGTAACAGGAATTTCAGAAGACAGGAAGCCTTTTTTTTATTTTAGCATACTAATTGGAAACCGATTTAGCAGCTTGAAGCATTTCCACTATCAGTGTCTTCACATCCCTGGAAACACCACCGTTCAATACTTAAATCAGCTTTTTGAAGCACTCTGATAGTAAAGAGAATTCGTAGTTTTAACACAGAGCGTCTTACTTTCTGTCTTGTGCGCGTCTTGGGAATGGAACTCGGAGCTTGAAGGTATTGCCTTGAAGAGTCGCCTGTAACGAAGATGAGAAAACATGTTTCATGAACTGAAAAAAATAAAAAGGTGAAGAAAGGGTTTAAATGATTAGAAAAAACACCTTAACGTTGAAACCAAGGCTGTCCAAATCAAGCATCAAGGCGCTCTCCACCTGACATTTGAGGAGTTTTACTCATTTACTCGTGATGGATATGCTATATGGTATGATCGTGCGTCAAAGACAAACAGTAGTAGGCTCCAACAGATCTCATAGAACTACATGACCATTACCTAAGGTTTAATGTTGACCAAGATGATGAGTTACTTACATGTATAGATGTTACATGGTGTACAATGGCTTTGGTATCCTCTTCATGGTCTTTATTCATGTGTGACTGCCGAAATGAAAAATAGTCGTTAGTATGCATTCACTGCTGCTATCTGTTGATGAGAAATTGTGCAGGGATATGCTTGCTTACCGTCACAGGCTTTGCAAACTGAGCTATAGGGTCGACTTTGGCTGCTTGGTACTCCTCTTTGCTGAATTCTGGAAAAGGGAGATTTCAGAGCGAAAGCAAAAATTAGCGGGATCATATAAATTGGAATGCATAAGAGAGGATATTAAGAAGAAGAAGAGGAACAGAGACCTCCAGATCCTAGAAAAGCGGTCGCAACCCCTGAAACATATCTGACAACTTTTGGTTCAATTCGCATAAAGCTGAAGTCTCCGAAATCAACCTTCAGAGTTTTAAAGAAGAAAAGCTTCAATTTGTCATAATACATTGTCTTTGGAAAGTTCTTCACTTTCTAGTCATTACAAAAAAAGCATGTTTACCCAAAAAGCCTTGGGATGCTTGGCCAAATAGGCAGATCGAACAGCCGCTTGATCTTTGTCAGAAACCTACATAATACATACAAAAAACACATTGTGTTTACATGTGAGAGTGCATAAACCATAAAGCAACAAAGCGAAATACATACCAACACTGCATCACCATGTAAGGTGATCCTCAAACCGGTCCTATCCTCTGGGTCTCTAGCAATCAGTAGTGAGCATTTTGGATTAGCTAACAGATCCTGCAATCAGAATAAATTTTCCTTCAGTAAAAGAGTTTCTTTTCTTGCTTCGTTAGCATACTAATCCACACATTTTCAGTTTGTAAACTATCGCTCACAGCTCCAAATTGCAGCGAAACAGAGAGGAATGATCTGATATGCTTAAATAAAGCAACAAACCTTTGTATGGACAGCCAAGCTAGTGACTGCAAGAATCGGAGAGCCATCAGCATCACATGCAAAGTCAACCATTGACCCTGAAGGATAACCCTCATACTTCTGCACCACATCCATAATTACGGCGCAGAAAATAATCAGAATCCTAGAATCTCAACATATACTCTCTGAGAAACCATTTTCATTGAAGAAGAAAAAAAACTAAAATTGCTCACCTGAGAAAATGTGGAAAGCATACCGCGAACACTACCGTTAAGCACAGTTCGGATTTCCTCGACAGGAGAAAGACGAGCAGCCTTCTCCTGGAAATTAGACGACCGCTTATCAATTTGATTACAAAACCCATTCACATCGCCTTGAGAACATGAATGATTATCAGACCATAGGGGACAGATTTGTTTAAAAATGTTCGCATTAGTGTTACCTCGTGAGCTTGAATCAATTTGAAAACATCTGTATCACTGCTGACACTCCCCGGTGATACAGCCTGATTGATACAAGTATATGACACAGAGTTTACAAGTTTTCAACTATTGAGCTCTCAATAGAGATCTAAAATCAAAGTGATTACAGGAAACCAAGGGATTACAAAGTAACGATTCATCGATTTTCCTGAGCTATACAAATAAAACCCACCCAGAAGAATCCAAAATCGGAACAAAGATGGATTAATTAAAATTCGCCGCATAGATGTACCTGAGAGGAAGACTGAGCTGCGGAGGCCATGGTGAGAGAGGAATTTCGGCGGCGGACGGTGGGAAAAGCGACGGAGGAGATCGATGCTCGGTGAATGAGACATGTAGGGAAGAATCGAGCGGTGACTAAAGGCGTCGAGAAATGGGCCACTAGCGACTTCATCTTCTTCCCCACGAAACCTTCGATGTTCTTTTGGTTTGTTTACACGTCTCCGCTTTCTTCTCTCCTCTGACGACTGACGACGATTCCTCGGAACAATCCGGTTTGGTTTCAGTATTTTTTTTGAAAAGCTCCGGTTTATTCTGGTATTCAACTTTTTTTTTTATTGTCCCTTTCGGTTACAAACAAACAAATTACAAAACTGAAAACAGAATTAAATTACAAAATCAAAGACGAAATGAAACCAGACGAGAAGAGACATATATAAATCAAAGGAGCAAGCTTGAGACGATCCGTGGAAACCGCGCCGGGAAGTTAATCGGAATGAGTATTGCGATCGAATCCGGTGGCGGAATCGAAGCAGAGGTAGGACCTGAGAGAGAAAGCGAGTCGGCGAAGCTGGAGGAGAGGTATGCAGAAGATGAAACGGAGCACGGTGTCGCGAGGGAGCCTCTCGGGATTACAAGCTATATATTGCCATAGATCCGCCGATAGATTCACTGTTGTCTCCACCAATCGACTGTTCAACACCATATCTCTCCTTCTCTCTCTCAATTTTTTTCCTGGGATCAAGTTCTCTGTTTCCTTCTTTTTATTGCAAAACTCGCGATCTCAATTCAGGGGAAAATAACCAATAAGCCCTCTATTTTTGTGAACTATTCAAATAATTTCTAAAACTTTTATTTTCTTAAAAATCGATACTAAATCTTTTTTAAGAAGTGTCTTTGAGGATCCTGGTCATTTTTTTGTTCCTAAAATTTTCTATTATCTTATAAAAGGTTTTAAAAGAAGACACAAACTCTCATAGTCATTGTCTCTCTAAAACGGTTTCAGGGAATGTTAATCTAATTTTTTACGATCTGTCTAGCTCTCTCTTTTAGATGTGTATTTTCCTCTTGTGGATGATTGTACTACTACTTGTTGATTTTTTTCTCGAATAGAACCGATTAGAAATATTTCTCACCCATTTTGCTAAGAATGATGCACTTATTTGCTAAATTGATTGACTTGTTGCTTCTAGTATATAAAAGATGATAAGTTTCAAAACATGGAAAAGGAAGTTGCAAAGGAAGAAAGCTATAATATGTCTTTCATAGTTCAAAGTTCTTTACGATTTGCAATGTTTCAGGAAAGTGAAGAAACATATAAAAACACTTAGAAAAGGAAAAGCATATGGAGGTTACTGGTTTTCAAGGAAGCATTTTCCTTCTAAATAAGAGATTACTTCCTCAGCCATAGCTACAGGGGAAGGACACTCTCCTTCTTTCTCTTTCAGCTCTATCTGTTATTGTTTCAAAACATACCCAAAAGCAGAGAAACATATTCAGACACACACACGTAGTTTGCAATATTCTTGAAGAAGATTTGTTTATATATTCACATGAATCATACCTCACAATTTAAGGGAGATTCATACGGGTCATCTATCCCTGTGAAGCCTGCACAAAAGGGTATGAAATAAAAAAAGAAAAAAAAAGGCAACTTTAAAGATTCAAATGATATGGAAGCAACTTGCTATATCTTCCTCTGTTAATATGGAAGCTTATGTTATCTCACCTTTGATCTTTCCCGCACGTGCAAGCTTGTATAAGCCTTTAGGGTCTCTTGTTTCACACAATTGTAGAGACATGTTCATGTAAACCTTTAAACAAGAGTTTTTTTTTTTTTAGCATCAACCGAATGGGGCCTAGAAACTGAAAAAGCCTTGGTTTCAAATAGCTTGCCTCGATAAAAGATGAATCCTGCATCATTTCCCTGCAGGCGTCACGGTCTTTCCTGTAAGGCGATATGAGGCTGGCAATGCAGATCAAACCAGCATCGGCAAAGAGTTTGGCTACTTCTCCTGCGTTTAGAACAAATGGTTGGTTTTCTTTAATCTCTAAAAATCAATGCGTGTTTTTTTGGTAATAGGCAAGCCACAATTACTAATACTATGAGAAGAAAACACCCTTTTAAAGTATTAGCATTTGTAGTAATGACCTTAGGATTCAGACTTTGATCAAACGAATTCAAAAGATAACATGGAACTATGTACTTACCGACTCTGCGAATATTTTCCACTCTATCCTCTGCCTTGAAACCAAGATCTTTGTTCAAACCATGACGAAGATTATCCCCGTCCAGAATATATGATAGCTTTCCCCGGGTGTACAGCTCTCTACTAAGAGAGCATGCCAACGTGCTTTTCCCTGCACAAAGTTTCAGGCTAAGAAACAGAGACTTATGCAACATAAGAACTTTACACACTAACAAATCATCTTAGGCAATCGTCACAAGTGGGAAAGATTTGAGATTGTTCAAAATATTGACCTGAGCCACTGAGGCCTGTGATCCACACCACACAGCCCTTCTGGTTTACCAGCTTCTGCCTTTCAGTTTTCCCAATGGGTGATTCTTGCCAAAATATGTTTGTCGAATTTCCCACTGTCGACATTCTCAAAACACTGCCTGTTGATCTGATCTATCACCGAAACTCAGAGAAACTAAATCACCAGAAATAGCATCCAATCTGCAAACACACATTCAAACACATTTACATGACCTGTCTTCTTGAAAATTTCCCAAAGATATATAAACAAGGTTTCACAACAGGAGATGCTGATTTATTTCACAGTAAAGATCATCTGAAATTATTACTTCTCTGCATCATATAATCTCAATAAGGATCATGTGGCTAGTAAATTCAAGTCCTTTCATAAAGCAATACGTTTCAATTCTAGAATCATAGCCAACAAAAATCTAGAATTCCATAGCAGCTTCAACAAATCTGATTTAATCTCCAGAAGAAAGAACAACAAACTAAAAAAATTCAACTTCTTTATGACAACCCATGATTCTAAAACATACGGGCATCCATTACCCGCAAAGCCACCAAGAGAATCACAGATTACAAACAGTAGATCACAGGAATAGGAACAAAACGATGGCATTAAGAAAATATATACCTTGGACTCGGTGTGCTCTGATTCTCGAAGGAAGGGGAGATTTTGTGTAGAGCTTGTTCCTTTGTTTACCTTTTGCTTTCGATTTTCTTGGGGTCATTGTGAGTGCGACAACCAGAACCGACATTAATGCAGTGGCAGACAGTTGGAGAGAAGAATGGGGAAATATATTGTTCCTAAAGACTTGTTATTTGGCGCATCAAGATCCCATTTTGTTTCACTTAGGAATTGATTGGCTTATTGGGCCCATTATTTGGGAAAACAATTGGATAAAGCCCATTTTAATGCCACAGCTAAATTGGGTTATCTAGCCCATTTTAAGACCATACTGGTCTTTCTTTTCCTCTTAACGACCAAGTTATCGTTATTAACTAAAAAATTGTGTGTTTCTGAAAGCATGAATGAAGTTTCATTTAGCTAGTTAAATATTAACGAGAAATTACTTACAACGGAACTGATTGTCAAATCATGTTTTGGAACCTGGTATACCGCAAGGCTTGTTTTTGTAGCTCTTTATGCTGTTTTTTTTTTTAGGTTTTGTAAGTTAGGGAATGATCTTTAGGACTAACTCCACCTAGTTTTATTTGTATCAGTTCTTTTTCTTTTAATAATTTTCTTTTTTGAAAATGATATATAGCTAATGCATAAGGTATTAAAAAGTTTAAATCCGTGACATTAGCCACTCTAAATCGAACTTTATTTGGAGTTATTATATTTTTATTGGTTCGGCCAAAGAGGTTGGATCAAATATAGAAACACTAGGTTTACGGTCAACGTTTTTACGAAATTGATATCTTCTTTTGGAAATTGAAAGAGAAAGAAATCTTGGTGGAAATCCACAAAAAATTCAATTAATCAGTGGCAGCATAAATCGTGGGGAATCTCTTTTTCAAAAGATTATTTGATGGTGGAATCTTGTAATTGTCTATGTTTCTTGATTTGTTGCATCCTCTCGTGTCATCCTCTAATTCCCTAAAGATTCTGATTCGTGTATATAAAATAATATAAATGCGAAGAATATTTACAATCAAAACTGAATATTATATATGTGTGTTTGTATACGTTTTTTTGCCATTAACTCACTTAAGTGTATACGTTTTTTTGTCACCACTCACAAAAGTGTATACGCTATATATATAAATGTAGGGACTATAAAATAAAATAAGTTAACAACACGTAAACAACTCATGACATGCAAGATTCATTGCGGATATTGAATATCACCAATATGTAAATGATTGAAAAAATATATAATAGTAGCAAACATATGATCTATTATCGTGCCACATCAATGTCTTACAACATGACAATAAATTTTATGCACAAAGTAGAACTCACCTGGTCTAGTGCATGCTCGATCAATGCTCAGACACTCGGTATATTCATTAGGTGACCATATAATAAAACTTTAAACTATGCTACGAAAGTATACCAAATGATTTTAATTATTAGATAGATACTAAGCAATACATTTTTTGTAACTTAATTTATATTTTTCTAACTAAACAACGACATACTACTCTGACCACTCAAAATCAGGATCAATTATGGGTATCGTATTATTTAGTTATGCATTTTCCTTATACAAATTCTCTCATTTATTTGATCCCCTCCCAAAAAGGAGAAAAAATCTCATTTATATATATTTTTCGAATTTATGAAGTATATATACATACAACACACACACATACTAAGTGTGTACGTATCTCTCTATATATATAGACACACTTGCAATATCATAAGCAAGAATCACATTTTCCAATAGCTTTCTTATAAAAGTCTCTGATCAAATAAACCCAAAAATTAAGAACACCATGAATGCTTTAGCAGCAACAAACAGAAACTTCAAGCTAGCTTCTAGGCTTCTTGGTTTGGACTCAAAGCTCGAGAAAAGTCTTCTCATTCCCTTCAGAGAAATCAAGGTTCAAATTTCTCCTCTGTTTTCTTCCATCTATAACAACTGGATCTGCGGAACCGTCCGGTTATAAATCGTTAAACCGGAATAAACCAATAATTGCAGGTGGAATGTACCATACCGAAAGACGATGGAACTCTTGCATCATTCGTTGGATTCAGAGTCCAACACGACAACGCAAGAGGTCCCATGAAAGGTGGAATCAGATATCATCCGGAGGTTTGGCTTTAAATTTTTCATTTAAACCAAGCAAATTTGATTTGGTTTGACTAAACCGAATTTCGGTTATTAACAGGTGGAACCGGATGAAGTAAACGCCTTGGCTCAACTCATGACATGGAAAACAGCTGTGGCTAATATACCTTACGGTGGAGCCAAAGGAGGGATTGGTTGTGACCCGAGCGAGCTAAGCATCTCGGAGCTCGAACGTTTGACTCGAGTTTTCACACAGAAGATCCATGATCTCATCGGGATTCATACCGATGTTCCAGCTCCTGATATGGGAACCGGTCCTCAGGTTTTTGTAACACATGATCTTTAAAATCTTCTTCCTGTACTTCCACTGGAGTTCTTATGTGTTGTTGTCTGATATACTGTATAATGATGCATGTTTTAAGACAATGGCGTGGATTCTTGATGAATACTCGAAATTCCACGGACACTCCCCTGCCGTTGTGACCGGAAAACCCATTGTAAGTGACTGTTCTAAATCGCATCTAAAACCGAATGAGATATGATTATTGAGGAGGATGTTTTGAGCAGGATCTTGGTGGATCTCTGGGGAGAGATGCTGCTACTGGAAGAGGAGTGTTATTTGCAACAGAAGCATTACTCAATGAACATGGAAAGAGCATCTCTGGACAGCGATTCGTCATCCAGGTATAAAGAAGTTTTCTGTTTTCGGAGAGATTGCTTGCGTGTGGAGACACTCATATATTGTCTGTCTATCTTTTAGGGTTTCGGAAATGTAGGTTCTTGGGCGGCCAAGTTGATAAGTGAAAAAGGTGGGAAGATTGTGGCGGTGAGCGATGTCACAGGAGCGATCAAGAACAAGAATGGAATCGATATCTCTGGTTTGCTCGAGCATACCGACGAAAACAGAGGAATCAAAGGGTTTGATGGTGCTGATTCGATCGAGCCTGATTCGATTCTTGTTGAAGATTGTGATATCCTTGTCCCCGCAGCTCTAGGGGGCGTCATCAACAGGTCTTTTAGTTTCTTGCCACATTAGTTAACCTTTTCTCCAGCACTTCACTTTGGAAACTCTGATGAGTTTGATTATGTAGGGAAAATGCAAATGAGATTAAAGCAAAATTCATCATTGAAGGTGCTAATCATCCAACTGATCCTGAGGCTGACGAGGTTCGGAGAAATTCGATTCTTTGTTTTCGCTCTTTCTTCTGCTTCTTCACAAACTCTGGCGTAACAGAAACTCTGTATTATCCTTCTCTGCAGATCTTGAGGAAGAAAGGTGTTGCGATCCTCCCAGATATATACGCAAACTCAGGAGGAGTGACTGTAAGTTACTTCGAATGGGTTCAGGTACGACACTCAAACCAAGAATGTAGGACCTAACCCAATTGACCAAAACACTACACTGACTCGTGTATTGTGTGCGTGTGTGCAGAACATACAAGGATTCATGTGGGACGAGGAAAAGGTTAACGAGGAGCTAAGGACGTACATGACTCGCGGCTTCACAGACATGAAAGAGATGTGCAAGACTCACTCCTGTGACCTCCGTATGGGAGCTTTCACCCTCGGTGTTAACCGCGTGGCTCAAGCTACCGTTATCAGAGGCTGGGGATCATGAGACCCTCTTGGAAGCTCAATAATATTGTTAAGACTCGGACAATCATTCTGTATTGTTGATTTGCTCTGTGTTTTCATTCGACCTCAGGGAAAAAATAATTTGGTTCTAATTGCAGTTGTAAACTTTCAAAATTTTCTATCAATGGAAGCTAATTTGATGAAATTTTCTTACTCGATTGATTAAACAAAAGTACTGAAAACTGAGAATCTGGGAAAACGATAGTCATTGATGAAACAAAGGGTACAATATGAAAACAGGATTAAAGAGTAGGAAAAGAATCTATCCTCTTCCTCGGCCTCTGAAGCCTCCACGACCACCACCTCGAGATGGGAATCCTCCTCTACCACCTCTTGGAGGTCCTCTGCCTCTGAATCCTCCGCCTCTTGGAGGTCCTCTGCCTCTGGAAAATCCTCCACCACGACTTCCACCACGGCCACCCGCTGATTGACCCCTGCAAGAACAAAGACATACCAGTTTAATGGAATTCGCTTAAGATCAACAACTCTCAGCTCATACTTTTGCTTGCTAATGTGTTAACGAGTGCAACTTACTTTGGTTGAGGAAGGAATCTAGCGAGAGGCAAAAGCTTTCCTGGGTCAATGAAGAACTTGTCTCCTGGAGAATACGAGGTAGCTACAATACCTTCCATCATTTTGATAGAAAACAACTGAAGAAGAAGAAACAAAACAGGATCAATAACCTCTAGTTTGGTCAGAAACGGATGAAGAAGAAGAAGACAACACAGAGAGAGAGAGAGAGCTTACAGATTCGTTGATAGGGCCAAATATTTCATCTACTTTCCCAATCTGAGTCATGTTCTGCAGGTAGATAGGGGCATTAAAATACGGGATCTTCTCATGTGAGAGTTTGGTCACAGCATCTCCCTCACAAGCATGGAGGAAAGTTGCAACCTCTGCAATCCAAAGAGAGAAAGGAGTCAAGAAAATAGTTTTCACAAGCATATACATATCTCTTTGCATAAAAACCATACACTGAACTCTAAGAAGCTAAATTTAATGGTAAATCAGACACCAAATCCGTCAATAGCATCGTAAGAAAATCAATGAAATCAAATTGAACTTTTTTTTTTGCTGCTACACATTCAGGAACCAGCTCATCCATGTCTAAAAATCAAGAATCTTTCATACTTCATTTCTCAATGTATTTCCAAAAACCAAACAGGAAGTAAAAAGGATAGAAACGAACCCACGACTTCGCTAGGAGGACCTTCGTCACGTCCAAAGCGACCGCCTCCACGTCCTCCTCCGCCAAATCGTCCTCCTCCACCAAATCGTCCTCCTCCACCAAATCGACCGCCGCCGCTGTCTCTTCCTCCCCTTCCCCTGAACCCGCCGCCGCCCATCGGTGGTCTCATTTTTTCTCCTTCGCTAGATTTACTCAAAGGCTGCGCTCTGCCTCTTCTGTCAAGGGTTTTAGGGTTTAATTTGAGCGACGACGCATTGTGGGGGAAGAAGTTGGGTATTTAGGGGTTTTTTCTGCAACCGTTAGACCGGGTTCGGTTAATATGAACCGGGAATTATTCTAACATTAAACCGAACCAGCTCATCCTCAAGCACACCAACTGTTCGTTAAAATAACCAGGTGAGCAGTTTTAGTTTCTACCCGAACTTGGAAGAAAATGTCCCATTGAGAAATTTTCTATCCAAATAATGGTTCTTTCATTTAAAACATAAGAAAAAGCTAATGCTTTTCGAAATAAGAGATAATAACAAGGCTTTTTGTAGGTTCACATCACTCATCAAAAATCGGTTCATCTCCAACAGTTAACACACTGTTGAATTCTTCCAAGGTCTACAAAGAGAAGAGCCAAAGCTGTTGAGAAGAAGAAACCAACAAGGTAACCAGATCCTGCCAATGGCAAAGAGAACCATGATATTGCATCTTCTTCAGTCTCTGAGTTTTGATTCAAGTCCTTTGGGTTTGTTTCTCCCACACATTGTATCTGGATTTGTTGTCCACAAAGCCCACTGTTGTTAGCAAAATTGGTAGGATCATTCATTCTATCCATCTGTGGACTACACGGAATACTACCTGAAAGTTAGTTGTTGCTCAAGACCAAGACGGTAAGTGACTTTAACTCTGCAAAGCTCTGTGGTATTCTCCCTTTGAAGCCATTCTTGGAGAGATCAAGACTCTCAAGCTCCATGAGGTTACCTACAGAGTCCGGTATATGACCTGAAAGCTGGTTGTTCGATAAGTTTAGCGTCTTGAGACTCGTGAGATAGCCGAGTGAAGCTGGAACTTTTCCAATTAGCTGATTACTTGACAAATCTAACAGAGTATACATCCCAACTTGGTGAGCTGAGAGGTTTTGGAATGTCTTTTTCCAAATGACTTCCATTTCTGCCCCCGGCTCACCTGGGATAGCTCGACCCAGTATCTCGGGCTTCTTCATCATCCCAGTTAAGCTCCCAAGACATGAAGGGACTGGACCAGTTAGATTGTTATGAGAGAGAACTAGAATCTGTGTAAGTTTTGATATGTTGCAGGGGATTGGCCCTGTCAGCGAATTGTTCCTCAGGTTTAGGAACCGGAGTTGGAACAATACTGAGAGAACGCTGGGGATTTCGCCGGTAATGTTATTGCCTTGAAGATCAAGATGAACGATCTGCCATCTGATGGAGTTGCTTAGCTTGCTTGGGAGATTACCTGATAAAGCATTATGGCCTAGATTGATGACAGAGATATTTTCGAGCATTGTAACTGGAACCTCTCCAGTGAATCCATTGAAGGACAGATCAAGAGCCTGAAGTTTAGTCAGATTCGATAGCTGTCCTGGGATTTTCCCGGTCAGGTAGTTGCCTCTTAGGTTCAAGAACCTAAGCTGATACAGCTGAGAAATAGCTGTCGGGATTTCGCCAGAAATATTATTTTCCTGGAGATTTAGGTCTGATATCCTCCAGAGTCTTGAGCTACTCAGATTCCAGGGAAGATTGCCGCTAAGCGCGTTTAGGCCTAGATTGAGTGTTGAGACAGTTTCGAGTAGTGTTTCCGGGATACTGCCTGTGAATCTATTGTAGGAGAGATCAAGATAAGGCAGATATGAATTGAAGACTGGAAGTGAGCCAAAGAGTGTGTTGTTTGAGAGATCAAGTGTCTGCAGCTGACTAAGTCTTGTAATGGATTCCGGTACAGACCCGTTAAGATGGTTTCGAGAGAGATCAAGATGCTCTAGACTAGTAGCTTCACCGATGCTGAAGGGTAACTCTCCAGATATGACATTCCCGTGTAAGTAAAGATTTTGTAACCTCTGAGATTGAAACAAACGGTGAGGCAAAGAGCCAGTGAGCTTGTTGCTTGAGAGGTTTACAGTCTGAAGGTCTAATCGAGGGAGCCACTCGGGGAAGCTTCCTTTGAGATAGTTTCCGCTCAAGTCGAGCTCCTTTAGAGTCGTATACTGCGAGAGCAAGAGGGGAAAATTACCTGAGATGTTGCAGGACCTTAATGACAAGCGCGACAAGCTTCTTCTTCCGGAAGTTAACTCTGCAACGTCTCTCAAAAAGATGTTGTTCTCGCTGAGATCAAGATCTCTGAGATTCTCTAACTCGAAGAGCTTAAGAGGGATCTCGCCCATGAGATTGTTTCGACTAAGTGACAACTCCGTGAGCTCAGTGAGACTCCCTAACTCAAGAGGAATTGAGCCTGAAAAACTATTGTTCTCAAGGCGCAGCGTCTTGAGTCTTGTCAAATTTAGAAGGCCTTGTCCCGGTATTCCACCGGTGAATGGATAATTCGACATGCTAAGATTTGTGAGCGTCTTGATTCTAAACAATGGATACAGAAATTGAGAACTCAAGCTCGATCTCATCGGTTTCGCCACCAAAACAAGACTGATGACTTCAAGGGAGATGGCAGAACATGTCACACCTGTCCAGCTGCAGTAATGGATGCCACGTCTCCATGAAGAAAGCTCATGAATTTGCAAGGAAGATCTCTCACGGTATCGTTCCAGAGACTTCCTGAACTCAAGAAGCGCGTCTATGTGGCCTAGAGAGAAATCATTACACCTGCAAAACTCAAGAAACAGAGCAAAGAACAAGAGGAGCAACAAAGCGAGTTTGTTGGCCATTCTCTTATTGTTCAAGGACAATGATCGAACTAAAACGAGTGGGATTTATAAAACAATCTTAAGTTCTCTGCTTTCTCTTTAGACGACTCAAAAAGGAATAGACAGGCAACCAACATAGTACAATATGAGTAAGACAATTCGCAACCTCACATGCTACTTTCCTGTTTCTTTCTAGGGACAACTTCCACTTGGTCTTCTTAAATAATTAAATTAATTTACTTTAAAATAATTGACCTTCAATAATTAGGATGAAATATAAAGTATCAAAAAATTTATCAATCAATTAAAATGCGACACCCTTCTTTTCATGATTCTAACATGTTGTAATTTTACAACTATGGCTACTTTCCTGTTTCTTCGTAGGGACAACTTCCACAGTTCCACTTGGTCCTTTTATTTGTCAAAAGTAGGACATTTCGCCTTTCTTTTCCCAATTAGTGTACCTAAACTTTAAGATTCTCATTAAAACTGGTCAATATATGAATCAAAATATGTTATTAGATTTTATAAGAAACCCACAAGGACTAATTGATGAGCTACGATTGTTATGAAAAATATGTGATATCTTAGTACTTTGATAATCAAACGTCTTGAGCAGTTTTATGTACAAACCAAAATAACACAAAATTTCAGGGAAAACACATCACTCGTGAGCAGCAGTGGCCATGGCGGTTCAAGATTCTGACATCCCAATAAATTTGCATCCACCTAAATAACTTTGCATGTAATGCATAAACAACTAACCTAATACAGTTATGGATCCGCAACCCATAATATAAAACTTAAAACCGGTTTGACTAGAAATGATTAATTGGTTCAGTTTGGTTAAAATAAACAGAAAGTATATTAGTCAAAGATGAGTCATTCTTTAACGGAATTGAAACATTTGTCTAGGCTTATCATCTCTTCTTATATTATTAATCTTTCTGTAGGAAAGGTATGTCTAATCGTGAAAGCTTAGCTAAGTGACTAAACAGTTATTAGTCCACCGCCTGATAAACAGAGTAGAAACAGAGCATAAAAAAGTTACTGACAATAGAAATGATAGAACATTACTGATTACCATAAACAAAAAAAATTGATTGATCTGAGAGCAAATAAATAAAGGTCTGAATTGATTGAACATTGTTGTTTACCATAAACAAAGATTAACGACGATAGAAATGAAAACGAAAACAAAACCCAAATAAGACTAGTAGCCACTTGAGAGGCTGAAGGACAAACAATCCCAATAAGACTACTACTAGTACTATATTGTATGTTCCTTACACAAGCAAAAGACTATCAACATGATTGAAGAAGGTTTTCGCAAAGTGAAACTGATCACCAACCACTCCTTGGATCTTAAACTTTCTGAGATTTTTTGTGACTGTATCGTAGTACACCACAATGTGTGATCCCTCATGCAACCAGAATAGCGCGAAAACAAGTTCCCCTGTTCCAATGGTACCTTCGAAGCCAAACCTCAGATCCCCGACAGTCTCTCTCCAACAAGGAATTACAAAGCGTACTAGCGGCCATTCTCCTGTAGTTTCATTCCATACCCGAAACTGAAGTTCTTCATTTTCATCCACCGAGTAGTTCACCAAGGCAATGTCTCCGTTGTAGTTCACCAATGTAGCATTGATCTTCACTTTGACTCCCTCGGGCAATTCGATAACATTAAACTCTTCCGACCTCACGTTGAAGCTCATAACCATAGATTTGTTCTCTGGACCGGTCCAAGCTCCATAGTACACGACTCCTCCTTTACATAGTGCATTAGTAAGTGGAGTATGATGAGGCTTACATTCGATCGGCCTCCAAGATTCTTCACCCGATCCCACCGTGAAAACTCGATATTGCAAGGCGTCGATTGATTTACCACACTGTGCCGTAGTCCTACACAACACCTTGAATACATCCGTAGCTTCATCGTATCCCAAAAAGCTTTTAAGGAAAAATGCTACAGGGGCCTCCGAATTTCGGTAAAGCCAGAAACTTTCTGGTGCCCGGATTGCATAGCACGACCGTAGCTGATGATTGGTCTCGAAGACAGACCAGACCTCGGATGGTTGCAGAAATCTCATATCCAGCTTTTGAAGAGACACGCATCTGTTGTTGACCAGACGACAACAACGGTCTCTCCTCTTGATGAACAGAGTGAAACAACAAACCTGCGGTTGGGTCGAGTACTTTTCGACTGAATGCAAACAGCACTCGAGGTCTTGTCATCGATCGGAGCAAGTAAAGATCTTTGAAATGTTTCCCGCGGATAATAGATGCCCATCTCTTTGAGACGCAGATGCATTTCAGCAAAGATTTCAGAGGCATCCGTAACATAATCTCAATTTGTATTTCTTCAGGAACTGCTTTGTTTTTTCTCTCCATTTTTTTTCTTCTTCTTCTCTAAGAATATGATTATCTATATCTATTCAAGACATGAACACAGATGTCCTCAAATTTATAGAAAATATCAGACAATGAGAGAATTACTTGAGTTTGTTACGAAAGCCGTGAGTAGTGTGACTTTAACCGTTACTTGTTGAGCCAAGTACTTGTCCATCATTAATTTACATTTAATTTAGTATTTACTTCTAACTAAAAAGGAATAAACTTCCATTCCACATGTCAAAAAACTTGCTAAAAATGTTAGCCAACTAGCACATAGGTTTGATGTCAAGCACAGAATTTACAAGTTTTCTTTCGCTAGCACAGAGGTTTTTAGTTGTTTCTTTGAATAGAAGCTGGTAGTTACGAGGAAAGAGATTTGGTGTAAAGCGTGACTTAACATTGTTAATTGGTCATCTCAAAAATGTGTCACGCGTTAAAACTTTATTACTCTTTCCGTTTCAAAATACTTATCATTATAAATTGTTTTTTACGTAAATTATGAAAACATATGAAAATTTTCTAGTATACCCTATAAAAAATAAGTTGACTATCAATATTTTTCAATAGATATGAGGTTAATTAGGTATTTAATATTAAAATTTATATTAGACGACAAGTATTTTGAAACAAACAAAATAAACATAAAACGACAAAATATTTTTGAAACGTATGAAGTAGTGTTTTCAGTAATTAGAGGAAAAGAGATTTGGTGCAAAGCGTTACTAACAATAATAACTCACAAATATCGTTTTAGAATAGAATAATATTTCGTAAAACTGGTTTAAGGAATTAATATTATGTGCGGCGTCCACAGTAAAATCATTTCTGATATCTCTCAAAAATAAAAACACAACAATAATAATATTTTATTGAATGAGTATCTTAATATTAATTTTTTTGTTTCTACTTGTGTAACCTTTTTGTGAAATATAATTGATGAAAAATGCTTTTACTGTGGTCGCCACGCATAATATGAATTCATTTAAACCGGTTTTACGAAATATCTATTATAATAAAGTAAGGTTTTTTTACAAAAACAGCTTTGAAACGCTGCCACGTGGCACTGTACTACTTGACATGTGTCACTTTCATTAAAAATCCGGTTTTAGGCTTTGCTCACATAGAAGAGTCCATTGGATCCATAAAGCGCAACCCAATCATCTTCCCCTTTTATAGTAAATTTTTTTTTCTTAGTTAAGAAAAGTATTCTAATATAGTAAATATTTTTTACATAGACATCTCGAAACGCTGACACGTGACATGCTACAACCTGACAACTTTGAATTATGTTATAAAATTAAAATGCAACATTTCTTCCCTTATTTTTGAATACAAAAAAATCTTATAAATGGTGTATTGTCTTTCATTTTTCTTACTTTTATTTCGTTTCTAATAACACGATTAAAACCAAAACTGGAAATTTAAATATTAATCGGGACACAAATAATATAAACAATATGAATAAAGTTTTTTACTACATCAATATAATCTTAAGAAACAAAAACCAATAAATAAACAAAATAATTTAATTTACGACAATCAATTCAGTGTCAACAATAATGACTTGAAAAACAAATTAAAAAAACAAAAAATTGAAAACACATATAAAAAAGACTCATAAACAATATCTTAGCAATAACAAACAACAAATATAATATAGAACATAAATAAAAACAACTAATACTCAAAATAACACTCAACAAAAAGATAGTCAATAAAAAAGTCAAATATTAAACTACACTAAACCAAAGTAATAATGATAATTAAATACTATCCATACAAAATACAAAAAAAAAACAATAGAAATTATACTATCAGAGAATTCGTATCACCCATTAACCGGAAACAAATTTCATCTCCTAATCACATGTCAACTTCGTCAAGAATACAACATCAACTATACAACTTTTTTTACCACCAGCCAAATATTACGAGAAAATAATTTTACTTTTAATGATGTCCCTGTAAAATACAAATATTTATTAACAACTACTATGAAATAAATTATAAAATTAAAACATTTGAATTATCACAAATCCGTGCAACGCGCGGACCTTCTCCTAGTTCTTATATATTTTAGGGTGACATTTTTTTTTTTTTTTTTTGCTCAATTCGGTTTTAGCTTTTTACTTTTTTTTTTTTTTGGGTTAATCCGGTTTGGAATATTTGTACTTCTAATTCATCATTCAAATTTTCGCCCATTTGTCCTAATACCAAAAGTAAAGATTCAAAGTCAAATACTTGAGGAGAACGCAAGTTAATATTTCATTCCTCACAAGTCACAACAACTGTTTTATTTTATAAATTATTCCATTAGAACTCTGTTTCATGTATTAGATAGAATGATGCAACCCACATATGCAGACCTTAAGACTTGATGCTAAGCACATCATGAGGTGACAACAGCATCATGTATTAGCTACAATGACAGCATCAGAATTCACATTAATTTGGTTTCAAGAAGACAAATATTTCATTTTTTTTTAAATCCTCCTCTGTTCTTGGGAGATCGCCGTGGAGGTGGCGAATGGCTGAAATAGCCAACCACGTACATCAGCACAACCGCCACAAGAAACCCACAGGAACAACCTATAACTGCAGCTTCCCATGAAAACATTGATTCCTTTTGCACTTCTTCATCTTGTTGCGGTTGTTCTGTATGTGTTATAGAACATGGTACTTGGATTTGCATTCCACAGAGTTTGCTGTTGTTTGCGTAAATGTTTGGATCGTTCAATCTGTCTAGCTGAGGACTCTCAGGGATTCCACCTGTAAGCTTGTTGTTGCTCAAATCCAGAGTATTCAGCTCGCTGAGGTTGGATAACGTTTTAGGGATTTCGCCAGAGAGGTTGTTGTTCGAAAGGTCTAAGATCTCAAGCATCTCAAGACCCCCAAAAGTATGTGGGATCAATCCAGAGATGTCGTTGTAAGAGAGGTTAAAAAGCTTCAGGCTATTGAGATTGCCTAGAGAAGTTGGGATATCTCCGAGTAGCTTGTTCTTGGAGAGGTCTAAGAGGGTGTAGAGGTAGAGGTTTCTGTTGGCAAGACCTTGCTTTGAATTCTTCCAGTTCACTGCCAAGTCTCGTATTTCGATAGTGAAGCTGAATAAGAAAGGAAGCATCGAAGAGGAGCCCGCGGGAGATTCTATCATGCCTGTGAGATTACCAATAGATGAAGGGAGAGACCCGTCAAGATTGTTCTCAGAGAGATCCAACACCTTGAGGCTTGTAAGTTTTGATATGCCTTCTGAGATTGAACCTTTGAGGGAATTGTTTCTCAGGCTAAGCACCTCTAGAGATGGAGATAACTGGGAGATAAAACTTGGGAATTCACCGGAGATTTTGTTGTCGTGAAGGTCAAGATGCATCAGAAACGGGAGATTTGTCAAGTCCTGAGGGAACTCGCCGCTGAAATTGTTCTGACTCATGGAGAGCATTATAGTGTTTAACCCGAAGGAAGCTGGAACATCCCCGGAGAACTGGTTGCATGATATATCCAGCAGCGCAAGCAATGAGTCGAGGCAGAAACTCGGGAATTCACCTGATAATCTGTTCTTAGACAAGTCCAGCAACAGCAACCTGTAGATCTTTGCAATAGACTTTGGTACTGATCCTGAGAAGTTGTTTTCAGACAGCATCAGTATCATGGCCGATGTTTCGCCTATCGTGTCAGGGATCTGACCAGAGAAGTTGTTTCTTGATAACGCAAGAACCGATAAGTTGTGAGACTGAAACAAACTAGGAGGCAGTGAACCTGAGAGTCTGTTGTCTGACAAGATTATGGTTCCGATTTTTAGATCAGCCAACCATTTGGGGAAACTTCCTTAGAGACTGTTCATGCTCAGATCCAGGAAAAGAAGAGCTGATTGATTCTTGAGCCAATCCGGAATAGTCCCTTCTAAGCCACAAGATCTAAGTGACAGTTGTGTCAGCTTAGACTGTGCAGAGACAGAGCCATTCTTGTTCCATTGGAGATTGTTTCCTCCGAGCCGCAATATCTTCAGCTTCTGAAGACCAAACAGCCATGAGGGAATCTCACCTGACAAACCATTGTTATTCTCAAGCTCAAGGGTCTCAAGATTTGTCAGATTTTGAATCGACGATGGAATTCCACCAGACAAATTGTTCCTGCTCAAGGACAGAGTTGAGAGATTGACCAAGCTCCCAATACCGTGTGGAATCTCAAAGGACATGGAGTTGTTCTGAAGATCAAACGTCCCGAGCTTCGTCAACTGTGATACGGACAATGGTATAGAACCGGAGAACTTGTTCTGCTTCAATGACAGCTTCCGCAGTTGAGTAAGACTACCTTTCAGTATAACACAGTATATATAAAGTCAGTAAAATCTACAACCCCTATATATCTATCTATGATCTTTCATTACATGAATATAAATGTTGAGATTAATTCCTAACATACCCATCTCTGGAGGAATCTCTCCTTCAATGAAATTCTCACCCAAGATCAGCTCCTCCAGATTCTTGAGCTCTTTGATGTCACCACTCAACGTACCACCAATAGCATTCATGCTTAAGTCAAGGCGCTGAAGAGTCTTCAAGGAGAACAATTCATGAGGAATAGAACCGTTGAAGCTGTTACGACTCATGTCAAGAGAGATGAACCTGGTCAAGTTCACAAACCCATCTCCAGGAATCTCTCCTTGTATGAAATTAGACGAGACGTCGAGCGTTGCTAGAGAGCTTATACGCAGAAGCGGTAAGAGAAGGCTCGAACTCACTGAGCCAGAAAGGACAAGAGAGTTCAGATTCAGGTCTATCACTTCTCTGGAAGGTGAACGAGCGTCGCATCTCACGAGTTGCCATTTGCAGCAATCTGAGTTTGGCCTCCATGTCTCTAAACCTCCCAAGATGATTTCTGCTGTGGATAGGTTCTTGATGTTCTGAGCAAGCAAGTTCTTGAAATCGAGAAGGGATTGTCTTTGGTCTTGTGGGCAAGAGAAAGATAGTTGTGGAGTGAAGAAGACAAAAAAGAAGAAGAGGAAGCAGGAGAGAAGACATGGCGTCTGCATTTTTCTCAGAGCTTTTTTGTATGTTGCCACTCGCTCTTCTTCTTCGAGTATAGTTTTTATAGTTACAAGCCCAAGAGAAGATAGATTGCTAAAAGACTAAAATCTGGACAACGTTTCTGTTTATAGTCAATGATTGTGATGTGTGTAAGCTTATTGAGCGCACTAAATAAAAAATAAGTTGACTCTTGAAGTCTTTCTTTCTGTCTGCATCCTCAGCATGCCGACCGACTTCCAATATTTGTTGACTCCGCTTATATTATGTATATTCATAAACCATTAAATATTAAAATTCAGCATGTACTTTATTTTATTTTAATAAGAAACTGTTTTCCTTCCATATAGGATTTTAACAAATTTGAAAGTGTTTCGTTAACAAAAAGTTTAAATGTTAATATACATGTTTGATTTTGGGCTTTTTAAAAAAATTCATGAATTCTAATCGAATTTTGAAATCAATGAAATACACAAACTAGATAAAAAAAAACTTGGAGACTTGAGACCAAAAGATCAAAAAGCCTTCTCAGACTTATATGAAGGATTGACGAGCTATTTTTCCCTCGTAACTATTATATAGCATCGTCTCCACACAAACTTTGGCCGTCGTTTCAATTGCATCTCAAAATAAAGTCCAAATCCCAATTCCACACTATATGAAAGTTCGAAACCAATTTCCTCATATTTCGGTTATTCTTCTCAAACCAATTATAAACCAGCTTCAGATACCAAACCGACTCGCTAAGAAGTGACCGGTTTAATTCAACCCAACCCCTTTTCTTCTTCTTCACCCGAAGCCATTTTTTTTCTTCTTCTTCTTCACCTGCTAAACCATGGGAGAAGTTATGCTGCAACTGATGACCGGAACTCATCTTGTCAAGAGAGATTGATTCTTGCAATCTGACCCTTCTCATGATTAGTTTTAAATCTTCGAGACCACTCCAAAAATCTCATCGGAATTGCTCTGCCTTTCTATTCGTCGTTACATCCTTCGACTTGGTCGTCTTTCGCGACGTCTTTCTCGTGGTCTCTCCCAAGCGACGCTGTGATGCTCTCTTTCCCATCTCTCTCCGCCTCCTCTCTCTCCCATCTCCGATCCTTCGTTTTCCTCTCCAATGGCTTCTTCAACCTCGTTCTTCTCCGCCGCGGAACCCACTTCCTCTTCCTCCTCCTCCAGATATGTCAACAATAGGGTTTGCTTCTAGCTCCGTTTATCTCTTCTAGGGAATCACAAACAAAATAATTGGATCGATGGTGAGTTTCTTACAGTGATTGGCTTCAAACGGATGGACAATTTACAAGACGAATGGAATGATGTTGATGGTGGGTCGTGTGACAAATCATGCTATTAAACATTTCGTCTTCTCCAATTTCTCATCGCATACCTCACTTCCTCTCCAATTTTAACAACCCAACTTCAACTTTTCCTCCAAAATCCAAAACCCATCTTCCAAAATCTCATCTTTCCTCCGATCTCTCCGCTTTCTCGAATCACGGCCTCTACTTCACCAATGACAGAGCTTTGTTCAGAAACAAGATGAACCCATATGATGGTGAACCGATTACAGACCACAAGCTCTCGCTAGATTCGATTTTGGAAGTTTCGAATTAGTTAGAAGAAGAAAAAAAATAGCCTCGGGTGGAGAAGAAGAAAACAGGTCGGGTTGAATTTTTGGGTTAAGAGGACTAATTAAAATTGAATTAAAATCTGTTTAGAATCCGGTTTAATTTTCAGATTTGCTTGGTCATAACTTGGTTTAAAGGTGATTGGTAAACAGTAAACCGACATTAATCAATGTTGGTGTGTAATTCAATTTTGAAGATTTATTCTATGGAAAAATTGGTTTCAAACTTTTCATATGGTGTGGAATTGAGTTTCGAACTTTATTTTAACGTGCAATTAGAACGAGAGCCAAAGTTTGTGTGGACACGGTGCTATATGATAGTTTCGAGAAAAAAATAGCTCGTCAGCCCGTTTCATTATAACAAACATGTTGCTTCAACCTGATTCTGTACTCAAATCAGGAATAAAGCAATAAGCCAGAAACTGCATAATTTTTTTGTTTCCCAGCTCTTTTCAATTCTATTAATAATGCATCATCTCTTCTACTCTTTTTTTTTTCTTCTTTTTTCATGTTACTTTTATCTTGTACTTACTACATACATACGAGAGACAAATTTCATTTCATTACACGGTCACATAGGTTGGCTCCTGGTTAAGTGGATGATACTGAAACCGAAGCTTCACGTTGTAAGGCTTCGAGAGAAGATCATCCCTGAAACCTAGAGCGAGGGTGAGAGAGGTTGAAACAGTATACTCTGCGTGCGCTTTAATTCAGCAGACTGTCCGACCATAGCATATTGATGCAATGTACAGATTTTTCGCCCATTTGTCCTAAAACCAAAAGTAAAGATTCAAGTCAGTACATAGAAACACCAATGGAGAAGAATCCAAACTAAGTTTTTTTGTGTGTATTTGTTTAATGAAATGGCTAACAACAAACCTTGACATGGGTGCTTGGGAAAGCAGAAGTGCGGAGAGTCTCTTGGGTTTCATCGGTTATTTTTCGTTTAGGTATACTCAATATGAGAGCCGCTTGATCTGCTGTTGCAGCCATTGATGTTATCCTGTACCCACTCTCCCATCTTCGATGGATTCCTTCACTTGGGTACAAAAAGTCAAGCTCCACTACCTAATATACCCCACATAGAGACATCATCATTAACACATTATCGTGGTGCCCAGAGAAAAAGAGAAAAAGAAATAAAGGAATGTTGAAATGCCTCAGGTCAAGAGATGGGAACCTGTTCAGAATAGCCTGAGTTCCTGGACATTACTACACCCCAACGACTCCCAGCGGTTGTCATTGACGTTACATGAAATCCTTCTTTCCACTTTTTATTTATCCATTTGAATGGGAATGAATCGCTGACTTTGTAAGATTGCTGTGTATAAGGGGTTCCTATTTGCATTACATCAAGTAGAATAAGTAAGAAACGGCTTCATGCCCCCCCAATGAATCGATAAGTAAGACATCAGCATAGTCATCGCCAGGGATAAATACCAACCTTTTGACATAACAACCAATGAGCTACCGTTAGTTGCACCAGCTATGGAACTGATATAGAAGTTCTTTTCCCATTGTTCCATAATCCAGTCCTGCAAACAATCCAGAAACATAATGGTGAGCTTCTCTGGAGTCGAGCACATGTATGACAAAGATAGATGGGGCGTAATGCTTTGGCTGATTTACCTTGTGCAGGAAGACTGAGGACAATTCATAAACTTGAGAGCTGAACCCAGTCCCAGCATCCATGATGATGGCCCAGAGATTAGCTGCTGATGCTACACAGCTTATGTAAAGGCCATCCTCATTACCTTTCTCTACATGCTGGTACAGCCTTGTGTCTGCAACATTGTAATGATATCTACAAGAACAATAATGATTGACCAGTTAGAAAGATGAATTCATTTAATGAAGGTTTTCAAACCTTTATACTCCAGAAGTGAGTGATGAGCAGGCTTTCAAATGTGTAATCATTACCTCTGTTTCATAGGACGACGTGCATTATAGACTGAAATCCATTGGGTAGCAGGACTGCCGATTCTGATTTTCTTCCTCGGCTGTTCATCCTCTTCCAAATTGATAAGCAATCTTCCTCGTTTTTGGCCAACCTATAAATCCAAAAGAAAATTATCAGCACTTGAAGCAATATTTACAAATAGTGAAAAACAACCAAGGGAACCAGAGAAACCCACCTTAAGAGCCCCATCAATTCTAATTGGTCTAGATATAGCACATGGCTCGATAAGAGTATCAAAAATCGAGATAAGCTTGGCATAGTTGGGCTCCTCGTCAAACTTCATATTAGTAACTGCCTCGAGGAACAGCTTAAAAGGGGGAGGACAGAAACAGCACATCAATTCAGGAGAGGTTGACATCTTTTTCTTGCAAACAAGAAAGCTCTTATTGTCACCCTGCATACAAAAACCATATATCATTGACTAGAACTGAAATTTCAAGGTGTTAAGTAGTGAATAGAGAGAGACAGAAAACTCACCTGGTACCCTTGCCATGGCAACCTTCCCCGCATGAGGAATATCAATGTGTAAGCCAATGACTCCAGATCATCCCTCCGACTTCCAGTACGACCAAGATGTGCATGACAACTTGCATATCTTATCGTCCCCCTGCATATGAAGCATCAAAAGATGTGAGCGACATATATATACAAAAAAAAAGTAGGAAATAAACATACACCAATCAAAATACCTGAATACATCTGGTCTTTGATCATATTCAACATGCTGGCCAGAGTGCGAATCTTTCCATCTTGATGCTGAAATAAAAGGTGATATATGTTAACATTATGTAAAATGAAACGATTACAAATATTTCAAAAAACTTTGCAGAGACAAAAGAGAGATAAAAGCAGCTGAAAAACACAAAATCTCACGCAGTTTGTAAACATATTACAGAAACTCACCCAGACCAAGATCGATAAGGTATAGTTTCTTCTCGTCTGCTGTTCCAGGCTGACCAAGTAAAAAGTTTTCTGGTTTCACATCTCCATGCACAAACCTTGTTTGATGTAGGGATTGAACATAGCATGACAGTCAGCTCAATGATAGCGATATTTTGGCTGTAAATGTAGATTTTTTTGTACGAAATAAATGGAATTATTTGCTACGAAGTTGGAAACAACAAAAAATCGCACTAACCCCTTCATATGCAGTTTCTCAAGAATAGATGATTAGAAAGAGAATGAAACAGAGTGATTATTCTTGGCATGACATCAAATATAAAACACAAGGACATTCATAAGTTTATGTTTTGTTTTAAAGATGATAAAATCATAAGCTAGCAATGCCCTTTTATTTGTCTTCTGATTTTAATTATTAAGGGTTTCTAACAAAAACAATCAATGTCAATTTTCAGAATCTTCTCGTGCGCTGAAAAATAGTAGTCCTTAAGAAGGAAGAGCCTTATCTTTTGACTCGATTTTGTTTTGTTTTTGTCGCTTTGAATTCCTTCATTAATTTTACCCATTTGGTATTCGGTATTTGGTCCTTGGTTAAAGATCACCGCCTTACCTTAAAGGAGAGAAGACGAAGAAAGAACATAACTTTTCTATAAACCCCCCGAAAGCTCTGGGTTTTTCGAGGCTGCGTTTGCTCCATTTGCCGAAAGCTCACACACCATTTCTAGGGTTTTCCTCCTCTAAAGCTTCTGCCTTTTTTTGATACTTTCGATATGGCTGGAGCCGCCTCTTCTGATCGTCTCTTCACTAGCTTACCTCTTCTGGGTATGTTCATTTTTACTCGAAAGATTATTCTTTTCTTTTTGGTATCGGAAGTTACATTTTCTGCTAATCGTAGAACTTGTCTTAGCTATTGATTTGTACCCTTGGGTTGTCTGTTTCGAACTTCAATTGTCTGAACAACCGAGGGGATTGTATTATCAGTATCTTTCGTAGGTTTGTCTATTTTGGATTGATTGGTGTCCACAGTCTACGTTTAACCTTAAGGGAAGATAGATGATAAAGAAATCTATGTTTTTTTTGTTCTGCTTATGGGTTGAATTTCACCAGTATATTTATTTGTTCGGACTATGCAATTGGGTTTTGAGGTTTTGTTATCAAATATACTAACTGGCTCTTGTATATATAACCGGTGCAGAAACAGCAGATTTGTTTCAGGACTTGTCTTTAGGTTCAGATGCAAGTGAAGTCCCTAGGAACCGTAATAAGGTATTTGCTTGCTACTGTTTTGAAATTATGAGTCTTGGAAGTTAAATTATGTTTGTTCTGTGGAGGTCTTGTTGCAGATACAATTCTAGCACTGTTTGTTAACTGAGTGTGTTTTGTGAAAAGGGTACTCTTCAGCAGCAGTATGGCCATGAACCTAATGGTGGATATACTGCTCCATCTTCTCATGGAAGCGAAAGAAGGCCTAACATGAATGCTGGCAATCTGCTAAATGGTGGAGACTCGGTTGGTTCATACCCGTGGGGTTACTTCCCGCCAAACTATCCTTCTGGTGGCTACCAGGATCCGAGGTTTGGTTATGGTCACAACAGCAATTCAAATACTTTTTCACATCTCATGGTATGTTGGTTCTATTTCGTCACACCTTAGAATCTCTTATCTTTGTATGGCTACAGAATCTATGTGTTGTTTTCTTCTTCCTTTAGGCTGGGACTTGAGAATTTAATATGCGTCTAACAATTTTCAATGGTTTGTTTTATAACAGAATCCACACAGTTCACAAGAAGCGACGAGTTTTGACCAATTTGGATATAATGATCAGCTGTATTCCAACCATGGATTGTATGGACTTTACGGGAATGTAGTCGACTCTGGTCATGCTTATGGAACTTTTGGTTATGATTCCTGGAAACTTGGGAGAGGATGGTATCCTGTTGATGGTTATAGAAAGACCAGAAGCTTCAATTATGGGCGTGGTTATAGTGAAGAGAAAGCTGATAGGCTTAATGAGCTTTGTCGAGGACCAAGGAGTAGTGATGTCAAGAATACACAAGGTCTTAACTCTACAATGCTAGAGACAAAGAAGCAAGACGAACCAGTGGTAGATCTCCAGCGATCAAACAAAGGGGAGAAATTCCCTGAGACATTCGAGAAAGCGAAATTCTTTGTGATTAAGTCATACAGCGAAGATGATGTTCATAACAGAATAAAGTATGGCGTATGGTCGAGCACACCAACTGGAAACAAGAAGTTAAATGCTGCATAATATGAAGCCAAAGAGAATTCCCAAGAATGTCCTGTGTATCTTCTGTTCTCGGTAAGTAAGAGGAGACTTAACGGCTAGCGCAATATCCTTATAGGTTAACATTAGGTAATTCGCTGTTAATAGAGTTTTTATATTGCAGGTGAATGCAAGTGGACAGTTTGTTGGTCTTGCGGAGATGGAAGGCCCTGTGGATTTCAACAAGACAATGGAGTATTGGCAACAAGATAAATGGATTGGTTGCTTCCCTGTGAAGTGGCATATCATCAAAGATGTACCAAACAGTCTATTGAGGCACATAACACTTGCGAATAATGAGAACAAGCCCGTCACTAATAGCAGAGACACTCAAGAGGTTCGTTAAACTTCCCATTAAGCCGTTGTTGGACCATGTTTGAAGTGAAAGGTTGAAGCTTTTTGAGTTCTAATCAAACGGTTATGGTTTTGGTGCAGGTGAATCTGGAACATGGAACGAAAATCATAAAGATCTTCAAGGAGCATCTGAGCAAGACATGTATACTTGATGATTTCAAGTTCTATGAGAACAGACAAAAGATCATCAGAGATAAGAAGAATAAGCAAAAGAAACAGGTACACTCCCTTAAAAACCCGATAATCCTGATGATCGTTTCTGAAATGGTTGGTTCTGATTTGTTTTTTTCTTTCTTTCTTTCTGTTTGTTTGTAAATCAGGCCTTTGATGGAACTTCTGGGGAAACGACTCACTTGAGTTGAAAGCTGAAATGGATGCGAGGAAACAAGATGACTTTAATTAAAGAACTTAGTTTGGATTATGTTTTTCTTCAGGCTTTGGATTTCTGAAAACCTAATACACATCTTTAATCTGTGGTTTCTATGTTTTTTTCTAAACAGATTACATTGTGTGTTTGCTCCTCCTTATAAGGACGCACATCTGATAAAACAAAACTCATGATTTGTCTTCTTTCCTTCAGAGTTTCCATACAGAATAAATTTTATGTATTTCTGAAGTCATAAACATAACTTTCTCTCGTGGTCCCTAAACTTTCGTATAATCCCTAATATCATCCCTCGAGATTAAAGACTCTCACATGGACAAGCAGGATAAAATTTGCCTTAACGTTGAAACGACACCGTTTAGAGTGATACGCAGGGAGTGGAGACTATTTCAAAACCTCGGAAATATTTTTTTCTAGGGCAATCCAGCCCACTTTAACTCACACAAGAGCTCTCCATTAAATAGCAGCAAACTTTAACACAGAGAGCTTCGTCGCTACTACTTTTAGGGTTATTGTTCTTCTTTGTTCCACTGACGCAAAGGTTTATAGATCGTTATCGGAGAGAATGGGTATGTCGATGCAGCCGTATGGTATCCAATCGATGCTTAAAGAAGGTTACAGGCATCTCTCCGGTCTAGACGAGGCGGTCATAAAGAACATCGAAGCTTGCAAGGAGCTCTCCACCATTACTCGCACCTCTCTCGGCCCCAATGGTTCGTTAATGTTTCGGTTATTGGATTTTCCTTTTTTTCTCTGGGATCTAATCCCGTTTCTTTTTCTGGATCACCAAGTATTTTGTCTACGATCTAAATACTCTCTCTATTGGAAATGATGAATCCCATTTTCTCTGTCTCGTTTCGGTTTGTTGTTTGAGATTTTTCACTGATCCGAGTAGGGTTTTGAGCAAACTTGATCTGTTTTTCCAGGGACGTAGATTCGGATTAGAGATGAGTCTTTTCATTTGAACTAATACCTCTTTGTTTCTGCTCTCGTAGGAATGAATAAAATGGTTATCAATCATTTAGACAAACTATTTGTCACAAATGACGCTGCAACCATTGTGAATGAGCTGGAGATTCAGCACCCGGCTGCGAAAATCCTGGTTTTAGCTGCCAAAGCCCAGCAAGAGGAAATCGGAGATGGAGCCAATCTCACCATCTCTTTTGCTGGCGAGCTCCTTCAAAACGCCGAAGAGCTTATCAGGATGGGGCTGCATCCGAGTGAGATCATCAGTGGATATAATAAAGCGACCAATAAGGTTGGTGAATTCGGAATTACTGTTTTGTACCTTTTTTATATATCTTGTTTCTCTTGTTTGTTTAAGTATTAGATGAATGCTGTTGTTTATGTGCAGGCTCTTGAGATTCTTGCACTACTGGTTGAGAGCGGCTCTGAGACCATGGATGTGCGTAACAAGGATGAAGTTGTATTTCGAATGAGAGCAGCTGTTGCAAGCAAGCAGTTTGGGCAAGAGGAAATAATATGCTCTCTAGTTGCTGATGTAACTAGTCCTTGCTATCCTTTTATGTTTTATTTCCTGTTTCATTGTTCAGACTGTTACTTTTTCAAGGGTATCGCAGTTTTAGCTTCTGGTTGATGAGTTTACTTATTTTTCAGGCATGCATTCAAGTCTGCCCAAAGAATCCAACAAACTTCAATGTGGACAATGTCCGTGTTGCCAAGCTTTTGGGAGGTGGTTTGCATAATTCTTGCATAGTCCGTGGGATGGTCTTGAAAAGTGATGCTGTTGGAAGCATCAAGCATATGGAGAAGGCAAAGGTGAGATCGCTTCTATTGCTTATGCTTTTGGCCAAGTTTTTTTTTGTCTGATTTTATTGAATTTTGCCCCCAAAGAATTGTAGCTTTGTGGATATGCCTTTCCTGTTTATAAAAGCTGAATGCCCCTGAACCCTTTTTATTCTCAGGTTGCTGTGTTTGCTGGTGGCGTTGATACTTCTGCAACAGAGACAAAAGGAACTGTCTTGATTCACAGTGCTGAGCAGGTTAGTTTTTTCTTTCTTACAGTGAGAAATTTTTATTTTTTCACCCTACGCTTTCAATGTGACGGGGTAAAAAAAGCCGAGGATTCTTTGTAAACGATACATTTGAGTCTCCCACCTTTACTTGCTCTTAAGTCTTAACTTCATTTTACTCTTCTGAAAATGTCAAGATTACTAATCTGGCTTCTCAAGAATGGTTGGGGGTTGTTAACCATATTATAATTTTTTTTGGTTTTCTAGCTGGAGAACTATGCAAAAACAGAGGAAGCTAAAGTTGAGGAGTTGATTAAAGCTGTTGCTGAATCAGGAGCCAAAGTCATTGTTAGTGGAGGACCAGTTGGAGAAATGGCATTGCATTTCTGTGAGCGCTACAAGTATGTGTAGACCCTAATATCTTGTCATTCCTGTTTAGCTGTTTTCATTGCTTTCACATTTGATACCCCCCTGGACATTCCCTTTTAGCTGCTTATGATATACATGTCATTTATAGGCATTTCGTATATGAATGAACTTTTTCCCTTGACAGGATAATGGTCTTGAAAATCAGCTCAAAGTTTGAACTGAGGCGTTTCTGCCGGACAGCTGGAGCTGTCGCTCATGTAAGTGTTTCTCATTTACATTCTTTATTATTATGTAAATGAGAATGTTATATCCTAGTTCTCATTACTTCACAATTATCAAACAGCTGAAGCTAAGCCGGCCAAGCCCTGATGATTTGGGCTACGTTGATTCCATATCAGTAGAGGAAATTGGTGGTGTGACAGTAAGTATTCGTTTAAAGTCAGTTTCTGTCTTTTTGGCTAATTATATTTGTCTTTCATTGACCATATGTAACTTGTGATGTCTTTAGGTCACTATCGCAAGAAACGAGCAGGGTGGTAACTCAATTTCTACAGTGGTTTTGCGTGGAAGCACGGATAGTATTTTGGACGACCTTGAAAGAGCTGTTGACGATGGAGTGAATACATACAAGGTGATTTTTGCTGGTTTGAAGATCTTTTTCCATTATCTATTTTCCTTTGTTCTTAATATTTTTGTACTAATTGTACTATTCTTTTCAGGCCATGTGCAGAGACAGCCGTATCGTTCCTGGGGCTGCAGCTACTGAAATAGAATTGGCTCAGAGATTGAAGGAATATGCCAATGCAGAAACCGGGTACTTTCTTTTACTCAGTATTTCTGATGATATAATTTTGGGTCATATGTGATTTATAATCATTGCAAGGCTAGCTTTTTATACAATACTGCCTATTGTTTGGTGGATAAACTTGAGTTTTTATTTGATTTTTCAGGTTAGATAAATATGCTATCTCCAAATACGCAGAGAGTTTCGAGTTTGTACCCAAAACACTTGCGGATAATGCCGGACTCAATGCAATGGAAATCATAGCCTCTCTGTACACTGGACACGGATCTGGAAACACAAAACTAGGCATTGACTTGGAGGAAGGTGCTTGTAAAGATGTCTCAGAGACAAAAGTATGGGATCTGTTTGCAACCAAGTAAGTTTCACACTGTCTTTTCAGCCATTAGATCTTTCTATCAAGCTTCTCTGACAGTTGCGCAACAGTTGTTCCGTTTATAAAAAAACTAAAGCATATTAATCTGTACTGTTTCATTTTCTCTATAACTGACACTAAGTCTCTCTGTGCAGGTTATTTGCTCTGAAGTATGCTTCTGATGCTGCATGCACAGTGCTTCGGGTAGACCAGGTATGCACAAACCGACCTGATGTAATCTTTAGTGAACCAACCAGTCTCTCATTTTAGTTATACATCACACGGTAGTGTGGCTCCATCCCATAACTGAGAAGAAAATGTTCACTTAATGCAATATCCTCCTAATGCAATATCTTCCTAGATTAACATATAAACGTAGAGTAAAGCATACATATTGATACTCTGGTGTATGTAAAATATGCAGATTATAATGGCGAAACAAGCAGGTGGACCAAGGAGAGACGCTGCAGCAGCCGCAGGTGCAGGCGCAGAGGAAGACTAAGCTGTAGAACAAATACCTCGTAGTGAAACTCTCTTCT
>JAHZTW010000001.1:249170390-249196795 GCA_020283515.1 Alliaria petiolata | reverse complement strand
CAATGTCACCCGTCTTGTGATCTGTACCGAATCCGGTTCATGAAATTCTCCGGTTTTCCTGCAAACAAACCCACTGGATTTTCCTGTTTTCCGACTCTCGGGTGGCTTCGGAATCGACGGTAAAGTGTTGGTGAGACTGTTTATGTCCATCGTAGACTTGTTAGTTTACAAAGGAAGGAAGTTTCTGTTCTTTGTATTGTTTTCGGTTTTTATCCGTTATAAAAGAGAAAAAGCGGCCATCACAAAGATTTTATCTGAACGAAGGGGTGTTTTCGTAATTCAATATGTTAACTACGTGCTGTTTCCTGGATCAATGAAGTAGAGAATACGTGCCGTTTTGCGTGCCAAAAATTCTCTTCTCTTCCTTGTTTTACCTTTCACCGATCTGTGTTGCCGACTGCTGACTCTCCATCGCCTTCTCCGTCGCTGATCTTCATCCCGCCGTCTAATTTGCCGATTTAACCCGTTGATTCTGAAACCTCCGTGTTTCTCTTCCATAGCCGTTGTTTCGTGTCGCTATCTCCTGTGTTCCAAAGCGCCATTCAGGTACTCAACTACTCCGATTTTCCTATGTAGTGTATGTGTATGAGTGGATTTGAAATTATTGTAATATATTTCCTGTTTCATATTCTTCCTGCTCATCGTACTTTAGAGAAATCGTGGAGAGTCTGATGGATCCGCAGACGCAGAACACTTCATTGCAGCGACTCCAGAATGTCGAGAGGGTGAAATTTTCGGAAGAATCAAATTTTCCCTAGAGATTTAATCTCATCCGATTTTGGAAGTTATTTGATGCGAGTCTCTATCGTATTTTTGTTTTTTCTTTTCGTGCAGAGGGTTGTTAGGGTTTTGGATATAGCCGGAGGAGTGATGGAAGAACTCGCGAGCCCTTCTGGGCCCAAGAAAGAGTTCGTCAACAGTCATTGCCGAGAGTTCATGCAATCGATGAAGGTTGCTTACTCGTTCTCTTCTTCAGTACTGCATTTGACATTTCAACCTTATGTCTTGGGCTTAAGGTTTATGAATGGTGGACTTCTGATATTTTCTGATTTCATTTTGGATTCTAGAGATTTAACAAACTAGATGATCTAAGAACATTTGGGATCTAAATTAGTGTTCTTGCTGACTCAATCTCTCTTTCACTACATTTGTCTTCCTTCTCTGGGGATTTGGCACTTTTTTTTTTTTTTTGGTTTTCAGTGTCGAACAGATGGGCTTATTTGACACAAATCTATGTTAGGGTTCATTATATTTCTTGATCAACGTAAAGGGCTTTGTTTTAGAGTTTTGATTCCTGTTTTAGTCTAGTAATATTATGATGTTCAAGGCAGCTGCATCCGGTTGGGCGATTAATGAACATGTTCCATCTTTGACTGGGAAGATTTGGTTTCATGTCTCACAATCTCTACATTTGTCTTCCTTTTCTGTTTCTTAGGATTTGACATTTATCCTTGAGCCACGGGGTTAAGGTTTATGAGTGATGGATGCTCCTATTTTCTGATTTCATCTGCAATTTCAAGTGTTCATGAACCTCACTGTTCAAAGAACATTCGACCTTGGAATGTAAAGAGATATATGTTATTTCCAATCCATATGACAAGATGGAGTTATTGTGCAGGATATTCAAATGACACTGAGGGAAGAGATCAAAAGCGCGTGCGAGTACCGTCCCTTTGAGAAATGTGATTACAACGCAAGAATAGCGAATGAGATCTGCTTCCAGAAGCTTGAATATGTTCTCTCACAGCTTGATGATCTGAAACAAACTGCTGACCGCTATCCTTCTTCCGCTTGAGCTTGCTTGAAAAACTTGCTGCAAACTTTCTCAAGATTGTAGCGTTTTTCTACCTCTTCATTGATATATTATAGTATTGATATTATAAATGTCTGGCTCGAGGAATCAAGTAAAACCATTGTGATGATATATATATAGTTAGATATTCTTCTACTTGCTACATTCGTTTTGCTAAAAAAAAATTATTAGGTGAATTTGGTTTAGAACATTCACGTGCAATGAATCTGATCCAATTACCAAGCAATTATTAACAAATCAAATAACCGGTTTACATGATGAAACCAAAGCGGTTAGAAAGGGTTTGCCGGGTCCGGTAGGCGGTTATGCCGTTTCCTGGTCTGTTGTTATTCCAGCTCAAGAGACGCGTTTGATTGCAAAGAGACGACAAGAACGAGAGAAATCTCTCGCTAGAGGGAGAAAATTAGGGTTTAGAGTTTGGAGATGAGAAGAGGAACGAAGATCTAAGGAAACAGAGAGAGATAGATCAGGAATATCCTAATTTCCTTCGTCTCTCTCTCTCTCNAGTATTGATATTATAAATGTCTGGCTCGAGGAATCAAGTAAAACCATTGTGATGATATATATATAGTTAGATATTCTTCTACTTGCTACATTCGTTTTGCTAAAAAAAAATTATTAGGTGAATTTGGTTTAGAACATTCACGTGCAATGAATCTGATCCAATTACCAAGCAATTATTAACAAATCAAATAACCGGTTTACATGATGAAACCAAAGCGGTTAGAAAGGGTTTGCCGGGTCCGGTAGGCGGTTATGCCGTTTCCTGGTCTGTTGTTATTCCAGCTCAAGAGACGCGTTTGATTGCAAAGAGACGACAAGAACGAGAGAAATCTCTCGCTAGAGGGAGAAAATTAGGGTTTAGAGTTTGGAGATGAGAAGAGGAACGAAGATCTAAGGAAACAGAGAGAACACATCTAGATGTGTATAAGAGACAGGTCTTATGACACGTGTCAGAATGTGATTCGTCACGTTTTTTTTTTTTTTTTTTTTGAAAAAATCGTTTTAGAAAAAAAAAAGTAATAAAAAATTATTTTCTTTTATTATTATAAAATTTTAAGACACTCATCTTGAGCTGTCTCTTATACACATCTAGATGTGTATAAGAGACAGAAATTAGGGTTTAGAGTTTGGAGATGAGAAGAGGAACGAAGATCTAAGGAAACAGAGAGAGATAGATCAGGAACTGTCTCTTATACACATCTAGATGTGTATAAGAGACAGATCTGAAGACACGTGTCAGAATGTGATTCGTCACGTTTTTTTTTTTTTTTTTTTGAAAAAATCGTTTTAGAAAAAAAAAAGTAATAAAAAATTATTTTCTTTTATTATTATAAAATTTTAAGACAAGTGTCTCCATTGGAGATGCTCTTAAAGCCTTATAGTGCGTGCACATTAAAAAAGATATAGAAAGATCGGAGATAATATTTTAGGGTACATATACGTAACTTAGACCTCAATAAAAAAAAGACAATGCCGTGCATATAGGAAAGTAGACCATTCTTACAGTGATTTTTTTCCCATTCTTACACAGTTACGTACACGAAAACAGAAAATGTATTCAATCTTGTCCACTATTGCAAATACGGAAATACCAATTTTTTTTTTCTTATTTTAAACATTAACTAGATTCTAACCCGTACCATATCTTATCCTTCTAATTGGCTGGGTCATCATCATCATCACCAACCTATTCTCCCAGTGTAGCTCCATCTTTCTCCCACCATGCATGCATGTTTGTCTCGTTAATACATTAATTTTATAGTTGACTTTTTTTATAGGAACTTTTAGCATTTGTATTGTTTCTGTTGATATATGTGTACCGTTGTTGAATCTCAGTATCAACGTCTGATTACCGGGAAGAATTTTATATACAAAAACAACGAAACAAAGAGCTGAAGTTTCCTAGCTACGTACTAGTATAATATTAATATATACGTTATAGCAGTCTTTCAACGAACTCTGTATCGTTTGAGTTCGTTCCTTATATTAAATGACAAGTGAATATCCTTACGCAACTTAATTAGACCTCAATAAACCAAATAAACGAACTTTGTATCGTTTGAAGATTGTTTTTCTTTCTTGAAAATCAACTACACAACCTATTTTGAACGTTTATGTTAAAGCTATTAAATTATTCTGTCATATAAGTTTTGTGAAGTTGCAATTGTATCTGATTTACTTTTTCTAAATAAATACATTTTATATTATCTTGATCAGTAACAGAGAAATGGTATTCTTTCAGCATTTAATTTAATTCAACATCCATATATTATAAACCAGATCATATTGTGGGATATCAAAAAGATTCGGATGTAAAATATATATTTTGATTACAAAATTTAAATTGATGTTTTAGAACTTAATATTGTTATAATCTCTTAACCTTAAGTTTTAAAATTTAATGTATTAAAACTAAAACCTTTTATAAAAAAATACATTAAAATTAATTAATAAATAATAAATATTATTGGAAAAAATAAATATATTATTTGTTTGGAATTTCAGCAACAATTTCTTACATCTCATTTTGTTAAACAGCAATAAAAATATATGAATGAATTTTCTAAGAAAAAATAAGTCAACAAAATGAGATGTACGAAATTCTGAACAGTCTTTTTTTGGAACCCAAATTCATTTTTAAAAAATGATAATAAAAAGAAAATCGTGATAAGATACAATTTCATTTTGCCCTTTTTGGTGTGTATCTTAAATTTGAACAGTCTTTTTTTTTTTGTCAAACTATTTGAACAGTCTTCTCCTCTCGTGTTTCTCATGGTTTTTGCTTATAAATAGATAACAGACACATGAAGGTTTTCTCATCCCCTAACAATCATTTTTAAACAACTCTCTTGTTTTATTTTCTGCGCTCAAAAACAGTTCTCGTGTTACGTTTGATATATTATATAATAACCCCAGAAAACTTAGGAGATGAAAGTAATTAGTTCTCTAATCTCTTCTGTTTTGCTTAAATTCATCCACAAAGACTTCCATGAGGTTTACTCAAGAATGTCCCTCTTCGATCGCATTCTGCTTCTTGTAAGTAATTAAAACTTGAACATATAAATACATACATATGCACACATAAAAACACATCGATAACAAAATGAGAAATCAAAATTTTAGTTCATTCCATCCCAAGAAAAAATATGTATTTCCACGAAACAGATTTTTTTGTTATCATTAAATGTCTCAAAATGCAAAATTCGTTGTAATTAATTAAGATTTATCTTCCCGGGGGATTTGTGTGATACATTTTCATGTTATCGGCAAACAAGAGCAGATGGATTAAGTTTGTGTGACACATAGGCAAATGTTTTATACTCCTATATTTTACACATTCGTTATGATGATGGGATTACATATGGTGCAGATCGTGCATGCAGTGGATAAGATGGTTCCATGGCATAAGCTTCCGGTTTTCTTNCTGTATCGTTTGAGTTCGTTCCTTATATTAAATGACAAGTGAATATCCTTACGCAACTTAATTAGACCTCAATAAACCAAATAAACGAACTTTGTATCGTTTGAAGATTGTTTTTCTTTCTTGAAAATCAACTACACAACCTATTTTGAACGTTTATGTTAAAGCTATTAAATTATTCTGTCATATAAGTTTTGTGAAGTTGCAATTGTATCTGATTTACTTTTTCTAAATAAATACATTTTATATTATCTTGATCAGTAACAGAGAAATGGTATTCTTTCAGCATTTAATTTAATTCAACATCCATATATATATTATAAAACAGATATATTGTGCGATATCAAAAAGATTCGGATGTAGAATATATATTTTGATTACAAAAATTAAATTGATGTTTTAGAACTTAAGTTTTAAAATTTAATGTATTAAAACTAAAACCTTTATAAAAAAATATATTAAAACTAATTAATAAATAATAAATATTATTGGGAAAATAAATATATTATTTGTTTGGAATTTCAGCAACAATTTCTTACATCTCATTTTGTTAAACAGCAATAAAAATATATGAATGAATTTTCTAAGAAAAAATAAGTCAACAAAATGAGATGTAAGAAAATTTGAACAGTCTTTTTTTGGAACCCAATTTCATTTTTTAAAATGATAATAAAAAGAAAATCGTGATAAGATACATAAAAATACTAATATTTTTGGAACCCAATTTCATTTTGCCCTTTTTGGTGTGTATAGTCTTTTTTTTTTTTTGTCAAACTATTTGAACAGTCTTCTCTTCTCGTGTTTCTCATGGTTTTTGCTTATAAATAGACAACATACGCAGCAAGGTTTTCTCATCCCCTCACAATCATTTTTAAACAACTCTCTTGTTTTTTTTTTTTTTTTTGCGCTCAAATACAGTTCTCGTGTTACGTTTGATATATTATATAATAACCCCAGAAAACTTAAGAGATGAAAGTAATTAGTTCTCTAATCTCTTCTGTTTTGCTTAAATTCATCCACAAAGACTTCCATGAGGTTTACTCAAGAATGTCCCTCTTCGATCGCATTCTGCTTCTTGTAAGTAATTAAAACTTGAGCATATACATACATATATACGCACACATAAAAACACATCGATAACAAAATGAGAAATCAAAATTTTAGTTCATTCCATCCCAAGGAAAAATATGTATTTCCACAAAACAGATTTTTTTTTTTGTTATAATTAAATGTCTCAAAATGCAAAATTCGTTGTAATTAATTAAGATTTATCTTCCCGGGGGATTTGTGTGATACATTTTCATGTTATCGGCAAACAAGAGCAGATGGATTAAGTTTGTGTGACACATAGGCAAATGTTTTATACTCCTATATTTTACACATTCGTTATGATGATGGGATTACATATGGTGCAGATCGTGCATGCAGTGGATAAGATGGTTCCATGGCATAAGCTTCCGGTTTTCTTGGGTATGGCCTACCTTGGGTTACGCAGACATCTTCATCAAGAATACAATCTCATCAATGTCGGTCAGACTCCGGTTGGGAGCCGGTTTAATCCTGCTGATTATCCGTACCGAACCGCTGACGGAAAATTCACTGATCCGTTGAACGAAGGCGTCGGCAGCCAAAATAGCTTCATCGGAAGAAATTGTCCTCCCGTCGATCAGAAAATAAAGGTGGGTTTTTGCCTTGCATATGTCTATGTGTAAAAGTCTTAATTACTTTCCATTTTTTTTGACGGCACAGTGGATTTTCAGATTTATTTGTTAGTTTAATTCTAATCAAGTTAGGTCGAATTTTGGTATTTCATCAAAACCATTTTTTTTTTAATGGGGAGAATAAAAAATGATTTCGAACTTTAATTTCCAGTTGAATTGATTTCCCAAAATTGGATGAAATAATAAACCAAAAACCAATTAAAATTTAGCTAAATTTTATTGTTTGAACTTTTCAAAAAGAAATATTATTGTTTTGAATACTATTATAAAAGGGACATTTTCTTGAGAAGTTTCTATATTTAAGCATGTTTTCCATCTTTACCATGTTTTGAATTATTATTATTTTTTTGGAAGTTATTGAAGCCAGACCCCATGGTAGTGGCGACAAAATTACTAGCACGAAGAAAGTTTATCGATACAGGAAAACAATTTAATATGATTGCAGCTTCCTGGATTCAATTCATGATTCATGATTGGGTTGATCATCTTGAAGAAACTGATCAGGTTCGTTAATTAATATCCTCTATACATTTACGATAATAATATGATAAATAACCAAAAAATTGTAGCGGCAAAGAAAGCATGTTTTATATAACTTGATATGTTTTATATATCAAGGTCCGGAATTTTAAAATTAGCAAAAAAAAATTAAAAAGAACCAAACAATTGAATTGCTTCATATGGTTTATTCTTCTTATTTAATTATTGGTAACTTAGATCGAGGTGGAGGCTCCAAAAGAAGTAGCGAACGAGTGTCCCTTAAGCTCCTTTAGGTTCTTCAAGACAAAGAAAGTCCCTACGGGTTTCTTCGAGATCAAGACCGGTTCGCTAAATTCCCGTACACCTTGGTGGTTAGTAATAGTATATTCTAAGTCTTAGTAGTAAGTAATTTATTCTAAGTCTAACCTATACATACAGTATATCGTATAAACTAACACCTAAGTAGTAAGTAATTTATTCTAAGTCTAACCTATACATACAGTATATCGTATAAACTAACACCTAAGTGTAATTGATTCTAAATCTGACATATACCTTGTATAAAAAAACTAACCTATACATAGATCGTATACATCTTTTTTCTCTATTTTTTGTGTGTGTGTAGGATCGGTTTAGATAGAATAATTCATATCAGAAATCAACTAGTAATAAATATACATGAGGGAGTACTTGTTTAATTTTTTTTTTTTTGGGGGGTTAACGAGAGAGAGTATTAAATTAGGGATTCGAGCGTCATCTATGGAAGCAACTCGAAAACATTGGAGAGAGTGAGAACTTACAAAGATGGGAAACTAAAGATATCGGAGGAGACGGGCCTCCTCCTCCAAGGCGACGACGGTTTAGCCATTTCTGGCGACATACGTAACAGTTGGGTCGGCGTCTCCGCCTTGCAAGCTCTCTTCATCAAAGAGCACAACGCCGTATGCGACGCCCTCAAGGTTAAATATCTGTTTCCTTTTTGTAAATACATTTTGGTAAATTTAATAATTTCGATACTAAATATCTGTAATATATATAGAAGGAGTATGATGATTTGGAAGACGAAGATTTGTACCGTCACGCTAGGCTAGTGACATCAGCAGTGATTGCCAAGATTCACACCATAGATTGGACCGTTGAGCTTCTCAAAACCGACACCTTACTTGCTGGGATGCGAGCAAATTGGTGAATAATACATTCTCGATCGATCTATGATCATCACGTATATAGCACATTTGAAATATAGTAATGTGTTTAATTTTTGTTTTTGTTTATAGGTACGGAGTACTTGGAAAGAAGTTTAAAGATTCTTTTGGGCATGTAGGCAATTCGATATTGGGAGGTGTCGTGGGTATGAGGAAACCCCAAAATCATGGGGTGCCTTATTCTATAACCGAAGAATTCACTAGCGTCTATCGAATGCACTCTCTCTTACCTGATCATCTCCAGATGCGTGACATTGATATTGTGCCGGGACCTAATAAATCACCACCGTTGACTCAAGAGTACTATATGACTTACTTACTTTCGAGCCATCTCTAATTTTCTCTATTTTGAAACTTATTAAGCTTTTTTTTTTTGGTTTTCTTCAAAATTTGGATTCAGGGTTTCTTTTGAGAAATTGATTGGTCGTGAAGGAGAACAAACCATGTCTCAGATTGGATTCACTAAACTAATGGTCTCAATGGGTCATCAAGCAAGTGGGGCCCTTGAACTGATGAATTATCCAGTGTGGTTAAGGGATCTTGTTCCCCAAGACTCCAACGGTTACGATCGTCCGGACCACATCGACTTAGCTGCTTTAGAGAGTAATGTTTATGATTCTCAGCTGTTCATTTGTGTGTGTGTGTGTGTGTGTGGTTAGATTGGTTGNCTTTTTTTTTTTTTGTCAAACTATTTGAACAGTCTTCTCTTCTCGTGTTTCTCATGGTTTTTGCTTATAAATAGACAACATACGCAGCAAGGTTTTCTCATCCCCTCACAATCATTTTTAAACAACTCTCTTGTTTTTTTTTTTTTTTTTGCGCTCAAATACAGTTCTCGTGTTACGTTTGATATATTATATAATAACCCCAGAAAACTTAGGAGATGAAAGTAATTAGTTCTCTAATCTCTTCTGTTTTGCTTAAATTCATCCACAAAGACTTCCATGAGGTTTACTCAAGAATGTCCCTCTTCGATCGCATTCTGCTTCTTGTAAGTAATTAAAACTTGAGCATATACATACATATATACGCACACATAAAAACACATCGATAACAAAATGAGAAATCAAAATTTTAGTTCATTCCATCCCAAGGAAAAATATGTATTTCCACAAAACAGATTTTTTTTTTTGTTATAATTAAATGTCTCAAAATGCAAAATTCGTTGTAATTAATTAAGATTTATCTTCCCGGGGGATTTGTGTGATACATTTTCATGTTATCGGCAAACAAGAGCAGATGGATTAAGTTTGTGTGACACATAGGCAAATGTTTTATACTCCTATATTTTACACATTCGTTATGATGATGGGATTACATATGGTGCAGATCGTGCATGCAGTGGATAAGATGGTTCCATGGCATAAGCTTCCGGTTTTCTTGGGTATGGCCTACCTTGGGTTACGCAGACATCTTCATCAAGAATACAATCTCATCAATGTCGGTCAGACTCCGGTTGGGAGCCGGTTTAATCCTGCTGATTATCCGTACCGAACCGCTGACGGAAAATTCACTGATCCGTTTAACGAAGGCGTCGGCAGCCAAAATAGCTTCATCGGGAGAAATTGTCCTCCCGTCGATCAGAAAATAAAGGTGGGTTTGCCTACATATGTCTATGTGTAAAAGTTTTTAATTACTTTCCATTTTTTTTGACGGCACAGTGGATTTTGAGATTTATATGTTAGTTTAATTGTAATCAAGTTAGGTCGAATTTTGGTACTAGTTTATCAAAACTATTTTTTTTTATGGGGAGAATAAAAATGATTTCGATCTTTAATTTCCAGTTGAATTGATCGATTTCTTAATTTTTGATGAAATAATAAACCAAAACCCAAATAAAATTTAGCTTTTAATGAATTGGCGTACTAATATTATTGTTTTGAATAAAAGGAACATTTTCTTGAGAAGTTTCTATATTTAAGCATGTTTTCCATCTTTACCATGTTTTAAGTTGTTATTATTTTTGTGAGTGAATTTTTTGTTGTTGTTGTTGGAAGTTATTGAAGCCAGACCCCATGGTAGTGGCGACAAAATTACTAGCAAGAAGAAAGTTTATCGACACAGGAAAACAATTTAATATGATTGCAGCTTCTTGGATTCAATTCATGATTCATGATTGGGTTGATCATCTTGAAGAAACTGATCAGGTTCGTTAATTAACATCCTCTACACATTTACGATAATAATATGATAAATAACCAAAAAATTGTAGCGGCAAAGAAAGTTTTATATAACTTGATATGGTTTCCGATCGAGATAGTGAGTCTAAGGTCCGGAATTTTAAAATTAGCAAAAAAAAATTAAAAAGAACCAAACAATGGAATTGCTTCATATGGTTTATTCTTCTTATTTATTGGTAACTTAGATCGAGGTGGAGGCTCCAAAAGAAGTAGCGAACGAGTGTCCCTTGAGCTCCTTTAGGTTCTTCAAGACAAAGAAAGTCCCTACGGGTTTCTTCGAGATCAAGACCGGTTCGCTAAATTCCCGTACACCTTGGTGGTTAGTATATTCTAACCTGTACACTAATTTATATTGTATTGCCTATACACTAATTGTATTGCGTATATACACCTTAGTAGTAAGTAATTTATTCTAAGTCTAACCTATACATATATCGTATAAACTAACACCTAAGTGGTAAGTAATTGATTTCTAAATCTGACCTTGTATAAAAAAAACTAACCTACAATAATACTACATAGATCGTATACACCTTTTTTCTCTCTTTTTTTTTTTTGTTGGATCGGTTTAGATAGAATAATTCATATCAGAAATCAACTAGTAATAAATATACATAAATTAAATATGAGGGAGTAGTGTTTTTTTGTTGTTGTTGTTGTTAACGAGAGAGTATAAAATTAGGGATTCGAGCGTCATCTATGGAAGCAACTCGAAAACATTGGAGAGAGTGAGAACTTACAAAGATGGGAAACTAAAGATATCGGAGGAGACGGGTCTCCTCCTCCAAGGCGACGACGGTTTAGCCATTTCCGGCGACATACGTAACAGTTGGGTCGGCGTCTCCGCCTTGCAAGCTCTCTTCATCAAAGAGCACAACGCCGTATGCGACGCCCTCAAGGTTAAATATCTGTTTCCTTTTTTTTTTTTTTTAAGTACATTTTTTTCGGACGGCTAGAGATGATCTGAAAGTATAGATAAAATAATTCGATATTAAACTTCTGTGTTACATAGAAGGAGTATGATGATTTGGAAGACGAAGAGTTGTACCGTCACGCTAGGCTAGTGACGTCGGCAGTGATTGCCAAGATTCACACCATAGATTGGACCGTCGAGCTTCTCAAAACCGACACTTTACTTGCTGGGATGCGAGCAAATTGGTGAATAATACATTTTCGATCGATCTATATGATCATCACGTGTAGCACATTTGAAATATAGTATATATACATAATGTGTTTTTTTGTTTAGGTACGGAGTACTTGGAAAGAAGTTTAAAGATTCTTTCGGGCACGTAGGCAATTCGATATTGGGAGGTGTCGTGGGTATGAGAAAACCCCAAAATCATGGAGTGCCTTATTCTATAACCGAAGAATTCACTAGCGTCTATCGAATGCACTCTCTCTTACCTGATCATCTCCAGATGCGTGACATTGATACTGTGCCGGGACCTAATAAATCTCCACCGTTGACTCAAGAGTACTATATATGACTTACAGCTTACTTTCGAGCCATCTCTGATTTTCTCTATTTTGAAACTCATTAGGGTTTTTTTAATATGGATTTGGATTTAGGGTTTCTTTTGAGAAATTGATTGGTCGTAAAGGAGAACAAACCATGTCTCAGATTGGATTCACTAAACTAATGGTCTCAATGGGTCATCAAGCAAGCGGGGCCCTTGAACTGATGAATTATCCAGTGTGGTTAAGGGATCTTGTTCCCCAAGACTCCAACGGCTACGATCGTCCGGACCACATCGACTTAGCTGCTTTAGAGAGTAATGTTTATGATTCTCAGCTGTTCATTTGTGTGTGTGTGTGTGTGTGTGGTTAGATTGGTTGAGTGATGATGACATACGCGACGAATCATTTTTATAGTCTATAGGGACAGGGAGAGGAATGTTGCACGGTACAACGATTTTAGGAGAGCTATGTTTATGATTCCGATAAAGAAGTGGGAAGATCTAACGGGCGATAAGGAAGCAATTGAAGTGCTAGATGACGTGTACGGTGACGATGTGGACGAGCTTGATCTTCTGGTGGGACTTATGGCAGAGAAGAAGATCAAAGGGTTCGCTATTAGCGAGACTGCTTTTAACATTTTCCTCCTCATGGCCACAAGGTATTTAGCATTTTTTTTTTGTCAGGCTTAAAAATGGATAGATTTTCAAGGATCTAAATATGAAAACTCAGTTATATATATAGTTGATCAAATTTAAACGTCTCAGGAGATTAGAAGCGGATAGGTTCTTCACGAGTGATTTCAATGAAACTACTTATACAAAGAAGGGACTTAAATGGGTGAATACTACAGAGAATCTCAAAGATGTTTTTGATCGCCATTATCCTGAAATGACCGATAAATGGATGAACTCTGAAAGTGCGTTTTCAGTATGGGATTCGCCTCCAGTTTCCAAAAATCCAATCCCTCTCTACCTCCGAGTCCCATCTTAGATCATATATATGCATGTGCTTATCTTTGAAGAAATGACTTTTTTTTTATTTTATTTATTTATTGGTATTGTCATTGTAACGTTCATCATCTACGACATCAATGTATATGTAATATTAATAAATGCATGATATACAATATACATGTATGATGTATCATTTGTTCAATAAGTCGTTTGTAAATTGTAATCCTGTTGACTGATTCTATTTGTTACTAGTAACAACTCATTTTATATTTGCTAAAAAAAAAAAAAAACACACCTCATTTTATTATATTAAACTATAAATGGAAAATACAAATATTTAATCATTCAGGCGGCATTTGATATACATTACATGTTTCTTGACTAACTCTTGCATTTTTTTTTTTTTTTTTTCAAATATATCTGCTGCCTGCTGTTGTTATTTGATTTTTGCTAATAAACTCTTGCCTTTTTTGCCAATACATCTCTGTTGACTATTTTTTAGAAAATCGAGAATATTGGAGACGCAGCTTAATAAAAAACGGCAAGCAGTTTGTTTCTATGAGACCGAACGACAGGTGGTGATTTCCAAAATCTGCAACCCTAATGAAATATTGGGCTTATTCCCGCCGAAGCCCATCATCCATTTGTCTTTCTTCTTCTTCTTCTGTTTTGCTCCCCGTTCCACACTCTCAAGCAGAAGTGTGTACGATGACCTGAGTTTGAAATTCGAAAAGCAAATCGTCCAGTAAGTATTTTGATGAGATCTGTCGCTACATTCGCGCTGACCGTTAGAATCCTGGGTTTCTGTTGATTTTCTTTTTACGACTGTTTGATTTTCCCTTTCTTTGTTCCTTTGAGTAGAGGTTTTAGGGTTCTCTAAGGTTTTATGTGAAGATTTGCTTCGCTCCTCTCCATCCTCCTTATATTCTCTGTCTAATTTTGTTGGTTACTGAAGATTTGGGATTTTAGGTTTTATGATCGAAAGCAGCTGCTATATTAGCATAACATAGCGTTAATTGGTTTATGGATTCCGCGATGGAGGATGAAAAAGACGCGTTTTACGTTGTTCGTAAGGGAGACATCATTGGTGTGTATCGAAGCTTGAGCGAATGCCAAGAACAAGCTGGATCATCTGTAATTTCTCCGTTTCTCTCTCTTTTTTTTTTTCTTCTTTTTTCTTTCTACTGTTAAAATTTACTCAAATCTTTGATTCGTTTTTCCGATTTTGTGTTTTTTTTTCTTCTCAGGTTTCAGATCCTGCAATGAGTGTCTACAAAGGATATGGTTGGCCAAAAGGAGCACAAGACTTCATATCCTCGTTTGGAATTAAGAACGCTCTCTTTTCTATCAATGCAAGTTATGTCAAAGATGATGTTTTTGGGAGACTCATACCTTGTCCTGTTCAGGTTCGATGCAGAAACTTGTTCTTAGTTTTTGAGAGACTGAAAAAGAAACGGAGAGTGAGATTTTAGTGCTGATATCACATTGTCCAGGAACATTTTACACACTTCCTTTCGTAATCCAAAGTTATTTCGACTTGAGATATTTATTGTTCGAAATTCTCTTCCTGACACTTGATTTTACATTTCAGCAACCGTCTTCTTCCCAAACCCAAGGAGGGACTTCCCAGCCTAAGAGATTGCAAGGAATGGTAAAAACAGATAATCTTGTTGGTCGTAGACACATGATTCATTTACGTTTGCGGATGATATGTAATAGTAACTGAGTCTTTTGCCTCTGATCTTTCAGGGAAGTGATGAATCGCGTTTATTTCCCTCGAGTCCTCCGCAAAAGTATCTTAAGATTGAAAATGGCATGGTTCCTCGGGTTATTCCTTCCAATCACGTAACTCATCAGCGACAATCTAACCAAATATTTCAGTCACATGCTTGCTTTTTGCATCTTTTATTAGTGATTCGGAATCTGTCCTTGAACCTCAGGATTCATGTACCATCGAGTTTGACGGTGCTTCGAAAGGAAACCCAGGAAAAGCTGGTGCAGGAGCTGTTCTCCGTGCTTCAGATAAAAGTGTGCTCTTCTATTTACGCGAGGGTGTGGGTATTGCTACAAACAACGTTGCAGAGTATCGAGCTCTGATTCTTGGTATGAGAGGTGCTCTTGAGAAAGGGTTTAGAAATGTGCGCGTCCAAGGAGATTCAATGCTTGTCTGTATGCAGGTGCAGATAGCCTTCGCCGTATATCTTCTCTTTTTTTGTTTCAATCATTTGTGTTAGTATCTAACTGTTTGGCAGCAGGTTCAAGATGCATGGAAAACCAAACACCCGAAAATGGCTGAGCTTTGCAAGCAGGCCAAGGAGCTTAAGAGGCAGTTTAAATCATTCCATATTGAACACATTGACAGGGTAAAGCCACCAAACCCTTTCGTTTAGCTGCTGATTTGTTGGTCCACTCGGCGTAACAATCGCATAATTATTTTCCAATCATATTCTTGGTTTTGAAAATTTGTAGTGATTTCCAATCATATGTTCAATTAATCGTTTGCTCTCTTGGTTTGTAGGAATTCAATTCTGATGCTGATGCTCAGGCTAACCATGCAATCAATCTCGCAGGTGAGTTAGTTTATGATCTTAAAAGAATGTGATTTTCTAGTTTCTTTTCCTTTTTAAATGGATCTTAAGCTAACCAGGCTTTGTATTCTCTTTTTTTTTTTTTTTTTACTCAATGTGTATCCAGAGGGTCAAACGAAAGAGATTGCAGGCGGCTAGAAGAAGAGATTGCTATATATATATATATAAAATAGTTTTCTTGTTTCTGGGATCGTGTCTTTAACATGCTAAGTGTTAACATAAACATGAACATGTTCTGATCTCTCTTCTCTTTTGCTCTGTACTGTTGAAATTTCAGTCACTTGCTCTCTAAGTTGAATTCCCAAGAACATGTCTATGTTTCTCTTCTTTATTTTTCCTTAAAATTCCGTTCAATAGTTTGTCCAAGTAATAATGTTTTTTGTTTTTCATGAAATATTTCTCTTGGCGAAACAGTCGCGAAACCTTGTTCTTGTCTTAATCCTCGAACAGGCCACGTGTGTCTTGTTCTCGTTCGCAACTGCGGGAGAGTCATACTCATACATCACGGGCTACTTCTACGACAGGCGCTCGCCATGTTATTATGACTGTCCCTGGGAACATGTTACGTATCAGAACTCCATGTTGGCTTTTGTTTATCACATTAAAAACATACTAGCTTTCATTGATCACACGAATGGTCGTCCAACTTGTTGTATAACTTACCTTGGAGTCTAGAAAAATGTCGGTGGTTTTTTGTTTATTCATACTAATTAATACGTTATATATATATATATATATTATGAAATGAAGATGAACGAACATGGTGGAACATGTTCTGTTCTCTCTTTTGCTCTGTCCCCAGCCTGTTGAAGTTTCCAGTCACTTATTCTCTAAGCTAATTTCCCAAAAATACATCTATGTTTTTTTTTTTTCTCCCCTTCGATTATGTTACATCATTTTCCAATAAGTATGTATTTTTTGTTTTTTGTTTTGCTATTCGAAGCCCTATAGTAGTAGTTAGTACGAGAATCATTACAACACAGGGGCAAGGGTATATTAGTAATGAAGTGAAACTGTTAAAAAACCAAACCGAAATTTATCAACTGGATCACAAAAAAGCCAAACTCAAGAAGACAAATTACAGAGGGAAAACAAACTAATTTTCTACATTTTAGTGCACAAACTATTTACAGTTTTTCTCTTTTTTGGTTTCTTCGCTCTTTTCTGATTGTTTGTCATCTGTATCTTCGCATTAACAGTGTAAAAAACAAAAACAAAAAGTGTAAAGAAGAAAGTATCTCTAAAATCTCACAGTTCCGAGGATCTTCCACCGTTACTAACGGATCTTGGCTGCCTTAAGAAGTCAATCAAAGCCTCCGCCTTTTGCTTTGCTCGACTGGTTCCTGCCTGAGAAAGAGCCACAAGCGGAGGAATCGCTCCTTCACGAGCCACCATGGTTCGATACACCACTCTCTCCTCACAAAGCTGAAGCAGTATCGACACAGCGATCTCTTTCTGTCTCTGTGTCCCGGCCTCCACGATCTCCACCAGCACCGGGACTCCTCCTTCCTCCACAAGCGCCGGCTTCGACTCCGGCACCGACATTAGCAGACTCATCACGAACGCCGATTTATCCACCATGTTCGACCCGAAGTCCGCCATCAATTCCACCAGCGGCTTCATAATCCCCGATTCCACGGCTCTGATTTTGTTCTCCTTAGCTGAGCACAGCGAGTACAGAGCCGTCGACGCGTCCTTCTTCGCTCTGAACCCTCCGGTTTCTAGAAGGTTCACTAAGAGAGGAATCGCTCCCGATCTCCCGATTGCGACTTTGTTATCCTCGAGCTGCGACAGCCGGAGCAAAGCGCAGGCGGCGTTCTCTTTGGCCGTCGGTGTCCCCATTTTCAACGCCCTAACGAGCGGCTTAATCGCACCCGAAGAAGCAATCAGCTCCTTGTTCTCATCGCAGAGGGAGAGATTCAGGACGGCCGTGACTCCGTACTCCTGGAGCTGATGATCGGAGGACGAGATCAGAGAAATCAGCGGCTTAATCGCGCCGGCTCTGGCGATTTTGATCCGATTCTCTGGTTTGTTCTTGGATAAGAGCCTGATCTCCATGGCAGCTTGCTTCTGCTCGTCGATCGAACAGGAGGAGTCGAGATGCGCGACGAGATGACCGATCAGATCATCGGAATTATCACTGGCGCAGGAGAGGAGGAGACGTCGGCTCTCGGAGGAGGCCGTGGGGAACTCGCCGGATCTGTCGCTGTTACAATCGCTGAAAGCAGAGGAGTCATCGTTGACACTCAAATCGCTGAATTTGCGGCCCATGTAGGTGAAACCGGCGCGATTATCCATCTCCATAGATGGATGAAGAGAGAGCGAGAGAGAGAGATCAAATCTGTGATTCGTATTCAAAGCATCAAAAACGTGGATGGTTGGTTAGGGTTTGTCTTACGAGTGTCAGGAATATTTGTTTGGATGTAGCCCAAAGAAATGAGCAGCGAGATGGAGAGAGAGAGAGAGAGAGTTAAACTATCCCTTAAATGTTTTTATTTAGTATAAATGTTTATTGTTTTGTGCGATGACATTCTTCATTTACAGGCTTTGTTATTTTTTTAATATGGGCTCATCAATCTTTATAAAAGTTAGATATGACCCATTACAAAAGTGGGCTTTTGTTTTAACGAAACGTGGGCCCACTACTCTTGTTAGTTATACAAGTAGTAGATTGGGATAGATAGACGTGTTATCAGATCCGCTCTCCGATTGAACCCCTCTCTCTCTCTTCACGGAACAAGCCAAGCCAAGGTATGCCTACTTCTCCTCTTCAATGAGATCGCGTTTTCAATCGCAAGTCAAAATGTGTCGCCGTGTTTTTCTACTCGCGGATATTCCGAGACTAGTAGGAAACTCTACAAGGGATTCAACGTTTTAGGATCGTTGCTAGGATGCGTTAAGAGTTGGATTTTTTTTCTGTTTTAAGATTGATTCAATTCTACATCGATTTCCCTGACTTCGTGATCTTCGATCCTCATTTACTCTTTTGGGCACTTAGATCTATTTGATTCTGATCTCAATTCGATTTCGCACTTGTTTTTTTTTTTTGTATTCTTAGTTTTGAATCCGAGTTATGGATTGCTAGATGTAACAGATCTGCTTTGAATGATGGTAAATTATGTTTTTTTCCGAACCTGTTGTGCTCAAATCCAACGGAAATAAGCACTTAGTATTTCTCAAATAATCGATATGATCTCCCCTAATAGTGATCAGTTGGATCATGTGAAAAAATTTGTTGTTACTCACCATTTAGTAGCTTGTGTAAAATGTTCTGACTTCACGGAAGTTCAAATTTGTGTTGTTTGATCCACATACTTTTGATTAATTTGACCTTTTTTAATTGTGTAGGTTATTGCGGGATAAAACATGGAATCCAGCAGAGGCCAAGGTGGGATCCAGCAGCTGCTTGCTGCTGAACAAGAAGCTCAACACATTGTCAACGCTGCAAGGAGCGGTAATTATAAGTTTTCTTTGTTCCTTCTTAACTTGTTTGCAATCTAAAACACAAATGGTGTTTGTCTGATCTGACTAACTCCTGTTCACTTGTACTTGTCAACTTCATCTTTGTGAATTTGCTCAACACAGACTTTTTGGATAAATGCTTACATGTTTTGAAATTGATTTTATTATCTGTTCTTGGTTGCAGCAAAGATGGCAAGACTGAAGCAAGCCAAGGAAGAGGCTGAGAAAGAGATTGCCGAATACAAAGCTAAAACAGAGCAAGACTTCCAGAGGAAACTTGAGGAGGTACAAAAAAAAAAGAATTATTTTTTTTTCTAAAAAAAGCAGTTGTCCTTTTGTTCTAATGACAATACTGTGAAAACAGACCAGTGGAGACTCTGGTGCGAATGTGAAGAGGTTGGAGCAAGAGACTGATGCAAAAATCGAACAGTTGAAGAAGGAAGCTTCCAGGATTTCCAAAGATGTTGTGGAAATGCTTCTGAAGCATGTAACCACAGTGAAGAACTGAGATTTATATATCAAAGTAAAAAACAAAAGGTTTGTAAGATGGTCGCAAGTCATTTTTGAGTTTGTGCTCTGTTTCTCTCTCTCTCTCTCTCTCGTGTGGTGTTTCTGGATTTCAGAGACTCATCTCATATTATTATTTGTTGCTATTTATTCTCTGCTCTTTTGTAATTTCTCTCTGTATTCATATATTTGGTGTTGTAATAATAATATTGAGAGCGAATGAAACTCATTGGATTCTATTTTCTTTTCAACTGTTAATTAAAACAGTATAACAAATCTCAATTCGTAATCATTAGTATTAGACTAGGACACAGGCTTGGGCTTTAGTCACATCATATAAGGATATTCCAAATGCTTGGTGTGACTATTTTCCCGGGCTTGGGCTTTAGTCAAATCTCTCAAGAACGAACGGACACAGAAATGAAATTGAGATTTAAGCAAATCAAGGAGAAAGAGTTTTCTCTGTGAATTTTGGGAAGATCTATGAGGAGCGCCGGGATCTTGGGAGTAGAAGGTTCGGATCAGAATCGAGCAACAGCCGTCGTCGTCGCGAGCAGACGAAGATGGCTGAAGAGGCGAGAAACGTGGCTAGTGGTCCTCGGCGTAGCTCTTCACGCCGTTTACATGCTAAGTATATTCGACATTTACTTCAAGACGCCGATAGTCCACGGGATGGATCCAGTGCCTCCGAGATTCTCTGAGCCGCCGGCGAAGCGACTTGTTCTTCTCATCTGTACGTATATTCTCCTCATCACGGAAGCTGCTTTTTGTTTTCATCATTGGTTTCACACTGAAATGTGTTTCTTACTTTGGGCGATTATATAGCTTTTAGTAGATGTTAAGAGGTATTTGATACTGCTTCTCCTCGCTACATTTCTGATTTTCTGCTCAGCTGATGGTTTACGAGCTGACAAGTTCTTTGAGCCGGACGTGGACGGCAAATACAGAGCACCTTTCTTGAGGAATGTAATCAAGAATCAGGGGCGTTGGGGAGTGTCTCATGCTCGTCCTCCCACAGAATCTAGACCTGGACATGTTGCAATCATTGCTGGATTCTACGAGGATCCCAGTGCTGTCACAAAAGGTTCGTTTCAATCTGTATTTACTTACCTAGTTTTTTTTTTTATTCTGCTTCTGATTTCTCTAGAGTTAGTAGTAGCCTTTTTTTGAAATGATACCTGTGTTTTGCAGGATGGAAAGCTAATCCTGTTGAATTTGATTCTGTTTTCAACCGGAGCAGGCATACATTTGCTTATGGGAGTCCCGATATTATTCCTATATTCTGCAGTGCATTACCTCACAGCACTTGGAATTCTTATCCGCACGAGTACGAAGACTTCGCAACAGGTTCGTTTTTTTAATGAAGCCTCGTATGCGATATCAACTATGCATCAGTCTTTGGAAATAAATTTGACTGTGCGGTCAATTTTCTTATTGCTTGTGAGATGCATCACTACCCTCTCTTTTTTTGTTTCTTGGTGTAGATGCCTCCTTTCTGGACGAGTGGTCTTTTGATCAATTTGAGAGCCTTCTCAATAGGTCTCACGAAGATCCAAAGTTGAAAGAGCTGCTCCACCAGGACAAACTTGTTGTGTTTCTGCACCTTCTTGGTTGCGATTCCAATGGTCATGCTCATCGGCCATACTCATCCATCTATCTCAACAATGTCAAAGTTGTTGATAAGATAGCTGAAAGGGTCTACCATCTCTTGGAGGATTACTACAGAGACAATCGTACTTCTTATATCTTTACTGCTGATCATGGGATGAGCGACAAAGGTCTCCTTTTGCCCTGTGTCTCTTTCCTTTTCTTTTGAATCTTTTCATTAGTTCACACTCCTCTAGGGCTTATTAAATGGTTAGGCTACTACGATTTGGGCTATCATAGCTATCTGGTTAGGTTTCATTTTGAGCTAATTATGGTAATGATGCTATGTTGTCCCAAAAAAAGTTGGTTGGTAATGATGCTATATGCACCTGTTTTTACGTATAGGAAGTCATGGAGATGGGCATCCTACAAATACTGATACTCCATTAGTTGCTTGGGGAGCTGGGATTAGATACCCCAAACCAGCAACTATAAACAGTCACTCTGATTCTGTTACTTGATTTGTTGACAAGCATGCACATGATATGCCTACACCTTATGACTGGGGCCTTAATCGTGTTGTGAGAGTAGATGTCAACCAAGCTGACATAGCACCATTGATGGTTGTACTCTGCCCTCTTTTTTTATCCCCTCAATCAAACAACTTAACTGTGAATCTGTTTTTCGAGTTCTTTGGTCTCACCTTTTGTTACTATCTGTAGTCAACGCTCTTGGGTTTGCCATGCCCAGTGAACTCGGTTGGAAACCTACCACTTGGTTATATGAAGTTAAACGAGGTATGTTCTTATATCAAATATGAATGAATCTTCGCTTGTGTCTTTTGAAAGAGATTAGGGGTTTGTCAATGCTACATTTCTTTCGTAAGGGATTTGGTTTTAAAATAGAAATAGGAATAGGAATATAATTAGTTTAAATAGCACATGGCTGGGAGGTCGAGACTTATGGTGCTTTATTATCTATGCATTTCTAGGCAGAAGAAGTCGAAGCTGTGCTTGCCAATACCAAACAAATCCTTAATCAGCTTCTTCGTAAATCACGTATCCTTTTGCTCTCAGTCTAATGCTAACTTAATTTCTGCGCTGAATTCTAGAATTTTGTACTGTAGCATCGCTTCCCATTCATATGTCGTTCTCTGCTTTCAAGCTTTTGACATAGTTCATGCTATCGTACAGTATTCTTATACTGGTAAAAAAAATATCGTTATTCATATTCATAGTTCAAATAGCTTCTTACTGTGTTTGGATTTTGTTTATTAGCATTACTTATGCCCTTTTTGTCTTGGGTGTGTTCTCCTTGACAAAATCAGATATAAAAAGGTCAAATTCCTTATTTTTCAAGCCATTCAAGCCGTTAGTCGACCATTCCTCATCGCTGACTCAAATTGATGAGTTAATTTCTTCCAAACATTATGAAGCTGCAATGAAATTGGCTGTGGACCTCAGACACTTGTCACTGGAAGGCCTTCATTATTTCCAAACGTATGACTGGCTAATGCTGATGACTGTTATTACCCTTGGATACACTGGATGGATGATCGTACTTGCCCTGCATGTCCTGCAATGTTATAGTTCACTATCCGGAGATTTGTCCAGAAAAGGGCATTTATCTGTGCAGAAAAAAGACTCTGGAAAAGTAATGCAGATATAAGCGTACACGCTTCAATCTTCCCTTTGACAAGCGTGCTCATCTTTTTTTAGCTGTTCTCCTGTTTTCTTGGTTAAGCATCGTTTCTTTGTTTATGTGAAAATTTCGCCTATCTCAAATATTTTGGTCATTTTGACGCAGGTTTATTTATCAGGCTGTCTGCTTATGGCAATTCTCTCTGGGCTAAATTTGGTGGAGCACTCTCCCCCTCTTTACCATGCATATATTGGAATGACAGTGTTTCTATGGACACTGATTTTTAGTGAATATAGATTAATAAGAGGATTGTGGAGATATTTGAGGGAGAGGAAGGCTGGCTACTTCATTAAACTTCTTTTCGCTGCAGCTGTATCTGTTGTCATTGTGGAATTACTGGTATGTGTAATTGGATGCTCCAGTATGTTTTGCTGAGGTGGAGTCTGATATTGCCCTGATCGTTTGTTTTTAACCTCCTGCAGGTTCATAGCTTCACTGAGAGAAAGCTTTACACTTGGTTTTTCTTGATAGCAGGTTTTGTGGCTTCGATTTTGCTGCACATTTCAATTCCTTGGAGATCTGGGATATCAGTTTTTGTCTGTATTTCTTGTTGGTTCCTGTCTGTCTTCACTCTGATGCCAGCTGAAATTCCTGATAATAATAACCTAGTGTAAGTCCCTTTTCTCGCTCGTTCTTGCATGAGGTTTCCTCTGATTACTCTTTCCTGTGTTCTGCGGTTTACATGATACAGAAACATAATTTATTACTTAGAAGATCTGGTAACTCATCTAAAAAAGTAGGCTTCACTTTCAATAGAACGGAAATAATAGAAACTATGTTCAACACAGCATAAGCATCTTTGCTCCCCAGCGTCAATTTCTACTTGTAAAATCGTCACTGTTTCATGTTGGTGTTATTTGTTGGTTCCAGAGTTGTAAGTGGAGCTATCATCATAGTAGTAAGCCTTGCTGCGAAGTGGCTAGACACACATTCAGAAGGGAACAAATTTTGGCAGAGTATCACTTTTCATGAAAGCAGGAAGCCAATGTACTCCATGCTATATTGCATACAGGTACAAATCAAATCTACTCTCAAAACTTTTGAGATTTTGGTTCTACGTCTAATAGATCACCTTTTCATGGTGCGAATTGAAACAGATTATTTTGGTTGGAGTTTCGTCGGTGATGGTGTTTCTGTCGACAAAGCACAGAACACAGAATCGAGAACTACACTCGTCACACCAGTTCATAAACTGGTTCGTTGCCGGTATATCCTCAGACCTCTGTTCTGTTTGCAAAATGTGTTTCTTTGTGTATAAGTTATCGTTGTTTTTGACCGTCATCTGTCTTTGCAGGTTCGTCAATGGTTCTTCCGTTGTTTTCAGGAAATGGCATCCTTTCACGATTAAGTTCAATATTTCTTGGTTTTGCGCCCCCGTTTCTTCTTCTGTCAATTGGGTAATGTCTCGTTACAAGACTTAGCTGTAAATGAGAGTTCACTGGTTATATGGATTATTGTTCTGTTCTCATGTTTCCACGATTTGTTTGCAGGTATGAAGCTGTCTTTTACAGTGCGCTCGCTGTTGTACTTATGGCATGGATATTGTTTGAGAACGCTTCTCATCATTCTAGCAAAGTAAAAGATTCATCTCTATCAGAACAAAACATGGAGGAACATGTCACTATCGGAAGTGACGAGAGATACTTGCAGCTATCAGATGTGCGGATTCCTTTGATTTTTGTAAGTCATCGTCTCCCTTTCCTTGGTCCTTTTACGATGCAAGGTTAGGAGCTCTGTTACATTTGGACAAAATAGCAGGTATATAATTTGATTTTTGTTCTGTAGATGGTTTTGTTCAATGTGGCTTTCTTCGGAACTGGGAATTTTGCAAGTATAGCAAGTTTTGAGATATCATCAGTATATCGGTTCATCACAATCTTCAGCGTGAGTACTCGAAGCAGGAATTTCATCGTCGTTTTTTTTCTTACAATATGTGATACTACATAGTATCAAGTGAACCTTTGCCTCTCTACAGCCCTTTCTGATGGCAGCTCTTCTTATCTTCAAGCTCTTCATACCATTCATGCTTGTCATGTGAGTAAAAATGCTAATCCAAACTCAGTAATCATTACTATAGTCACAGTTTTTAATCCTTCTCTCTCTTTTTGATATTCTTGTTTTTCGTTAACTACTTGTGTAATTGCAGATGTGTGTTCAGTGCAATAACGAAATTAGTGAGAGTGCCAAGACTGGGATGTTACTTCCTTGTGATCTTATTTTCAGACATAATGACGATACATTTCTTCTTCCTCGTAAGTAACACACGGCACACAAAAAAATTGGTTTTTACTTTTTCCGTACCGCGCTTGGCTTTTACTTTTTTAGCATCGAGCTACATTCTCTGTCGCATAATATTCTTGCTGAAGCAGTAAATAGAGATTTTAATTACTAATGATATGTAATGAATCAGGTGAGAAACACAGGAAGCTGGATGGAAATTGGGAATAGTATAAGCCATTTTGGGATTGTGAGTGCTCAAGTGGTCTTTGTGCTTTTACTCTTTGCGCTCACAAACCTCTACACCAGAACCATCCGAGTCAAGCCCCTCTCAACCTCTTCCCCTTCTCTCAAAACGCTCTGACTCTGAGAGAGAGAAATCACAGATGGGGACAACTTTTTGATAGGATGTAGCAAATCTAATTTTTAGTTAGAGCAGGAGATTAAATTATACTATATCATTTGCTTGCACTTTTTTTTTTTTTTTTTACCATATGAAGTTTTTTTGTTTAAAACGATTCGATCTACACACAACGATTTTTATGAATACATGCTTTAGAATATGAGCATGAAATACGGTTTATAAATACTAGTATAAAACTTACACATAAACATCTTCAAAAACAAATAATTTGCTTTAATAATATTAACCAAAGCCTCAAAACGTCAAAACCACGTCGTATTGGTTTTTTGTCCCAATCGGTGGTAGGTAATTCCGTAAATTCGAGCGATTCGCAGTGGGTACTATTGTCATTCCCGTAGGCAGGGGTAAGAATCGGTAATAAGAAAGACAGGTTACCAGGTTCGGTTAATCTCCCTTTTGATTTACTCATCGACGACACTCGTTTCTCTCCGTGATTTATTTTTCTCCGATGTTTCTGGAAAGCTTTGATCTTCCGATGATTTTCCTTTATGAGCGCCTTTAGGTCGAGTTTGCTTATTGTATGCTCTCATGATTGGAATTGTACGATTCGGTAATTCTCTTTTCGATCTTTACTTGAACTCGTCTTATGCTGATTGTCACGATCAGATTGTGTTGGTGTAACGCTTGAACTGAGGTCCGAAAATAGATCGATTCGTGTCTTGGCTGTGATAATTAGTCGATT
>JAHZTW010000001.1:249087389-249102417 GCA_020283515.1 Alliaria petiolata | reverse complement strand
CCTCTAGTGGTTCTGTGCTGACCATGCCATGGAACACTACATACTGCATATCAGTCAAAGTACAGACAACGTCAAACACAAGCTTTGGTCTATCTTTGGACCTCATGGTAACAACAGTATAATCCTTCTCAATGTTCATTAGTGTGACACTGGGCCTTGACGCCGATGTCCTTGCTCTTTTGACTCCCTCGTAGTCCCTATCATCAAACATGATCTGATGCAACCGTCTCTCCCTGTGCGTATCAGAACAAGAAAACACCGTTTTCGCAGTTCTTGAACCGCTGTTTGTCCTGACTACATTGCACAGCAGCTCTTTGATGGTGGAAAGGCGAATTGGGTCTGTGATTGCAGAATTAGTTGAATTGTCCGTGACATGAATAACCGCTGCAGCTCTGGTGTTGTGAGTCCATATCTCAGCGTTGACAACGTTGCAGTGAAGGTCGGTGAGAACGGCAGATACTTCAGACAAGAGGCCGGGTCTGTCGGTTCCAGCGAGCTCAATCGTGGTGTATTCGTCAGAGGGCATAACACCAACCGAGCTTCTTAAAGGTGGAATAAACCACCCAGCGTTGCTCTCTATCCTCTACGCAATTATTCCAACAAAAATGTTTTAAAAGAAAAGCATGTTGATTGTATAAATAAAGAAGATAAAACAAAAAAAAAAGGTGACTAGCTAGATAGATACCCTTTGGATATAGTCAAGGACTTGAGTGTCTCTGATCTTGTTCCCATCTTGGTCGATGACTTTGAAGACGTCCATGAACCAACCCCCATCAGAAGAGATGTAAGCTTTCTTGATCACAAGATTCATATCGGTGAGCACTTGCACTACTTCCAAGAGAGTCCCATGTTTGTTAACACTATCGACCTTTTAACAACCATCCAAAAAAAAAACATGTATAAACAAACAGGGGAACTCTGTTTTCATCTGTTTGTTTCTTTCCAGAACCGAACTCAACTCAACTAACTAAACTATTTACATAATAAATATAGATAAACAGATTGCACGAGTTTCCTTTGTTAAGGCTACCTGAATAACAGTGGCATCCTCGCTAGCGTTGTTGTCTATTACAACTCTGTTACCATATGAGACATGCATTAAAAAAAAAAAAAACATAAAATCTGTACAAGAAGCTGTGAAATCTATTATACAAGCAGAGAGCATGGAGGAACAGAAGAACCGTCCTCGCCGCAAAAAAAAAAAGAAAGAAAGAAAAGAAAGAAACCTGGGGGGATTCATTCTCCTGATGAGCTTGGCATATTCATCATCATCCATGGTTCACTTCTATCTCGTGTGCTCAACTATTTCCGAGAAGAGTCGCTCCAATTTCTGAGGAAAATTAGACAGAGAGAGTCAGTGGGAGAAAAGAAAAGAGAGGGAGGATAAAATGGTAGTAGGAGGGGGGCCACAGGGGATACATCATACATACCATTTAGCCAAAGCCCGTTTTGCTGGATCGATGCCCGGATCCAGCAAGTGGCCACGCACGTGACACTCAAGATTCTTTTCGAATGATGTGGCAAAGGCCAAAGCTACTCTGAGATTTTGTTATTCTTGTTGTTCCATCCATACTACCAAAAGTCGATTTGCTTTGCTTTTTTTTGTTTTTTTGGCAGATTTGGGGTCAATTTGACGATCAAAAGGGATATATATTCAAGATATTTTTTTTTCGTTTTTTATTTTGTTTTTAACATATGATGAGACTACTAATATGGAATCGTTATATTATATCTTTATAAAAACTGAAACAGATGACACATATTACATTTTCTTCCTAGATGCAAAGGGAAAAAAGGTTTAGGGTAAAAACTAAGTAAATAATTGGGTGGGAGAAGAGAAAGACGGGAGAGTGGAAGATGAATCGAAAGCATAACGTCATCATGTGGTTGCAAAAGGAGGCGAAGTAGAGCAAGGAAGGCATATTTTTTGGGGGATTTCATTCCAAATCCAAACCCACTTGAAAATTGACATTCTGTGTGTCACAATGATTTTGTGCCCAACTAGTCAACTCATAGAGAGAGGAGCATCCTACTTTTGAGAATTGCTTTCAAGTCCATGAAAACCCATAAAGAGCATCCTACCATAGTAGACGATGGATCTGGGCCTCTCCTTGTTTTGGGCTTTTCAATCTATAGGTCTGGAAACAATAATATTTTATTTAAATCTTTGGTGTATTTAATTTTAATAGAATAAAATCTTTGGGGGCAATCAATAATTCACCGTTGATAACGGCGTGGATCATCATCATCATCATCATCATCATCGTCATGTGATTCGGCAAATCTGGCTTTGTCATTAATTAAGGTAGGGAACACAGTTTCGGTAAAAGTTTGGTTTTGTTCAGACAGAACAACTCACAGTCCTCCTTTTACTACATAGTGCCCAAGAATTTCTGAATCTAATATTTCTGAATCGTCTCAAATCTTATGGAAAAACCGGCGAAGAAGGTGTTGATGACATCCAACGGCGACGAGGTTTCACGAAACCTGGCTTTCCATCTGGCCAGACACGGTTGCCGGTGAGACCTTTTTAATCTGTCTACTAAAGAGTTGGGAAGTTGTTATTAGATCTCCTCCTAGTTTTTTTAACAAGTAGAAGAAATCATGTGTTAGGTTGGTTATGATGGGAAATGAGGCATCCCTAAGGAGCATCGTAGAGAGCATTCGAGTTTCCATAGAGGGAGCCTTCCCAGTGGAGCTCATTGGAATCGACATGGAAGCTGATACCGAGGAAGCTTTCCATGCGGCTGTGGAAAAGGCATGGACTTGTTTCGGCAACTTTGATGCTTTCCTCAACTGCTATACCTACCAAGGTCTCCCCCAAACGCTTCTTTCCTTCTTTCTTTCTTCCTCATTATCAAGATGACAGAATTCAAACAGCGTGTGTTTGTCTTCTAGGGAAGATGCAGGACATTCTCCTAGTCTCTCAAGATGAGTTCAAGAGAATCACAGAGATCAATCTCACGGCTCCATGGTTCCTCTTGAAGGCCGTTGCTACCCGGATGAAGGAGCATGGATCAGGAGGCTCCATTGTCTTTATGGCCACAATCGCCAGCGGGGAGAGAGGGCTTTACCCTGGAGCTGATGCCTACGCTACTGCCTCTGCTGGAATTCACCAGCTGGTTCGGGTATGATTATCTTTGCAATCACATGTCACTTGATGAGAGAGTTTGACATGTTTTCATGATTGGGTTTCAGGCATCAGCCATGAGTCTAGGGAAGCACAAGATACGGGTCAACATGATCTCTAGAGGGCTGCATCTGGGCGATGAATATCCATCTTCCGTGGGCATAGATCGAGCGCGGAAGCTGGTTAAGGACGCTGCACCGCTCGGGCACTGGCTGAACCCTGATAAAGATCTCTACTCGACTGTCATTTACTTGATCAGCGATGGCTCACGCTTCATGACAGGTACCACTGTGTTGGTGGATGGTGCGCAGTCTCTTATGAGACCCCGTCTCAAATCCTACATGTGATCAATACTTGTTTCCTGCAGGAAAATGTATTTGCAAATATGGTTAAAGTTTGGAGGGATGTATCTCTCTATCCATGCTAAGAGCAATGATTATATATACATACTTTTGACGTGTATGGAACAAGGAAAGCAAAATAAGTCAACAATCTCAACATCATTTTGATTTTTGAGCCCATTGTTTAGTTGTTGAATACATGAATCGAATCAACTTGGGTAGGTATAATTGTTTGGGACTTCAAATATGGATGCTATTATTTACCATTAGTTTGAAATCTGGAGATTCAATGCAAACAAAAGTTGAAAGTCATAATCAGAATGATGAAGCCGACACACCTTTTCTTTATAATTTTTTCCCACCAAACTCTTTTTCTCTGATCAATCCGCTAATTTAGCCATCTCACTTTCTCTTTTATCTCTCGCATCTTCGTTGCCGTCTACGTCTCTCTCTTTCCCCTCTCCACTTTCACACACTTATATACACGCACACACGTGACGTGACTACTTTTTGAAATTTACAAGTTCAAAACATTGATTCTTTCTCTCCATAAACGCAAAGGGAAGAAAGAGATGGAGGATAGGTGTCAGGTGTTGTTTCCATGTTCATCTTCATCGGTTGAGCATCGCTTGTCTGGAGAACAAACACAGTGTGCAGCTCAGACGAACACATCATCATTGCCAGACCATAACACTAACGAAGAAGGGAAAGACAAGAGTAAGAAGAAGAAAGAGAGAGAACCCAGGTTCGCCTTTCAGACAAGAAGTCAGGTTGATATTCTCGATGATGGATACAGGTGGAGGAAGTACGGCCAAAAAGCAGTCAAGAACAATCCATTCCCCAGGTATGCTCTCTCTCTTTTCTTTTCTTTTTTTTTGGGGGGGGGGGGAGGCGGGTCATCTTGGTGCATGATAAATAATAGGGAACTCATGTGTGTATGTATGTATAGGAGCTATTACAAGTGCACACAAGAAGGATGCAGAGTGAAGAAGCAAGTGCAGAGGCTATCAGGAGATGAAGGAGTGGTGGTTACCACTTACCAAGGTGTCCATACCCATCCCGTTGATAAACCCTCGGATAACTTCCACCACATCTTGACCCAAATGCACATCTTCCCTCCCTTTTAGTTAGCTTAATGTTTTTGTTATCTTCTCGTACTTTTCATTTCTTATGCATACCGATGCAACATGTTAGGGGTTTTGATGATTGATTAGAGGAATGGGATGTAAGACATGCCACGCCAAGAATGCTGCTCAAGCAAAGCGTTCAGACCTAAACCCTTTACTTTAAACTAGCATTCACGTATCTCAACAGTCAAAAGTCTAAGCAAGGCTAGTATATAAACCAAAACCCTCCCTCTCTGCCTCTCATTTACGCACTGTCACTAATCCTTCTCTTTCGGTTCGGAAACGCCCTTCCCTGGAACCTTTGAATCTATCTCCTTCGGTGTCTTGGACGACTCCGCTGCCCTGAAAGCAACGAGAAAGTCATCGAACTGATGATAATTGAATGAATCTTCTTCTCTTTTCTCAAATTACCAAACCTACCAAGGGTCATTCGAACAAATCACAGCAATGATTTTGAAAGCTGGTTATTGCGACAAACCCGAGTCTATCTTTTACCAATTTGCACAAACCCTGTCTAGGATTTAATCAAATTCAGCCGTTTTTTTAGTTGTTCAAAATCCAAGATCAACAACACTTTCGCTTGCATTGAGATCCAAAATCATCTACTGTTCGTTATCCCAGCCGATAAAACATGTCCATGATTAATTCCGATTATTGAATATCGAACACCATAAACCCATGGAGAAAAAAAACGAATCTTTCGAAATCGAAAAGCAGAGAGGGAGAGAGAAAGCTAACTTGGAGGCGGCGGAGGTTTCTTCCTCGATCCAGTTGCGAATATGTTTGACGTTGCGCCTGAAAACGGAGGCGGATTGCTTGACGTCGCCCTTCAAGAGGAGCACCACCGCGCCAACGCCGGCCACCGTCAGAATGAAATTGGTCAAACCCATTTTTCCACTGCTTTCCCGTTCGTCCGTCGCAAAGGGCGGCTTTTGTTACTTTGCTAGAGAAGCAGCCCACTAGCCTTGATGGGCTCTTTATATTTTTCTTTAATATCAAACCAGCCCAAATAGCCCAGCTGTCGTAATTCGCTGACTAAACCTTGGTCAACTTGTTAATTCGTAATTTTACAAAAATGAACAGAGAATAAAGGACCATGTCATCTGGAATATTGTTATGTCGACGTAAGCAATAAAGCAAATAATGAAGCATCGTAATAGAGATATAGAGACCTTTGGACCGTTTGATACAAAAGCAAATATACACCAGCAGAATATATATCACATTACAGTCAGAATCTTCACAAAAGATATGCTAATTAGACAATTAGTCTTTCTTCTTTTTCCATTGAAGAGTTCTATGAAAACACAATCGTATTTTCATGTTTTTTTTTTTAATTACATGATTAGAAAGCGATGGATATTGATATTGGGTAATAATTAATAAATATTTCCATTAAGAAAATATTGGATTAGCCGCCGTCACAACCGCACAAAGATAACGTTATTCGCAATTGTGTTTATTTATAATATCTCTGTCGAATAAATCTATCCCCACTTTTAACAACAACAACAACAACAAGTTATCCATATTTTCTTCTTTTTTAAAAGATGCCACCGATGGTGGATGTTATTTAGATAAACAACTAAAAACGGATAAATTAATATTCAAAGATACGGTTTCGTGTTATATAAGAAATTTCTTCCAAAAACAATATAAATTCACTATACAACTTAATCCCAAAAATTAAATATATATTTATCATCTATATTTGCTTCTTTTTTTTAACACTGGAAATGCAATGATATTAAAAGGAAACAGAGTTCGAGCTTGACACCAGTAGGCGTCTTTACATGGCATATAGCCTTAGAAACAATAAGAAAACTGAGGAAGGAAAAATGACATCTAGCATACATAAACCGAGATTAGTAAGTATGCCGACAAGGATATAGAACCAGAATGATTACCCTGTCCTATTGGCTTCTGAAGAGAGCATCTGATTAAGCCATGAGGGACCATGAAGGGAGATGAAAGATTGATATCTGTGATCCTTTGTGACTCTAACTGCTATTGTTTCAGCTAAGCGATTATTTGCCGCATCAGTGTGATTCAGACTCCAAATTTCCAAAGCCTTAAGGTGATCAAATATTCGGGTGAGTAGGTTATTAAACTGAGGAAATCGGTGAGGCGAAAGCAGTGTTTCTCTTAGTTGCTCCGAAGATGACTCAAGGATTACATTCTTCTGCTTCATGGTTGCCAGCGATTCTACTGCCCATAATAAACTCAAAAGATCAGCTTCCCGATAAGTGGAAATTGCGGAGTACGCTCGTCTACTGTGAAACAATGCATCTCCGTTGTGGTCACGTACCAGCCAAGACACACCACAGTTTCTATTTGGTAATACCCATGAAGTACCAATATTACATTTAACCATATTGCATTGAGGTTTTTCCCATCGACTTTCCAGGGTGGGGGTCGTGGATTCTGTTCTCTCGATGCCGTTAATACGAAGCCACCCATCTGCCTCATCTAGTGCTTTTGAGACAATCTCTGCTGGTTCATATCTTACATTCTAAAAAATAAGGCTATTGTGAGCTTTCCACAAATGCCATAATATCCACGGGAACACCAAGCGAATCCCACTGGGGCACTCGTGTTTTTTACTATGGAGCAATAGATGGTGAAGGTTTAGAATTACCGAATTTGTAGAGAATCCCATTGCCGGTAAGGGGAAACTAGACAGCTCCCATACCGATTCGGCGATCCTACACTTGAATAAGGCATGACATATTGTTTCCATACCACCCCCACAGCTTTTACATGTACCATCAATCAGAATACGGCGCGATCTTAATCTCTCTTTGACTGCCAGAGCACCTGATAGTGCTTTCCAGAGGAAATGTTTGAGCTTTAGGGGCGCCTGAATTTTCCAGAGGTTAGACCACAGTTTTTTCTCCATTAGTGGCATAATATAACCATGGGGGTTCTGAAGAGCCCGTTGAGCATCCATAAATTTGTAACCACTCTGTGACGTATATTGGCCATCTTTGGAAAAACCCCAAATCAGCTTATCTTGCTGTCCTTGAACAGGTTTTATTTGCAAGATCCGCTCCGCGTCCTGAGGAGTAAATACTTGCCGAAGAGTCACTTCATTTCACCGTCTTGTGGGAACGTCAAAGAGGTCTGATACTCTTAGTGTTAAGTCAATGATACTGTCCTGCCTATACATCGGAGGTCTTGGAAGCCCGTCAATTAGCCAGTTTTCTGCCCACACATTTGTATCCATGCCATCACCAATGGACTTAACTAGCCCTTGTTTCAGCAGCTCGCGACCGTGGATGATGCTCCGCCAAGCATATGACGGCCTTGTCCCCAAACCACATTTAAGAAAGGTTGAATTGGGGAAGTACCGCTGCTTTAATAGTCTTGAGAGTAGTGATTCAGGTCTGTCCCATATACGCCATGCCTGTTTGCCCAGGAGGGCTTGATTGAACCGGCTTATATCATGGAAACCCAAGCCGCCATTTTCTTTAGACTTGCATAGTTTTTGCCAGGCTACCCATGATATCTTATTTCTGCTTTGTCCACTACTCCACCAAAACTCGGTCATTATGCTTGTCAGCTTATCGCATAAACTTTTGGGAAGTTTAAAACATGACATAGCAAATACTGGTAATGCAAGACCTACAGCTTTCAGTAGAATCTCCTTACCCCCCTGTGATAGGGCTTGTGCAAACCAGCCATGCATTCTGTTCTTGAGCTTTTCCTGAATGAAATTTAGCAACTGCACCTTTGAGCCACTAAAACATTATGGCAAACCGAGATAGGAGCCTTCACCACCTTCTTTATCGATTCCCAGGGCTGATTTTATCTCAGTTTTACCAGTTTCACAAACCTTTGCACCGAAGATGCATGATGATTTTGTCTTATTGATCATCTGCCCGGAAGCATCTCCATAAGCTTTTAAGCACCTTGTCACTTTATGAGCTTCTTCTATTGTCGCTTTACACATGAGTAGGCTATCGTCAGCGAACAAAAGATGATGCACCGAAGGCCTGTTCGCAGCAAGAGTAATACCGTGTAATCTTCCTTGTGCTTTCGAGTGGTTAAGGCAATGCACTAGTGCTTCAGCACACAAAATGAAAAGGAATGGGGAGAGGGGATCACCCTGTCTAATACCTCGTTCCGGACGAATGAAACCGTGTGTTCTACCGTTGAGGAGGATGGAGTATGTAACAGTGCTGACACAAGCCATTACCCACTTAATCCAAATATGGTCAAACCCCATTTTCTCCATTAAAGTTTCCATAAAACACCACTCCACTCTATCATATGCCTTGGACATATCTGTCTTGATTGCCATAAACTGGTCATCTACTCGTGGGTTAGTTCTCAGACCATGAACCATTTCATGTGCAATAAGTATGTTGTCTGATATTAGCCTCCCAGAAACAAAAGCTCCTTGTGTATCTGAGATAATATCTGGCAATATACACTTCAGACGATCACACAGGATCTTAGATATAATCTTATACTGAACCGAGCAGAGGCTGATAGGTCGCATATCCTGCATCTTCGTAGGGTTTGGGATTTTCGGGAGAAGGCAAAGCTGAGTATCATCTATATTTGCTATAACTAGGAAATTTTAGCCTGTTTTATCTTGTTTTCAGCACTAATTGTGTGATCCACGATGTTTCTCTCTCTTTTTTTTTTTATCCACCAGGATAGTTTTAGTAGTCTGCGGATTTCAATCTAACCAACCATCCATTATTTCATTGAGTACGGTTTTTACCATCAATATATTTTTTAGACATATAGAGAGCTGAGGCGTCTCAAGTTCTGGGTACGTATAAAATATATACATTCCAAAGACTATATGCATGTGTGTGTGGTATTTAGCTGTTTAAAAGATATTTGTCATATATTCGTCAAAAAATGATGCTTCTGATCATCAGTAATACATTATTGCAAGGCGGAGGACCACGCCTCTCTGATACCTCTCTATCTTTCTGCATGCATTCGCCACATCATAACGAAACTCTACCCAATCCCATATATATATGTGTGTGTGAAAATAACACCCACCAACAAGAAAAACAAAAATAAATAATTAAGTGATCATCATGGAGATGAACAGATCGAGGAGGTCAAGAGGGTTCATGATAGCTAAGCTAATGCCCTTTTGCAAAGCTGTGAAGCCTCCAACTCCTTCACAAGACCTCTATAATAATGTTCATTACAATTCCTCCACCACAACTTCCTACGCTCCTCAACCTGATTTCAATAGCTACGTAACTCCTCTCCCTCCTAAAGTTAGCTTCCTCCTTCAACCATGTACGTAATTAAGATTTAATTATTCTCTCTAGCTATATATAAGAGGATATATCATATATACATATAATCAGTGGTGTGATTGGCAGCCGTGGCTCCTGAGGGTAAGGATATGGAGAAGAAGCTGAACAAGATGGCAGAGAAGCTGATCGGTAGAGGGATTAATGGTGTGGACGAGTGCGTTGACGCTAGAGCCGCTTCTTATATCTCTTCGGTTCGAGAAAGGTTTAAGCTGGACCATTGTGAGAGAGTGACGACGACTGTTATTAGCTTAGATCATGAAGATGTTGACCATTAGGATTTAGGTGGCCGCTGACTTATGTCTCTATGTGACTTAAGTCATATACCTATAAGTGTACGTTGCTAGCTTCAAGATTTTAACGGGGAGCCCTAATGACAATAGAGGTTGTAAAACGCACTTGTTTTCCCTATAATAATTAAACTATAGTTGAAGCATAAACACATGCAATTCATAAAATTGATATTCTGGATGAATTAATCGTATAAATAGGACAAAGATTATATATTCCCCAAGGAAATCAGTAATCAAGAAGATCAAAAGATTAAAAGTATTAAAAAAAAAAGATTTAACAGAGAGAGAGAGAGAGAGAGAGAGAGAGAGAGAGAGAGAGAGAGAGAGAGAGAGAGATTAACGTGAGGGATAAGGTAGAGTTAAATTAGCTAGCCGGCGTAGATGTGGATGTGAAGGGCGATGAGGGAGATGGTGATAAAGGCGAAGAATAGGAGAGTGTGGATGACAATGGAAGGGCCGCTTGTCTGAAACCCACCGAACTCAACCGCTCTGCTTTTTCCGGGCAGCTGAAACAGAACTCCAGGGCTCAGCAGGATGAACAAAATCACTGACATCAGCACGGGTCCCCAGTCCAACCCCATTTCTCGTCGTTTTTATATCACTGAATGATATATATGTATGATATCTACGAGTTTTTATGTGTTTATATATAAAATTCTAAATAATGCATGCATGCATGTGTGAATGAATATGATCATCTTGGTGTAACAATTATCAACGTGGCTTGGGCATAACAAAAGCGGAGGGTTCTCAAGTTTTGAGGATGAAGGAAAGAACTATTCTTTGGACTTAATTAATTCCAAACTATATCTATTATTATTTATACGTACAAAAAAAAAAAATTAAATATTTTTGATAGTATTGCTTGTTTTGGAACCTATTCCATGCTTCTGGTAAAATTACTATACATAGATGACGTAGGAAATCGTAAAGAAGACGATATTGTGGGATTTGAGAACGTAGACCTCAAAATCCGCAAAAACGTATAATCACTCTAGAGTAAATACAAAATCATATATATATATTGCCATATTTTTATTATGCACTAACGCGGTTACCAATCAAATCATGTATTTGTGAAATAGGGATACGACGCGATGGAAAGCAAAAGAATCGAAACCAAACCAATAAACGCAATCAAGTATATATCAACAACACTTTAACTTTACATAAAGTTTATATACACAGCCACTAAATGTGGTCTCTTAAAGAAGCCACATAGATCTATCCAACAAGAAAGGAAGATACCAGTCAAGTCTCTGTCTTTTTCTGTCATCCTTAAATAATCTCAAAGATTTCTGAATTCTTACAACGTACACCTATACTCACACGTTCACAGATCGATATACCAAACTGCATTAGTTAATATACAACTAAACAACTAATGTTGCTTTAGGTAGTTCTCTGACACTTGGCAGAACGATCAAATCTTTTGGAGCTCTAACCGAGAGGTAGATATGGGAGGAGCCGACTGGGGTCCGGTGGCGGTTGCGGTGGTGTTGTTCGTAGTGTTATCGCCGGGGCTTCTCTTTCAGCTGCCGGCGAGGAGAAGAGTGTTGGAGTGCGGCAACATGACCACCAGCGGCATCTCCATATTGGTTCATGCTGTCATCTTCTTCGCTATTATCACCATTTTGGTGATCGCCATTCAAATTCACATTCACATCTAGCATCTCTACTTTATTCACCTAGCTACTTCTGTTTATATATAGTATGGCCTTGTTAATAATTGTATCTCTGTTACACGTCTATCATTTGTTTGGGTTGTTGTTTTTTTTCTTGGACAAAAGGTTTTCAATATAAAAGTTTACAAGGTTCCTTTTAATATCAAAGTTTACAAGTTAGATTGTAAAAGTTCCCCTAACGTGATCGAAGCAATATATAACAAATCACTTGGGTTCTACGTCCTTGTTACGGTGGGGTTGCTATTGGTCAAAGCCAGCAAACACTCTAGTTTTTTTCGCGTAAGCAATAGCAAATCCTATTTTAAGATTCAACTTAAAACATATTTTGATATCATAAATTTATTATCCCAATAATATACAATACTACAGAACCTTGAAATGATGTCATCACGCAATCGATTAATCGATTATCGATCGATAAGGAAGCGAGTACTTTTAAAATGACATAATGAGAGGCCAAAAATATCAAGTGCAGCCCCTGTCCATAGAAAATGCGTCACTTATCCATTTCCCAGAGTCTTATATAGTATGTCGCTGCATATGCAATTAGTTGTATTGATTAAAATGCAATCTGTATATATATGATGACCGCGTGATCATAATTAGCTGATTTCTGATCCTTGTGTTGTGAAGAAGAAATATATGTCCATCATCTTAATTACCCCCATACATGTGTATTTGTTTCTGTATCGATTTTTCTTGTCCGTACGTGTATTTGTATGGATTTTGGATTCACATTCGTAATATCCTGTGATTCACACATTATTCTTCAGCTACAAGGGGTCCTGTCCTGTGTCTCTATATGTCAAACACAGTCTGTATTTTTTGTTTTTTAAAGTTGCAGAAGCGATAAGATCTTGGCGCAGGGCGAGCGCGAGACCCCACAAAACGGCACAAAACGGCACCGTCTGGTCCTTACACCATCTCCAACCATGGGTTTCAAGAGAGGTTTTACAAATATATTAAACAAATAAATAATAATATAATATTATATAGAGTTTTTTAAATCATGAAAAAGATATTTTAGAACTTTCTTTTTCTATTTTAAAGAATTCTTAATTGTTTATTAATATTTTTTTATTAAAATATTATAATTTATTATTTAGAACTTATAAAGAACCTCGGAGGTGCTCTTATCTTCTTCGATTATTAGCTCAAACAGAATTTGGGCTGCACCAATTAAAAGCCCAATATCTTCCTTGCAAGTGTGTCACATGAAAGCCCAACTCAGATGTGTTGTTGAATATGAGAGGCCTAGAAGCAACAAGGGTCATCATTTCATTGCTTGGGGGTAAAATCTCGGGAGAAGAAGAAGAAGAAGAAGAAGAAGATGCCTGGGATTCGAGGGCCCTCGGAATACTCGCAGGAACCAGCTCGTCACCCTTCTCTCAAGATCAACGCCAAGGCAAGCTCACTTTTGCTTTACTTGTTTTGTTTCTGATCCAATCGATTTGTCTCTCTGATCAATTTTTGGGTTTTGGGTGATACTTACTGATACAGGAGCCCTTCAATGCTGAGCCTCCGCGCTCCGCCTTAGTCTCATCTTATGTCACTCCCGTCCATCTTTTCTACAAGAGAAATCATGGCCCCATTCCCATTGTTGATGACCTTCAAAGGTTCTCTCTCTCACTCTTTAGCCCCTTCATCGCCTATATCAAACTTCCCTCCTCTGATTCTGGATTTTGTTTCCCAAACCAGCTACTCCGTGACCGTCACCGGGTTGATCGATAACCCAAAAAAGCTGTTTATGAAAGATATCAGGTTGAGCTTGTATCTTTTTCTTCATCACTCTCTCTATAAACTTAACCCCCATTCACTGTTCATCGATATTGGTTTTGCAGGGCCCTGCCAAAGTACAATGTTACCGCCACTCTACAGGTGTATTATTGCTGTGCCTTTGTAACTGCTTCTCTCTTTATCCTGAGGTTTTTCGAAATACATAAACATCAGTTTTTGTATGTTGAAATGCAGTGTGCCGGTAACAGAAGGACTGCCATGAGCAAAGTGAGGAATGTTAGAGGGGTTGGATGGGATGTTTCTGCAATTGGGAACGGTTCGTGTCATTTATTTCTTATTCTTTTTTTTCTCCCTACCCAGAACAAGGCAAGAAAGACCGTGCCTTTCATTTGTACAGCTATCTGGGGCGGGGCGAAATTGGCCCATGTTCTTGAGCTTTTGGGGATAGCAAAGCTGACAGCTTTGACCAATTTAGGAGGCAGACATGTTGAGTTCGTTAGTGTTGATCGCTGTAAGGTGAATAACTATATTTATAGAAACATATATCGGTTTCTTTCATGTGTTGATTCACATCAAAAGTCTATGTTTCTCTAGGAGGAGAATGGGGGGCCTTACAAGGCGTCAATCCCTCTAAGCCAAGCCACAAATCCTGAAGCCGATGTTCTACTCGCTTATGAGATGAATGGAGAGGTTCCATATTATTCTCTTGCTTCCTCAACAAATTATGTCTCATTCTTGTTTGCTGAACAAATGCTTTTCTTCTGTCAAGACCCTGAACAGGGATCACGGATTCCCGTTAAGGGTGGTTGTCCCCGGAGTGATTGGTGCTCGTTCGGTCAAATGGCTTGATTCAATCAATGTAATCGCCGAGGAATGCCAGGTCTCAACAAAACTGTCCTGCTTTACCCTCTTTTTCAGCAATCAGAAACTGCTCTAACTTTGTCAGAGGCTTGGATCACAATGTGATCATGTAGGGATTCTTCATGCAAAAAGATTACAAAATGTTCCCACCTTCTGTCAATTGGGATAATATCAACTGGTCCTCAAGGAGGCCGCAAATGGATTTCCCTGTTCAGGTAAATACAAAGCTTACCCTGTTTCTGCTTTTATCTGCCTTGAGGAGTTAGGATCTTCAAAATTTCCTTGTCATGTTCATAGTTCATTTGATGATGGTTTTCTTGTGTTTCTTATTCAATCGACTCATCATTTTTTTTTTTTTTTTTAATTCAGCAGTTGGCTTATGAATATGATCAGATAATAGAATGGAAATCAAACATTATTTTCACTTGACCTCCCCATACTATAATTGTTTTTTTATGATTAACAGAGTGCAATCTGCTCTTTGGAGGACGTGCAAATGGTGAAGCCTGGAAAGGTGAAAGAACTTACGAGCCGAAGTCACTACTCAAGCAGGAGCGTATTCA
>JAHZTW010000001.1:248897160-248965421 GCA_020283515.1 Alliaria petiolata | reverse complement strand
AGAGAGAGAGAGAGAGAGAGAGAGAGAGAGAGAGAGATTAACGTGAGGGATAAGGTAGAGTTAAATTAGCTAGCCGGCGTAGATGTGGATGTGAAGGGCGATGAGGGAGATGGTGATAAAGGCGAAGAATAGGAGAGTGTGGATGACAATGGAAGGGCCGCTTGTCTGAAACCCACCGAACTCAACCGCTCTGCTTTTTCCGGGCAGCTGAAACAGAACTCCAGGGCTCAGCAGGATGAACAAAATCACTGACATCAGCACGGGTCCCCAGTCCAACCCCATTTCTCGTCGTTTTTATATCACTGAATGATATATATGTATGATATCTACGAGTTTTTATGTGTTTATATATAAAATTCTAAATAATGCATGCATGCATGTGTGAATGAATATGATCATCTTGGTGTAACAATTATCAACGTGGCTTGGGCATAACAAAAGCGGAGGGTTCTCAAGTTTTGAGGATGAAGGAAAGAACTATTCTTTGGACTTAATTAATTCCAAACTATATCTATTATTATTTATACGTACAAAAAAAAAAAATTAAATATTTTTGATAGTATTGCTTGTTTTGGAACCTATTCCATGCTTCTGGTAAAATTACTATACATAGATGACGTAGGAAATCGTAAAGAAGACGATATTGTGGGATTTGAGAACGTAGACCTCAAAATCCGCAAAAACGTATAATCACTCTAGAGTAAATACAAAATCATATATATATATTGCCATATTTTTATTATGCACTAACGCGGTTACCAATCAAATCATGTATTTGTGAAATAGGGATACGACGCGATGGAAAGCAAAAGAATCGAAACCAAACCAATAAACGCAATCAAGTATATATCAACAACACTTTAACTTTACATAAAGTTTATATACACAGCCACTAAATGTGGTCTCTTAAAGAAGCCACATAGATCTATCCAACAAGAAAGGAAGATACCAGTCAAGTCTCTGTCTTTTTCTGTCATCCTTAAATAATCTCAAAGATTTCTGAATTCTTACAACGTACACCTATACTCACACGTTCACAGATCGATATACCAAACTGCATTAGTTAATATACAACTAAACAACTAATGTTGCTTTAGGTAGTTCTCTGACACTTGGCAGAACGATCAAATCTTTTGGAGCTCTAACCGAGAGGTAGATATGGGAGGAGCCGACTGGGGTCCGGTGGCGGTTGCGGTGGTGTTGTTCGTAGTGTTATCGCCGGGGCTTCTCTTTCAGCTGCCGGCGAGGAGAAGAGTGTTGGAGTGCGGCAACATGACCACCAGCGGCATCTCCATATTGGTTCATGCTGTCATCTTCTTCGCTATTATCACCATTTTGGTGATCGCCATTCAAATTCACATTCACATCTAGCATCTCTACTTTATTCACCTAGCTACTTCTGTTTATATATAGTATGGCCTTGTTAATAATTGTATCTCTGTTACACGTCTATCATTTGTTTGGGTTGTTGTTTTTTTTCTTGGACAAAAGGTTTTCAATATAAAAGTTTACAAGGTTCCTTTTAATATCAAAGTTTACAAGTTAGATTGTAAAAGTTCCCCTAACGTGATCGAAGCAATATATAACAAATCACTTGGGTTCTACGTCCTTGTTACGGTGGGGTTGCTATTGGTCAAAGCCAGCAAACACTCTAGTTTTTTTCGCGTAAGCAATAGCAAATCCTATTTTAAGATTCAACTTAAAACATATTTTGATATCATAAATTTATTATCCCAATAATATACAATACTACAGAACCTTGAAATGATGTCATCACGCAATCGATTAATCGATTATCGATCGATAAGGAAGCGAGTACTTTTAAAATGACATAATGAGAGGCCAAAAATATCAAGTGCAGCCCCTGTCCATAGAAAATGCGTCACTTATCCATTTCCCAGAGTCTTATATAGTATGTCGCTGCATATGCAATTAGTTGTATTGATTAAAATGCAATCTGTATATATATGATGACCGCGTGATCATAATTAGCTGATTTCTGATCCTTGTGTTGTGAAGAAGAAATATATGTCCATCATCTTAATTACCCCCATACATGTGTATTTGTTTCTGTATCGATTTTTCTTGTCCGTACGTGTATTTGTATGGATTTTGGATTCACATTCGTAATATCCTGTGATTCACACATTATTCTTCAGCTACAAGGGGTCCTGTCCTGTGTCTCTATATGTCAAACACAGTCTGTATTTTTTGTTTTTTAAAGTTGCAGAAGCGATAAGATCTTGGCGCAGGGCGAGCGCGAGACCCCACAAAACGGCACAAAACGGCACCGTCTGGTCCTTACACCATCTCCAACCATGGGTTTCAAGAGAGGTTTTACAAATATATTAAACAAATAAATAATAATATAATATTATATAGAGTTTTTTAAATCATGAAAAAGATATTTTAGAACTTTCTTTTTCTATTTTAAAGAATTCTTAATTGTTTATTAATATTTTTTTATTAAAATATTATAATTTATTATTTAGAACTTATAAAGAACCTCGGAGGTGCTCTTATCTTCTTCGATTATTAGCTCAAACAGAATTTGGGCTGCACCAATTAAAAGCCCAATATCTTCCTTGCAAGTGTGTCACATGAAAGCCCAACTCAGATGTGTTGTTGAATATGAGAGGCCTAGAAGCAACAAGGGTCATCATTTCATTGCTTGGGGGTAAAATCTCGGGAGAAGAAGAAGAAGAAGAAGAAGAAGATGCCTGGGATTCGAGGGCCCTCGGAATACTCGCAGGAACCAGCTCGTCACCCTTCTCTCAAGATCAACGCCAAGGCAAGCTCACTTTTGCTTTACTTGTTTTGTTTCTGATCCAATCGATTTGTCTCTCTGATCAATTTTTGGGTTTTGGGTGATACTTACTGATACAGGAGCCCTTCAATGCTGAGCCTCCGCGCTCCGCCTTAGTCTCATCTTATGTCACTCCCGTCCATCTTTTCTACAAGAGAAATCATGGCCCCATTCCCATTGTTGATGACCTTCAAAGGTTCTCTCTCTCACTCTTTAGCCCCTTCATCGCCTATATCAAACTTCCCTCCTCTGATTCTGGATTTTGTTTCCCAAACCAGCTACTCCGTGACCGTCACCGGGTTGATCGATAACCCAAAAAAGCTGTTTATGAAAGATATCAGGTTGAGCTTGTATCTTTTTCTTCATCACTCTCTCTATAAACTTAACCCCCATTCACTGTTCATCGATATTGGTTTTGCAGGGCCCTGCCAAAGTACAATGTTACCGCCACTCTACAGGTGTATTATTGCTGTGCCTTTGTAACTGCTTCTCTCTTTATCCTGAGGTTTTTCGAAATACATAAACATCAGTTTTTGTATGTTGAAATGCAGTGTGCCGGTAACAGAAGGACTGCCATGAGCAAAGTGAGGAATGTTAGAGGGGTTGGATGGGATGTTTCTGCAATTGGGAACGGTTCGTGTCATTTATTTCTTATTCTTTTTTTTCTCCCTACCCAGAACAAGGCAAGAAAGACCGTGCCTTTCATTTGTACAGCTATCTGGGGCGGGGCGAAATTGGCCCATGTTCTTGAGCTTTTGGGGATAGCAAAGCTGACAGCTTTGACCAATTTAGGAGGCAGACATGTTGAGTTCGTTAGTGTTGATCGCTGTAAGGTGAATAACTATATTTATAGAAACATATATCGGTTTCTTTCATGTGTTGATTCACATCAAAAGTCTATGTTTCTCTAGGAGGAGAATGGGGGGCCTTACAAGGCGTCAATCCCTCTAAGCCAAGCCACAAATCCTGAAGCCGATGTTCTACTCGCTTATGAGATGAATGGAGAGGTTCCATATTATTCTCTTGCTTCCTCAACAAATTATGTCTCATTCTTGTTTGCTGAACAAATGCTTTTCTTCTGTCAAGACCCTGAACAGGGATCACGGATTCCCGTTAAGGGTGGTTGTCCCCGGAGTGATTGGTGCTCGTTCGGTCAAATGGCTTGATTCAATCAATGTAATCGCCGAGGAATGCCAGGTCTCAACAAAACTGTCCTGCTTTACCCTCTTTTTCAGCAATCAGAAACTGCTCTAACTTTGTCAGAGGCTTGGATCACAATGTGATCATGTAGGGATTCTTCATGCAAAAAGATTACAAAATGTTCCCACCTTCTGTCAATTGGGATAATATCAACTGGTCCTCAAGGAGGCCGCAAATGGATTTCCCTGTTCAGGTAAATACAAAGCTTACCCTGTTTCTGCTTTTATCTGCCTTGAGGAGTTAGGATCTTCAAAATTTCCTTGTCATGTTCATAGTTCATTTGATGATGGTTTTCTTGTGTTTCTTATTCAATCGACTCATCATTTTTTTTTTTTTTTTTAATTCAGCAGTTGGCTTATGAATATGATCAGATAATAGAATGGAAATCAAACATTATTTTCACTTGACCTCCCCATACTATAATTGTTTTTTTATGATTAACAGAGTGCAATCTGCTCTTTGGAGGACGTGCAAATGGTGAAGCCTGGAAAGGTGAAAGAACTTACGAGCCGAAGTCACTACTCAAGCAGGAGCGTATTCAGTCTAATCTAATTTGTGATTTGCAGGTAAGCATCAAAGGATATGCGGTTTCAGGAGGTGGACGTGGGATAGAGCGAGTGGACATATCCCTCGATGGCGGCAAAAACTGGGTGGAAGCTTCTAGAACACAGACACCGGGAAAGCATTACATCTCTGAACACAACTCCAGCGACAAATGGGCGTGGGTGTTGTTTGAAGCCACCATTGATGTTTCGCAGAGTACCGAGGTCATCGCCAAAGCGGTAAAGCCTCCAACATTTTGCTCGGCTAATGTAGTTAAGTGTAGTTTTTGACCTGATTTCATACAAAAAAACGTGGAAATGGGGCAGGTGGATTCGGCGGCGAATGTTCAGCCGGAGAATGTGGAGTCAGTGTGGAACCTAAGAGGGGTACTCAACACTTCGTGGCACCGTGTCCTTCTCCGCCTTGGCCACTCTAACTTGTAGATCAAGTCAACACAACGTGGCTATCCTCTCATTCACCTTTTCTCGTTTCAAACCAAGACTTGCTTTAAATGTATGCATGAGCGAAATTGGGGTTTAGTTTAATAAAATGAGAAAACCCACCCACCTGTGGTTGGATACTCTTTCACTTTTGATGTTGGCATGTGGTGCATTATAAATGATATATAATATGCTTCAACTGTTTCTTAGATTTTTGATGCATTATATAATATGCATGGAATCATTATGGTTGAGCACATTTCTCAATAATTTATCCTCATTGGTGATTGCTCCACGGTCCACTCTCTTAATTAGTCCTGTTTGGTTGATTTAACTTTCAATAAGAATCATGTCACGTTTAGCAAGTCGGTACGCGGAGGAACCAAAATCCTTCATCACGTCTAATGAAGAGCCTAACTTAGTTCGCTAGCTAGGTTCAACCATTTCACCTACGTTCGCTGATAATCATAACCCAGCATCACCGACTTTTCTTCACGACAAACATAAATTTGTTCGACCATATATATAATTCTCCGTCAGTATGTATATATCATCATGATCACAGGGAATCATTTTACAACTCTTTTTCTTTGTCAGCAATTTTATATTCATAATGTGATATTTATTTTTATAGGAAGGGATCAAAAAATCCTTTGAATATTTGTGATACAGTATTTCCCTCGTGGCCAATAGTATCGACAGTACAAGATTGACTTACCATTGTCAGTATTGCGATACAGTATTTGTAATTTATCATTTAGATGCTCCATGTGTTTCAATCTTGGCCATCGGTTTAATTTTCCCTCTTAACCTTTTCTTTATTTCTCTAACCAACCCCATTTGATTCCCTGGTTAACTAATTGGTACCGCAATTCTCGCGCTAATTCTCGAGTATCTATCTACTTGGCAAATAAGGAACATAAATGTTACAACCTAAAATCACATTATCATACGATGAAATAAATTATAATTTAGTGTATAGAAGATTCATGAAGAAGCAAGAGGATTATAAAATAAGATAATGTCGGGGTAAATAAATAATGGAACTCCACTGTAGGTTAAATAATATATTAAAGGAAAGTAAGTATAAATCTATAGAACAAAGTCTATAGATGATGAATTCAGGCTCGTGCGTCAAATCCCTAGCTATTGATGACCCTTTCGCAATTGTCGCTTTCTTTTAATTAGTTTTTGAAGCGCAACAACAATGGAAGATTCAACTATTCTTCTTCTTCTTCCTTTTCTTCTTCTTCTTCTTATGATCTTGATAATCTCTAGTGGAAAATCTCCTACATATCATCATCCTTGCAGCCGCAACGCTATACCGAAAACATACCCGGTTATCGGATGCTTACTTTCCTTCTACACGAACCGAAACCGGTTACTGGATTGGTACACGGAGCTCCTAACCGAATCCCCAAGTGGGACCGTAGTGATAAACCGCTTGGCTGCCCGGAGAACCGTGGTGACGGCGAACCCATCGAACGTCGAGTATATCCTCAAAACAAACTTCGATAACTACCCAAAGGGCAGACCCTTCACGGAGATCCTCGGAGACTTTCTCGGCGACGGGATCTTTAACGTCGACGGAAACCTCTGGTTAAAGCAGCGAAGACTCGCGACTCATGATTTCACACCCAAGTCTCTGAGAGAATACGTCACCGTTTTGAGAAACGAGGTCGAGACCGAGCTTTTGGCCTTCTTAGACGCCGCCGCGGAAGATTCGCAATCCTTCGATCTTCAGGAGCTCCTCCGGAGATTCGCGTTCAATATCGTCTGCATTGTTTTCCTCGGGATCGGTCGATGCAGTTTAAACCCGTCGTCGCCGGTTTCGGCGTTCGATCGAGCGTTTCAGACTGCGGCTGCGGTTAGCGCTGGGCGTGGTTCCGCACCGCTGTCTTTTGTGTGGAAGCTGAAGAGGCGGCTCGGTTTTGGATCTGAAAAAGATCTCAGAGACGCTGTCGGACAAGTTCATAGCTGCGTCAATGAGATGATCCGAGAGAAGAAGAAGACGAAGATGATTGCCGATGGCGATTTCCTGTCGCGGTTGATCGTCGCGGGAGAAAGCGACGAGGCGGTGAGAGATATGGTCATTAGCATTGTAATGGCGGGGAGAGACACGACATCGGCGGTCACCACGCGGTTGTTCTGGACAATCACCGCTCACGAGAAAACCGAGCGTGATCTGGTTAGTGAAATCAGGTCGGTTAAGAAGATAACCGGGGGTTTTCATGATTACGAATCACTCAAGAAGCTGAGTCTGTTGAAAGCGTGCTTGTGTGAAGTGATGCGATTGTATCCTCCGGTGCCGTGGGACTCCAAACACGCCCTAACCGATGACCGCTTACCAGACGGTACGACGGTCCGTGCCGGAGACCGGGTTACGTATTTTCCTTATGGGATGGGGAGAATGGAGGAGCTTTGGGGGCAAGATTGGGATGAGTTTAAACCAAACCGGTGGGTTGAGTCTTTTGATCAAACCAGAGTTCTGAAGAAAGTGAATCCGTTCAAGTTTCCGGTTTTTCAAGCCGGTCCGAGGGTTTGTCTCGGGGAAGAGATGGCGTACGTGCAGATGAAATACGTTGTGGCTTCGATGCTTGACCGGTTTGAGATTGAACCGATCGGTACGGTTAAACCGGGGTTTGTGCCAATGCTCACGGCTCACATGGCTGGTGGGATGCAAGTCCGTGTTCGCCGGAGAGATGGATCTCGATGAAGAGAACCAGATTTGCGTTTTCTTTTACAAGGTCAACAATATATAGGAATATAAATTCAATGATCACCATGCTTCTTTTTGAATGTAAAATGTTTCCATCATCATATTTTCTCTTTCTTATTATAGCAAAAAAAAAAAAAAAATCTCTTTCTTATTTATAGCAAAAAAACTCTTTCTTATTATAGCAAAAAAACTCTTTCTTATTATAGCAAAAAAAAAAAATCTCTTTCTTTTTTGGGTAAACGTAAATGTATTAGCCGTTCTTTAATTTCTCTTCTTTTATGCTCTTCAAAAGCTGTATTTGTTAACCTTGTTCCTAGAGGAAAGAAATAAGGAAGATGTTTAAAAAAAAAAAATGCTTTGATGGCAATAATTTAAAAACAACCTAAAAGGAAGAGAAGCGTCCATATATAGTGACTTGTAGTGAAAGAAAGGAACTCATGAACTCCTTGGCCCATCGTACCTGCTGGGCTGCTGGCTTCCGATTCAAGTAAACTGAACTACTCCAGAACAAAAACATCATCTCTTCTCTCGATCTCGTCGGAGAAATCCATCGGAGCAATGTTTTCTTGTAGTAATAATGTTCACTAAAACAAACCTTGTTGCTGTTCTTTCTTTATCCTATTAAATATAACTATATAACCAAATAGACCGATGTGAACTGAACCAAACAGATATTAGTCGGAAAACTTGAAACCAAAATTTCATTGAACGAAACCAAATAGTCAATCAATCAATCATTCTTTTATTATATGTTTCAATTAATGAATATAATTATTCATCAGCGGTCCAAGACTTTTTGAGTTTTGGTCCAGTGGGACCTTCTCCTTGAAACACTTCACGAGGAATTTTGTTGATGAGGTTTCGGAATTTTTTACGCAAAAGTCCCGGAAGTGTCTTGGCGATACCGTCAAGGGTCTTTTGAATATCATGTTGGACAAGTGGTCCCCATTTCCTAAAATAGTTGAGCCACGGTGGCTCCACGATCCCCGGTCCTGCAATCACCTCATATGCAACACCAGCGTCGAAGAACTTGTCACTTCTTGCCATGTCGTTCCTTAGGCCGTTTCCGCCTTGGCCTTGCAACACGAGCCCGGGTCTTGAGAACATGGCGTGGCCATGAAGAGACGAGTAAGCCACAGGTTTGTTTCCACCTTGAAACTCTAGATCGCATGCCTCCACTAGAGTTCCTCCACTGTGCTCGGAGAAGTAGACGCGCCACAGCTCGCCGTTGAAGTTGCTGATGCGCAAGGTAATATGTTCCCAGTCTCCAATATGTTCGCCGATATCCCCTAGCGACAGGCTCTTGATGAGTAAGAACTTGAGGCGGGCATTGCCATTGAAAGGAGAGAATATCCAGACGACAATGTCAGTGAAAGTGCCTCCAAACATCGGTTTGATGTGTAAATACACCTTCGTGTTCCCCAAGTCTCCCCTCTTAACCCTTTCCCTCGCGCTCTGATCCGCCGGATAATCCAGCCAGTATAAGCCATCGTCCGAGCCGCCTTGCGGAAGGTTTGAACCGTTGGGTTGTACTTGGACGGCGTTGGATTCGTTACCTCTCTGGTATAACAAGGCACCATTGGAGAAAAACCAATCGACAGAGGAAGGAAGAAACTCCTCTTTGGGATGAAAATATATCCAAGGAGAGTAGGNCCTGATCTTCAACTTGGACGCAGAGCTCTCTAGTTGGAGCCAAAACCATAGCCAAGGGGCTCCTCTGGTCTGAGGGATGCTCAGAGCGATACCTTGCACAACGAGAAACAATAGGAACAAGAAAAGAAGCTGTCTTCCCGGAGCCGGTGTCAGCTGAAGCGAGCAGACTTTTGCCGCTTAAAGCAGCTGGGATTGCTTGCATCTGGATAGGAGTGGGAAAGTCATATCCAGCCGTTTCTAAGTTGAGAAGAAGCTTAGGAGGAAGCCCACATGAACTGAAAGTCAGGACAGGAGGAGGGACTGCTGCTCCTTCGACACGAATCTCAAGCTTGCTTCTAAGCAGTTGAGTATCGGTGAAAGAAGATCCTGGGTCTCTAACATAGAAGCATTCATCTGTGGCAGTAAACACTCTAGTGTTGTCCACCCTTCTCAAGAGTGTTTGCTTACACTCGAGACTGCAGATGTCATCATTAGTCTCGTCACAAATGTACTCACCGTAACGACTGCAGATAACACATTTAGGCTCACCGGGAAGAGGGGATCTTTGATCTATAGACTTTTGTTTGATACCATCTACAACAACGGAGATAAAAATAAAATAAAATAAAATAAAAATGGCGGATGAGTAAGCTCTGTGGAGGGTTAAGGCACTAAGTTAAGTCGATAAAACCGTGTCAAACAGAAGATGGATCGACCAGCAATATCAGGTCTCAGTTCACATGTCAGAAAAGGAGAGGCGATGCAAGATATAGACATCGTAGAGACTAACCAGAGAGTTGCGGGACGCGGCCTTCTTCGTTCCTACTCTTAAGATTATTCATTCAGAAACCAGCTTCTGTAAAACATATGCACAAGACCAATGAGCAAAACATCGTCCACGAAAGGAAAAAACCTAACACATGGAACAAGAGCACCGCTACTGCAAGATAGCAATTGAAAGAATAAAGAAGCAAATCATCAAGGCGAGAAATATAACCAATAGACTCGCTCGCAAAAAGAAGGATTTTTCAATCGTAAGGTGGGTTGATTGACCGCAATGCGAGCGAGAGGAAGAAGAAGAAGAAGAACCAGACAGATTATTGGGCCCGGAAATATATTTGGAGTAATATGACACCTAAATGGGCTTTTTCACTGGGCCATAAACGATCCCAAAACAAACAAAAAATTCACTTTTTTTTTTCTTTTTTTTTGGGTCGAAAACTACATTACACTATTAAGTTCCTTCCCACAATATAATACATACATAAAAAATACAATAGGTTTCCAAAACTTTACCAAATCGTAATTGGTTGATGATCTCTACGTGAAAAACGGCCAGAGAGAGTCATGGAGTGTTGCAATGAAATTTCCCAAAGATGAACAATTTTCATCATCGCTTGTAGAAAACTTCGTCAATAAATCCTTAAGATTTTGAGTATGAGTAGCTGCTGGGAACAGGAGAAGAGAGGAAGGATTAGGAAAGGCCATTGTTGTTGACACTTAACAGTTGATGCAATCAGGTTGAGACGTACGTACCTGATTAACATGTTGTCTTCTGTGTTCTGATCCACAGCAACACAAGTGAGTGCTGAAGAGTCCCTCTTCTTGTAGCACATCCTACACGCAAGATAGACTGTGAAGGAGGGGAACTAATATTTGATAAGAGCAGGAAGTGATGCATGAAGTTCTGACAAGCACTGGAACATCCAGTTCAGCAACTGTTCTCTTGGTAGCTCCAACAGAAGTTCCGCCTGCACACATCATGTAAATCCCTTGATTTCAACTTATGCGTGGCATGAAATAGATTATGCAAATCAAGGCAGACCTCAAAACTACTAATTTACTCATAAATGTACCATTATTTGATCTCCTTCGTATCTCAAGGAGCTTCGGTAAACGTCACAAGTCATGGAATCTGTGATCAGATTGAACACCTTCTTACTCATATTTGTTTTCATGACAACCATCTTGCCTGATGCATAAATTCTGTTTACTCCAAGATCAGCCGCCATGCGTCTCACATACAGCTTCTTTAAAATAATCTCCATGGAGTAAGGTTCTTTCCCATATTGGCGACGCAGGTTCTCTGTGAAGTGCATTAGACTCCACATATCTTTCTCAGCTGCTTTTTCAGCTTCATTGATGATTTCCATCGGATTTTCGAGGTAATTTACATACTCCGACGGAAGCCGAGGGTTTATATTTATGTCAATCTGGAATACATAGCAGAAAAGGGAATTAGAAGCGTGTTAATTGCTACGGTTTGAGGCATAACAGCTGCATATAAATTTGAACTTCTCCAGTTACTCCTCCACAAATAACAGACCTAATAACTATCATATCTGGCCTTCATAATACACTTTGAAACATTCTTATCTAGTGTCATTTTTTAATCTAAAGCAGCACCTTTCTTACAAGTTTAAAATGGAATATACCTTCACCAGGTTGTATGGAACCGAAAATATACGTAGTTCCTCAACCTAGAAACAACCAAAAAGATTGACTCACAAGTCAATAACCAAGCCCAACTTTTAAAAAAAGGAAAAACAAAAGGCTCATCAATGTCAAAGCCAGAGAGAATGTACAAGGAGTGTTTAATCATAAAATACCTTGGACAGACTCTCAAAAAGCATTTCAAAGAAGAGATCGATGCCGACGTTTCCAACATCCCCTGTCTGTTGTTCACCAAATATTGTCCCAAAACCTCTTATACCCATATCCCTCTCCGCAAGTTGGAAACCTTGTCCAAGCTCACGGCACTCTTCAAGAGCACTAAGCCTTTCCTGCATAGTTAGCTTGTACATTACATGCCAAAGTCTGTCAAGGGAATAGAACGAATAAAAACACCCCTAATACCAGTGCTTGATCAGAGAGCAGCGATTTTTCAGGATAAAACAGGTAGGCATGAGCTTCCTTATCAGCCCGGCCAACCCTTCCACGCAACTGTTGACAGCAAAAAGAGGAAGATATCTAAGAAGCTACTTACCTTTCTTTGTCAGGGCTAACTACAATAGCAATGATGAAAAAACAAAGCAAGCAATTAACTTTGGAACCTGGTACAACTGAGCGAGCCCAAATTGTTGAACATCCTGAATGATTATGGTATTCGCATTTTGAATATCAAGTCCGCTTTCAACAATATTAGTGCATATGAGGATTTTGATCTTTCCTTGCGCAAATCTCTCCATGGTTTCCTCTAGTTGTTTCGAGTATTGCTGTGAATACATCAACGTAGCAGGATAATCAACGATAGGACAACAGCATTGCTTAGGAGGATTCCATGAAATGTGCTATATATTATGAATTGAGCATCCAAATGTCTAGTACTGCTACGAAAAGCCACCACATACCTTTCCATGTGCCATAGCAATGTCAATATCTGGAAATGCTTCTTCAAGAAAATCCATCACTTCCTCTAGTCCTGATAAGAAAAATAAAGTAGCAATCGATAATGGAAAAATGTAAAGGCTGGCAATGACAACAACATAGAAAAAAAATATATATATATATATATGGTCAAGAAGTTTCTGATTCTACTTGTGTCTAAGTTGACCAAGACCAGAGGTAGTCATATTAAGAGATAATACAGAGAAAGACAAAGCTTATAGTGCATTCTACCCTTAATCCGAGGCAAGACATAGAAAACTTGGCCACCACGATCCAGCTCATTTTTTATTGCTTCGATCACCTTTTCCTTACGGAATGATGAAAGATGGGTTTTTATTGGAATCCTCTCCGGAGGCGGTGTGGAGATCAAACTAAACAAGGGGGAAACAAAGTGTCGTTAGTCTCATCATATTCTATCAGTGAGCATATAATCTGAAACACATCATGTCGCAACCTGGCATCCCGGAATCCAGTCAAAGCTAAGTATAGTGTCCTTGGTATGGGTGTTGCGGATAGGGTAAGCACATCCACTGATGTTTTGAAAGATGCAATTTTTTCTTTCTGCTTGACCCCAAATCTCTATAAAGTAAAAGAGAGGCTTTCATTAACTAATCCGAAGATCTTTCAGAGACCATGGCATAAACTTTTAAACGAATTAGAACACAACCTGTTCCTCATCGACCACAAGGAGGCCTAGTTTACTGTACACAACACGGCTTCCGAGAAGTGAGTGAGTACCTACAATGATATTGAGATGTCCATTTTTTATCATTTCCAAATACTCCTCCTTCTCTTCTTTGGTCTGCACGATGTGGAAAGTGTGACTGTGGTCAATTCCAGGTAAAATCATGAACAACTTACATTCAGCAGACAGCAGAGGGGTTTCTATGTAACCCACAACCACTAAAACACAAGTTTAGTGTTGTGCATTGAACTGTATAGCATTTACCGGTTTGCATAGGGGCAAAGTCATAGAAGAATTTATCATCAGAAACAGTGATCTCAATACCTGAAACCGACTTAAAAGGCCGACTTTAACTTGTGGATACAAGGAAAATCGCTCTGAGATTACATCGTAATGTTGCTTCGCCAATACAATTGTCGGTGCTAAAACCATAGCTTGTTTTCCAGCTGAGACCACACAAAAGATGGCCCGTAGAGCGACCTCTGTTTTACCAAACCCAACGTCTCCACATATCAATCGGTCCATTGGTGTTTCTCTCTCTGTCAAATCCTTCTCAACATCAAGGAAAGCCTGCAAGGAGATGTCAGCTTGAGTGAAGGAATATGAATGATGAAAACTAAGAGATAGCAGCAACACCTGCTTCTGGTCGGGTGTAGCGTTATAAGGAAACTGAGCCGCAAAATCAGCCATGATGGGGCTCTTTGGATAGGGTTATCTCTTCTGTCTAAGCCTATGAAGATATAGCTCCATCAGGTCAACGACCATTTTCTGAATTGCGACTTTTCCTTTGGTCTTTCTTCTTTCCCAAACACTAGTGTCACTCAGCCGGCTCAAAGTCCGAGGCCGTTTGGTCTCATTTGGACTGGAACAGGAAACAATATGACATCAACATACAACAAGAGACAAAGGACAGGGACACGCCAATGAGAAGACAGCCCAAACAAACACATTTCAGAAGCAAGTCAAAAACTGCGAGTTGGAGAGAAAAACAAAACAAAAAGTTGCAACTTGCAAGAGAAGACTTACAGATTGTATCGGTAGAGGAGACGCGAGGCCTGCTTGAGGGGAAGCTTGGCCATGCCGTCTGCATACTCGATAAAGACATATTCGAGGGGTTCTGAGGAATCCTTGGGGACATCAAACTTTATCCCAACAAAACGCCCAATCCCAACTTTCTTGTGAACCACATAATCACCGGAAAGGAGACTGTAAGGTTCAACCTTGTAGCTGAAACCACCGCCGGAACCAGCCTCTGTACCTTGCCTAACTCCTTTAAGCTTCTGCAGACCCCTCTCTTGTTGTTCCTTCACCATCTGAATGTACTTGTCGGCCTCCTCAGAGCCCATGGCCGGCCTTGCGGTCTCTCTCTTGCCGAGGTCGCGCCGAATCCTCTCGTTGAGGAGGGAAATTGAATCGTTTTCCGCTAACTCCTGCTTCTCTCTCCATCTGGTGGGTTTTGCAGCAGTTGCGGAGAGGGAGGAAACGGCGACTAGTGGAAGAGATGATGAGTTTCGGGAGAGGGAGGAGCGCCTGAGAGAGAAAAGCCTCCATGGCGGAGGAAAGGAGCAGAGCTTGAAGACGAGGGGTGTAGAAGTAATCAGGTCGGGATGTGGGAGCAAAGATGCCATCTTTAACAAGAATCCCAGAGAAAGACAAGGGGATAATGGAGAGAGAGAGAGAGAGAGAGAGGGAGAGCTGCTTAAGACTTAAGAGTGGTTTACGTGAGGAGCATCAAGTTGTCTATACGGAACTCGAGTGTGGGGGCCACTTAAGTGCGACGGCAGCGCCTGTGGGCAACGGAACATTCCGATGGTCACCCCGACGGGAGTTTCTACGTCGGACCTGTTACCTTTCTACGTCTTGGGGCAATTTTGATTGGCAACCACAACAGAAAGGTGTGTTTCTATGTACTGTTGAGTGAATGTGTGGTTTGCATTTGTCGCAGAATACCGGTTTTGCCGTCTCAGGAGATGCCGGTTCGTGAAATCAGAAACTCAATACAATGTGTACATAAAACATTATATAATAAGATTTGATCTTAGATGATTGTTTGTATGTATAGTATTTCAAAATAAATATATAAAAGCATTTGAATTTAATCTTTATAAATCCTTATGTTTTTTTTTTTGTCAACTTATAAATCCTTATGTAAGAGAAGAACAGAAGAACATGTACAGTATACAATCTTACATAAGCATACACCAATGTTGCATTATCGGTGAAGAGAATAATCCTCTTATGAATTATGATGCTACACACTAGGGAGATACACGACCCTTTTTAGGCTTAAACAGAGTAAATCATGCCAACTTCAATGAGGCTGATGTGAGGAATGTTGAGTGCAACAGCTGGTCCTCTGCAGTTCTTCCTCAGAAACGAGTAGCCCATATCAATTGTCAGCTTCTTCAACCATGACGAGGATTTCCTCGATTTCACATACGAGTGACCCATTACATATGCAACACCTGCCTCTTTCGCCCCTATCAGATCCATTAGCTCTTCCCTCACAGAGGACTCCATCCCACTACTTGTTGGCGGCGTTAACCGGAACCTCACACGCCTCCTCCTCACTTGCCCTTGCGGGTACTCTTCCTCGTACACTGAACGCAAGCTCTGCAGGGTCATGGATTTACTGCTTTGTATCGTGGGGTCAGCAAAATCATCCTCTGAAACTGTCATGATCGTGTTGGTGAGACTCTTCTGGCTACTTAACACCGCCATTCTCCCATCATAAGATTGAGACTCCGAAGCCGAGGATTGGTGGTCGCCTGCTTCCATCTGGATGAACTCTGCTATGCTCTGTATCAGCTGATTCTCAAAGTCCCCGTCCTCCCGTTGAATGTCCTTGTACCCATACCTCACTATGCACCTGTACATACGGTAAGGCTTTGGGCAAACACGGCCGATGAGGAAGCGTTCTTCAGGGAAAACATGAGGCACTGGAACTGATTTCACACAAACAAACACCACCACTTTTTGGAATGCCGGGATGTTGGTGACAAAGTGAGAGAAAATTGCAGGAACTCCAGTTGCAAGTTCTGAGTATACAAGCCCTATTCCAGGCACACGCACAATACCAAGACTAGGTCCTAGTCCCATCAACCACTTCAGTGATACTTTGTTATGAAGATCAAAGCTGTATTTCCTGCGAGTACCATAGTGCCACACATACATGGCGGTCATAAATATGAACGCGAGCACCAAAGGTACCCATCCACCCTGGGGTACTTTCATGAGCGCTGCTGAGAGGTAGACACCTTCGATTATCCATAGAGTTCCAAGGAATAAAGCCGCCACTAAACAACTCTTCTGCCAAACCACGACTATGACTAGAGCCATGAGAAATGTTGTGATGAACATTACTATCATGCAGGCGAGTCCTGTTAGTTACGAAAGCAATCAGATCCTGGAGAGGGAAAAATTTATTCCAATGCATGAATACAAAATTTACCATAGGCATTTCCAATCAAAGTTGTGTCCCGAAAGCCTATAGCTATTGCAAGAGTCAGGATCATCATGATCCAGTTTATCTCCGGGATATAGATCTGTCCATATACATGTTTCGAAGTATGGACTACTTTGACGCGTGGGAAGCACCCAAGAGCATGGCATTGTTTGATTATTGAGAACGTAGCGGTTATCACAGCCTGACTTCCAACAATGGCTGCAAGTGTGGCAATGACAAAGACAGGCCAGAAAACAGGATCTGCATAAAGGACCAGAATCATATAAGATTGTCATTCATTATCTCAAGGAAACAGGTGAATTTTAAACACTGGTGTGTCAGATTAAACAAACCTGGGACTGAATTGTAAAAACTGTTGGGAACAGACCCGAGGTTCTTTGACAAGAAAGCTGCTTGGCCCATGTATTGTACAACCAGACAAGGGTACACAACAACGGCGAAAGCAAGCTGCACAGAACAAAAAGAAGTAAAATGTAACAAACAAAGCTGCGCAACCAGCATGGACATATGTTGAAGGATAACTAGCAAGGCTGTAGAGAAGCCATGGCTCATGGGTAAAAGAACTGATGTACACCACTAGACATGAAACCTCTACTTACTCTGATTGAGACCGAGGTGAAATGGCCAAGATCTGCAAACATAGCTTCAGTGCCTGATGAGACAGTGATAATCACATTATCGAACCAGCTCATAAGACCGTTCACTCCAAGGTTAACAGAATAAGACGATAGAAAATACAGGATTTAAAACAAACAGAAAATAAATAGTTTATGTTTTAAGTCTTAAAAGGACTACCTGTTACAGAAAGAAGAACCCCTCCAAGGGAAATCCAGCCTTCTTGACCAGTCACTCTGAAGAATTTGATGATATAAAGCGGGGAAATTGCATGTATTATCTTTGGATTCCAGTGTATGATGTTGAATAAACCGATGAAGAGTATTGAAATAAGCCAGATGATCACAATTGGTGCAAACATAAAAGCCACCCTGTGAGTACCACAGTGTTGCAAAGCAAACATTCCAACCAATATGACACAGGCAAGAAACAGGAGTTCGCCTGCAGTTTTTTAAGAGAAGACCTTCAGATATTCCTCCAGAAAAGAAATAAAAAAGTCCACTAGAGGTAATAAAAAAACAATCAGAACTTGATACGAGCACATGGCGGAAGCAACAAGCATTATATACCATCAGTCAATTTCTTCTCTGTAGCTTGCAAACCTGACATGGACGACAGAACTGCAAGAAAGCAGGAGTGGTTTATAGTCACAGTTAAAAAAACATAGCGATGAATATAAAAAGAAGAATGGTCTCGGAGAAGGTGGTTTCAACAAAAAGAAACAAAGGATAACAGTGAACAACTCCAACTCTGGATATTATATGTAGGAGGTGGGACTGGTTTACCTGATATTGCTGGAGTCAAAACCCCGTCTCCTATGACCATTGCAGCTCCAAAAAGTACAACAACCAGCAACGCGGTCCTCAGCCTTTTGTGCTTTTCAAGGATTCTTTTAAAGGGGGATGAAGCTGCAGTATCCATGGACGGACCACACTTGTAAGCTGAGAGCTCCTCATCAGCAGCTTGCTGGTTAGGAAGTAAGCTAAGCTTCGCATGCCTACAAAGCAGCGAATAGAGAGCAAATGTCCCGCCTGGAGACGCAAAAACAAAAAAAAATATTATATCATCCCGAGGCTCTTTTAAATGGCAGAAGACGAAAGATATAAGTTAGAAAAATGAGTGCACCTTCTCCATTGTCATGGGCACACGGTAATACAAGAAGGTACTTGAGAAGAGGAATCAGCGTGAGGGTCCAGAAAATCAAAGAGAATGCACCAAATACGGCTTCCTCGTTCTGATGCTTGTGCAACTTGCCGATAAATGTGCTAGGATACACATAGAGAGGAGATGTACAGAGGTCACCGTAGACTACACCAAAGCTCTGGTAGGCCAAAATCAAATTCTTCGAGAGATTAACCCACGAAAGCTGAAGGAAGGGAAATTAACAAAAATTCAGTAAGCAAAGGTCGGAGGAAGAATTCCCAAGTGGGCTGGTTTACATACCGAGACAATATGTGACTAGAAATGTAAGAACTAGATGAACAAAAACTCAACTACCAAGATAATAGAGAAATGTAAGCATAAGGTGTGTTTGGTTTGGACAAGGAACTAGTATAACAATGCCCCCCAAAAAAGTAGATGAACAAAAACTCAACTACCAAGACAATAGAGAAAGTGTTATGTTCCGAGGTCTATTGGTTAATTTCTATCGAGGAAGTAGGAGACGCGCTCTCTCTTATGGCTTCTTCCCCATCATCTAGTAAGGAGACACACACACACACACACACACAAATTGCTACGAACAGTTGAAGTGGGGAGAAGGGAACTAACTTGAGAAGGATTCCGAGAGGGGGAGAATCCAGATTCCGCCGCCGCCATCGCCGAATCGCCGTTGTCGAAAGAAGAATCAATTCAAGAATCTGAGGTTCGAGGTCTTGTTACACCTTAAACGCAACCCATCTTCTCTAATGAAACAAACTATTTTGTTTACTCGAAGAGCCGACGAGTTTTGTCTCTCGGCCATCTCTATCCATCTTAATCTTATCTACTAGCAGTACTAAACTTTACTCCCTAATCATCCGTTTTTCATTAAGAATCTCTCTCCCTCGACTTCCTCCCTCTGGCTCCAAATTAGCAAGTTTTTAGACTATAATCAAGAGATTATTCTTCCTTGGGAAGTGAAACAGTGGAACAAAAACAAAAAACTACGTTCTCTCCGTCCTCGGGTTGGGCCCACCTAAAACAAAATACAAGAAAACGTATGGAAAGAACACAACATTTTCTTTTATGGAAAGAACACAACATGATCAGTGAAAGTACATATATAGACCAAACCAATCGAAAGTTGAAATCTACGCTCTGGCTGCTTGTAGAAACTCTCTACCAATACTGGACTAGGTACACTAACCTCCTGGCTTTTAAGGTTCTTTCTCTAATCAGAACCGGTTTTGAAAACATGGCCATGAAACATTTGAAGAGACTTGTTTTAGCAAAAAAGAAAAGAAAAAACATTTGAATACACCCCTAAAAAAGAGTGGGAGCCCAACTTAATCATAATTACAAGAGCGTGAATACGCAGCACATATTTGTTGTGCCAGTTTATAGCCAGCCTTACAAGTTAACTACTGAGCCTTTTACACGAATGCGGTAATGAGTTTTAACAAATTATTCTTTCCGTTTTTCCATACATAACGATCATGTAATTGACTAGGTCTGGAATGAAATGTGTTGATCCTGCTTTATTTAATTTGGCATAAATACACAACATGGAGAGACTTTATCTTATTTCTTCATATAATTTGGTACATAAATAAATACATGGTTAATTAGTTAACATGAACGTTCACTATTATATAACAGGCGACAAAGTCAATGATAAAGAAACGGCACATGCATCTAATCTAACGGAGGAGTTCCTGAAGGAGAGAACCCAAAGATGTGCAGTGCACGCTCGGCAGGACATTGTGGTTTTGGAAATCCCTAAGCTTGGGAAAGAGTCGGGTCAACCCAAGTCACCTAGTCTTCTGCGAAATGTCTGTCCTGAGAAATCAAATCCTTGATGAATATCACAAATATGCACCTGAAAATACATTTAAATGATTTGTTTATATCACCAGATGCTTCTTGGATTCCATGATGCATGTATGTTGTTGTATTAAAGTATTAAACTATCTACAAACTCCTCTTTTGTACTGGTTTTTATCTAATAGATAAATTGGCCAAATTATTTGTATTTTGTTGACTAGAGGGCGTCTCGTCCGATCCGTCGCCCACCTGCCTTTTTATCAATTTGTCTGGTTTTTTTTTTTTTCTCTTTTAAAGTAAATGGGGGATATTAATGTTAATGGCGAGCAGATAGTATGATTGGTTTAGGCACAAGGGACTAGTGTGGATCAAAGACGATTCCTTTGGCCATAATTCTCAGATCATCAAACCAAACTCTGCTTCTTCTGCCTTCATCCTCAACACTAGCTTTCCATTCATGAATCAACTTCATCTTCATCTCCCATCCCCACCTTCTAGATGCCGCACTGTCTCTCCTTCAACACAGCCTCTCCGGAGGCCATTATCGGCGACGACCCTTTTCCCCATTCGTCCCTAGGTATGCGCGTCTTCTCTTTCCCTCTTCTTTTTCTCTTCACTCCAAAGTGCCCACCACGTGTTTGTTGAAATGCCTTTTAACACGAGTTGAGTTTCGTCGGTTGCACAGAGGGCGTGGCCTCCTCTTCCAGAAACGCGTCCAATCCGTCGCCCACCTTTAACCTCAGCCGCGAGTTGGCCCACGCTTTTCAGACCCCCTCGTACCAGGACATACGTTCACGGGTCCACGTGGTTGACCCAACCCAGCATCATCTGCACATCCAACCGGACATCGGTGATCGGACCGAGCTGCTTCTCTCTCAAGTTCTTCAACCAAACAAGGAATGCGTCCAAGAAGCTCTTAGCCACGCCAAGCCAACTACACTCACCCATCTCATCTCCACTTACTTCCAACACAGCGAAAACGCCACCCGCCTTTGCTTGAATCTTTACCAAATCGTCCACAGCGCTCGCCACCTCTACACACCCCTCTTTGACCTCTTCCACATCCTTCCCGTTGATTCCCACGCCATTGACGAGCCCATCTGTAACTTGGCATTCGACGTTTTCCTCAAGCTCGACACTTTTGATAACCCTTTCTCATCTCCTGAATCTCACAGCTTTCGAGACACTCAATTATGCTTCTCCCAGCTGAAGCACAAGCTGGACACCCGTCTCCGTAAGTCTAGGTCACGGGTCCGCCTCCTCCACCATGCCACAGCTGGTTCTGCCTTATGTCTTGTTGCTGCTGTTGTTTGGTTTGCTGCTTCTGCGGCTCTTTTTGCCTCCCTCTCTCATGCACTTCCCACACTTCCCTTGTCGTTTCAGGTCCCCTCTGCAGCCCCTACCTCCCTCACAGTTTCAAGAAGAAGGAGTTAACTAACATTTCTCAGCTCAATGCTGCTGCCAAGGGAACTTTTGTGCTCAACAAGGATCTCGACACCATTGACCGTCTTGTCTCCCGCCTGCACACGGGGATTGAATACGACAAGCTTTTCATTCGGCTTGGATTGGAGAGGGGGAGGGACTTGTATTCAATTCAGGAGATTCTGAAACAGCTTCGCAAGAGTCACCATAACCTCACCCATCAACTCAAGGATCTTGAGGACCATATCTGCCTTTGGTTCACCAACGTTAACAAAGCTAGATCGTTGCTCCTTCAAGAGATCCATCTTCCCCGAATGTAAGCTCCACAACTTTTTCTATCAGCTTTCCCTATTCTTGTTAGTTTGTCACTACCTAACTTTTACGCTGGCCAGCCATGGTAATCTGTAGAGGGAGCAGTTTACTGCCATCTCTTGTCATAAATCATTCAAGATTACAAGATTACAAGGTCAGTGCTTTTTGCAAAACCATAAAAACATATTTCTGGATAATTGGACTTCCAGAGTGTCTCTTGTTATCGTGTGCCTGTTGACCCGATAGTGCTGGAGTCCAAGTACATATGCCTTTGTTTCAATCTAATGAGGTCAATGCTTATTGTGTTAATTGACGGCATGTCATGTGTGTTCTCAGTCAGACCGTGAGGTTAATTAGAGTTGTTTTGGAGGCAGTACAACGGTCTACTTATTTGTTTTTTTTTTTTGTTTTTTGGGATTATTTGACTTAATTTGTTTTTGGTTCTTACAGTAGTCTGAGCTTATGGGGGATGACAACAGGACCAAGGTGGGATATACATAGACGTTGAGCTATCTAAAGCAGGGAATAGAGACTTTTTATGGTCTTCCTTAGAAATTGTTCACAGCCGACTTGCCTGTCTTAAGCAGTAGTTCAATATTGGATGTTGTATTGGTTCACATCATCATATCGGACAATTCTTCCGATGAATTGATTTGTTGCACTTGGATTTAATAACAACCGACTACAGACAGAAACTTAAAGAGTTTTGATGAAATGAGAAGAAGAGAACAAATGTCGAAAAGAAGAGATGAGAAGGTAAATTCAAGAAGGGGTGACGCCCTGTTTGGCCTTGAGGACAAGCTCCTCCGTGGTGGTCCCTATGATCTCGTTGGCTCGCTTCAACCCCACGCAGTAGTACCTTCCAATGGTGTCCCGGGCAACGATCCCCAGTTTCTCTAGCTTCTGGACTGCATCGTCCACATCAAAGTTGCACCTCTCACCAAACTCTTCCTTTATCAGTTCCTCGCACCTCAGATCCAGATCCTATATCCCAAACATTCCAACCAACTCAAGTCAGCACTCGCTAATGATAACAGACAATACCAAAGAGTAAATGATGTACCTCCAAGGTAGCTTTCCCCTGCTCCATTAGTATGTAGAAGGAAATCATCACCTCTTTTACCTGCACGTGCAACCCAAATGAGCCTTTTGTTCCTCCTATTCCCGAGGGATTCACACCCATATGTATATTAGATTCATGCAGGAACTTACTTCTTGCTGAATTACATCATCACACAAGTGTAGTAGCGTTCCCTTCCCGCTGTCTAGTTGTTTATCATACATTGACTGCGTTATCAAGTTCTGGTATGTCGCCATGTTCTGCTGGAACCTGAAGTAAAACAGCTTGCGATAAGTAACTATTCGCTTAACAAAGAAGAATGAAGGCAGGGATATATAGAGAGCACTTAACGTGAAGTATGTTTTAGCACAATAACCAACCACTGTGGAGAGAATGGCAATAATTACCCATGGATCTGCTTTCGGCATCTCAACCGAAGTAAGCACGGCAACCTGTAGAGAAAGTCTATGAGAACCAAGAAAGACATGTAAAACATGAACAGCAACACACACACACACACACAAAATGCCAAGGAGACTAACCAGACCAACTACGGCAGATATCAGAAATTTGACCCAGTCCATTGGAGTCAGTCCAGGGTTTCTTTTCTCAGGCTGCACAAGACGTTAATGTTATTGCAGCAAGTTTGCGTTTTTGCTACAAAATCCAGCATGCAAAGAGAAAGAAGGCAAGAACAGAAACTTACAAGCACAATCTCCATGTCGGCCATAGGAATGTTTTTGAAATGCTTGACGTAAATTCCTCTTTCTAGATTTGTTTTAGAGCTAGCTCGCCTGCAACATCATCAACACGTGCTTGAACCACAAGTTCACAAAGGGACAAATAGCTGAAACAGGACATACATAAACCTTACCTATAAACAACAATCATTCTATCGAATGTAGGCTCCTGTATTGTGAGCTTGCTCAAGAAACTCTTAAAGCTGAATTCATCAAGAGAAAAGCCATTATTATATATGTATATATACAACAAGCAAAGTTGGGTTTGAAAGAAAATCACAACAAGCAAGGGATACTGAGGACAACCTCAATTGTGTATTCTCAAGGCGAATACGCTCCACATACAAGTCCTCATTATCTGCTTCAGGGTTTGTCTCATCATCTTTTTTGGGATCTTTCTTGTGAAGTCTGCTTGACCTATTAGCACGTAACTTCTCTAACCTGTGATCCAAAGTGGTGGTAAACATTGACAAGAAGAAGGATGTTGGAACCCAAAATGTAATCAAAAGCATCATTGTTAAAAACTATGATCTTTAAGAAAGGCTACACTGGGAAACCTGTGCTTACCTAGTGATTCTCAGGAGAGAGGACCAAAAACGTGATATGATCACATCCAGTTTCTCCATGAAAAAGAAATCTGTGGTTCTATCCATTCCAATACCACGTCTGAAGATGACATACTACAAAAATGGGTAGAATAAAATTAGTCTTCTCAGCACATCAGACACATCTCTCGCTCTAGGACCGTCAAGGAAGTATTAAAAAAACTATAATCTTGAAATGGTTATCTACAAACTCAAACCGTACACTATCAGAAAAGTCTGGAAGATTTTCATGTGGGTGCTCCTCAAAATATCTCTTGAGTAGTTTCTTGTCAAGCTTCATCCACCAAAGCAAGGAAAATGGTTTAAAAAAAATACAAGTGGGGAGGATAATGGGATGAGTAAAAACGTCAAGTGCTCTTTGATTAAACCTTTGACTCGTCAACTTTGATGGGAAGATTGAGAAGATACTGCCCAGAGTGTGCAACCTCGATCTCATCATCTGTTGTTATTTTAAAGTTGCTCTTCTCCATAACCTTTTTGAAGGAAAAAAAAAGCACACTCAAGAACACTGACAGACACAACATAAGGACGAAATAAGCAAAATCAAGTGACTACCTGAAACAAGTAAGCGAGGAAATTTTGTTCAAGCACATCAATTTCGTGAGAAGTAAGGTTCTGCTGCTGGAGTTTCTGAGCACCGTGTACAGGATCAAAAAGAGAGTAGAGTTGCTGCAGATACAAAAGCGATGAGAACAAAAGCAAACAAGTTTATAAGAAAAACAGGAGCAGGGGGAAAGAGGTAAACACCATCAAATCTTCAAACTGAAGATTATACCAAGCGCGAACAGTGTATTCAATTCTCTTGCAGAGCTTGAGAAACTCTTGCCTATCATTGCTATGTTCTGCAAAACACGAGCCAGATTATCTGACCAAACAAACAATAAGGGGGCAGAAGACTGGAGCGATTTGTGGAAGTCGAGGCATTAACTTGGGGGGAAATCATTAATTAATTGGCGATCGAATTCAACAAATATATAACCAAAAGCTTTTGTATTCCAGTCTGAGTATGGGGAAGAAGACCTAGCCAAATAGCGAAAGGAAAAAGAAAAAAGAAAGAAGAAGATGGAGGAATTGGAGAAACTGACCAATGAGATTAGCCAAGGTCATGATGAGCTTGGGTTTGAGGATAGGGATGACAGATTCAGGCTCCAGACGAATCGTTTCCTTTTTCCGTTCCGCCATTTCTTGGAACCCAATAAACAGCGCCGGGGAAAAGGAAGAGGGAAGACGAGGAGAAGAAGAATGGGTGAAGAGGAAGCGAAACGGCCCTGTGATTGAGCAAGGCACAACAACACCAAAAGAATCAGAACTAAAGCTGAAGCGTTCGTAACTATGAATTAATGTCGTTTGGGTTGAGGTTACTAGTAACTCAACCGGTCCTAACAACAACGGATCTGCCCTGCTTTGGCTTTTTCTATTTCTGATTTTTAATTATAATAAAAGGTGCTAGTATATTACTATATTATAACTCAAAATTGCAGATTTCATATTTTTTTTTTACCAGTAAAGACTATTTCCTTGCCGACATCCAAAAAGAATAATACTTTCAGACCAATGAAAAATTGCAGGTGAAAATGCAAATGTGTGTTAGAAGACGAAGGTGGGTCGGTCTAAAAGCCGAACAGTAGTGTTGCTGTCTCAAAATCAGCGCGTCTTCTTCTTCCTATGGACACGTATAAATTAGGCCCGTAAAGTTTGATGGGCTTTAACGACATCCAAATAAACGGTTCAAAAGTGGATTGGGAATTCAAACAAACCCAGAGGATCTGGCTGGCCCGTTTAAAACCCCCAAATTAAGATTGGGCTGGGCTTATTCCTCACTTTTCTGTAGATTTGGACAATTTAATTTTTATTTATTTTGGAAGCAAGTCTTTTTCTCATTATTTAATTGTTTTACAAACTGGTTAGAGATCTCTGACTTACCGGATGAATCACAAAAATTAGACATGTGTCAGAATTTACAATCAACATGGCTAAAGAAATCCAAAAAAAAAAATATGATAAAAAATAAATAAAAATAAAATGGTTTGAAAGTATGTTGAAGTTAATTAACAGATGGGATCTGGTGTCAAAAAAAGAAAGATTAACAGATGGGATGACGAAAGACGGGCACATAATCTATATATGTAGAGAGAGAAAAGATGGAGTAGGAATGGGAGGGTAATATGCTTTAGAATATTCGGAAATGGAAGCATAGATTTTACATTTTAGTAGTACAAGGAACATCGATGGCTTACTTTATCCAATATTCCAATTTAGGCTGCAGCCATCATCTAGAGAGAGAGAGAGAGAGAAGGAAGGAAGGACGAAAGAAAGGTCCCCGAGCCAACATGGAAAGAGAGTCCTTTGAGAATATCCGAAAGGGATAATTTGACGTGGCGACGATCCTCAGAATATTCCAAAATCCCTTCTTCTTCTTCTTTTAACAACCCCCTCAAAATCCATCTCTGTCTCACAAATCTTCTCTTCTTATTTGTAAATGATATACAAATCTCCCTAAAATCAGTGTGTTTAGGAGCAATAATGCATAAAATCTCTAATGTATAATCTCTCTAGTTTAGGAAATTAGATACTCTTGACTTGTATTATAAAGGCTGTAACATCGATTTCTCCTTCTTCTCCGAAACTCTTCACTTGAGATCTCTCCCCTCTCTAAAGAGCTAATTAATAATCCTCATTAGAAATGTCTCNTTGACTTGTGTATTGTAAAGGCTGTAACATCGATTTCTCCTTCTTCTCCGAAACTCTTCACTTGAGATCTCTCCCCTCTCTAAAGAGCTAATTAATAATCCTCATTAGAAATGTCTCTGAAAGCCATTCATGTATCAGAAGTACCAAGCCTCGACCACTTCCACGAGAACCCCTCCCTCTGCCCCTCTCGTTTCAAGATCCCCAAGTTTCTGGTGGTTGGACATAGAGGTCACGGCATGAACATGTTGCAGTCCCCGGATCCAAGGTTCACTGCTCTCAAGGAAAACTCCATCCTCTCCTTCAATGCCGCTTCAAAACTCCCTCTCGACTTTATCGAGTTTGATGTTCAGGTTTCCTTTCTTTCTTTCTTTTCCATGTTCGATCATGTTCGGTGTCGGTTCGCTGCTTTTTTTTGTTTGGTTTGGTTTGGTTTGGTTCCACCACGTGACCACCGGCCATACCACGTGTGTGTTAATTCGTTGACCTTTTGTTTTTTTTCCATCTTTTTTTTGATTAAACGCAGGTCACCAGAGATGGCTGCCCAGTCATTTTCCACGACGACTTCATCTACTCCGAAGATAACGTAAGTCGCCGTTTAGGAATTATGGAATCTTGATGCTAATGTTCGATCACCGATACTAAAATAAAACAAGAAATCTGATGAATGGAACAGGGAGTGGTGTACGAGAAGAGGGTCACGGAGGTTAGCTTGTCGGAGTTCATGTCCTACGGGCCACAGAAGGACACAGGGAAGGTAGGGAAACCACTGTTAAGGAAGTCAAAGGAAGGGAAGATCCTCAAGTGGAGCGTCCAAGGAGACGACTCTCTCTGTACTCTCCAGGAGGCTTTTGAGAAGGTGGAGCCCAAGCAGGGTTTCAACATCGAGCTCAAGCTTGACGACAACCTCGTCTACCCATCCGATCATCTCTCCCGTCTTCTTCTCCCAATCTTGCAGGTACCACAACACAGACTGTGATTAGGTTCCTTGGTTGGCATCAAAAAAAGTCAATTGCCTGATTGGAACATGACATGACAGGTGGTGTGTGATTATGGAAAAGACAGACCCATCATCTTCTCCAGCTTTCACCCCGATGCTGCCCTTCTCGTCAGGAAGTTGCAGAGCACCTACCCAGTAAGAACCCTGCATCTCTGATTCAAAAAGCTAAGCTAGGCGCTTTACACCTAACTTGTCTTCTGTGGAATGTAAAACAGGTATTCTTCTTGACTAACGGAGGAACAGAGGTGTACTACGACGTGAGAAGGAATTCGATGGAGGAAGCAATCAAAGTATGTGTAGAGGGAGGCCTTCAAGGGATTGTGTCGGAGGTAAAGGGCGTATTCCGGAACCCGGCCGCCGTCAACAGGATAAAAGAATCCAAGCTCTCTCTCATGACATACGGCAAGCTCAACAACGTAGCTGAGGCGGTGTATATGCAGCATTTGATGGGAATAGAGGGAGTCATAGTGGATCATGTGGAGGAGATGACAGATGCTGTGAGGGAGATGATGAAGCCATCCAACAGAGATGCTCATGATACTAAGCTAAAGCCAAACTTCTCTGAGAGAGAGCTCTCCTTTCTTCTCAAGCTCATTCCTGAGTTGATACAGCACTAAACTAGCACTTCCTCCTCTAGTTAGGATCTCTAGCTTTTGTGTTTGACCATATAGGAAAAATTTGACAATGTGGGTGCTGCTGCTGAGAGCCCCAAATGTTTTATGGAATATGAGTAAATGCGAATTTACCAATAACCAAAATGCCCTTTGATTGATGAATCTAATTGTGTAAAGGTATTCAAAAGTGGAAAGTGGGGACTTGGGTGCCGAGACCGTGCTGCAGGTGATAGCGAAGACGGGGCAAGATAGGTCTGTAAGGATCCTCCACCCTTCTCTGCTTCACGAACTCTATGCATCTCTCAACCTCCTTCTTCACCTCTGCGTACACCTCCTTTGCCTTGTCTCTGTCCCTCAACTCTTCCTCTCCCGTCTCTATCTCCTTCCCAAAGTAGTAATAGTATCTCCCTGGCCACTTTGGTATCACTCCTGGAATGTGCATGTCTTGGTTTCCCTCTTCTCCTTCCACGCTTCCCCTTTGCAACACAAACCATGTCATATGTCATCCATTTCCACAATTAATATCACCAACGTACGCTGCTCTCTATTCACATTACCTCACCTCCGGGCCTTCCGCTGTCACTCTTTTTAGCACCTCTTTAACAATCGGAACCTTTATCTGGTCATTGTAGTCCACAACTACCTGCATTCGTTACATACACGGTCACACCACCTATATATTACACATGGTTGGATACACAAAAATGTGCTTACTTTTAAGAAATCATCTTCTCCAACCCCACAAAAGGGTACTATTTTGGCTCCAAATTTGGCTGCGGCTCTCACAAACTCCGCTTTCTCTGGCCACATCAGCTTGTATTCTTCTCCCTGTTATCGATTAAATTGTGATGACCACTACCACAGCAACACAACACAATGATGACATGACAACCATTTTCAAAGTATCTGCTGCCATTTATGAGACAAACGGAGTAGATATAACTACTCACCTTGCGGTGTAGAGCTTCGCGGATGCCTCCTGGAAACAACAGAATATGGGATTTTGCAGACAAGAGATTATGGAGGTGAGTGGCTGAGATGGGGACCGACCCCATCATCCTGAGCGTGTCGTAAACAGACACATCAGGTAACAACCCATCTCTCAGTCTCGTAAACATCATAGGATGCACGAGAGGCCGCAAATTGATGTTCCTCTCGTGAACAAATTGACCCGGGAGTGATATTTTGTCACTCGCCAGTAGCATATGATTGCCCACCAACAGCACCGGTCCTTCCGATGGTATTCCCCCAAGCCCCCTCACCACTTTCCCATCTTCTGTAGTCGACAGAAACACAGGGCCCATGATCACCTCCAGGAGCCTATACCGTTACAAAAGAAATCAACATCAATCAAATCAGTTTCTTTACTACTGTAATAATCATGCAAGACATTTTGGGACATGATGTGTATGCCTAGTAACCTGTTGACCCCATAACATTTGTTAAACTCAGAGAAGGTTGGTGGGATGTAGTCGGAGATGTAATCCTGATGAGACCCACGCCGGTAAAAAGAAGTGGCCTTTATGATACTGACCAGATCAATGCCGTCCTCCTGTCACATCCGAACGCAAAAGGAGATGTTTATGAAGCCATCTTGAATGAGATGAAACTCAGTGTTTGGCCATTGTATTTGATTGGAGAGAACCGATATATATATATATATATACCAGAAAAAGGCAATGGCCGTTGTCTTTGAATGAACGGACTTCACATTTAGGCAGTTTTTTGCGAAGTCGTCTGCCTTCACATTTACTGGGTAGTATTTGGTCATTTCCGCTGTAATTGACAAGCAAGTTAGCAAACCTACTCTGGTGGAAATTTCAATGATTGTCAGGGGATACCACGAACCTGGATAGAATTAGAGTCTGGGCTTGTACTAGATGAAGATGTGAATTGGCAAACAGTGCAGCGGCATCAAGCAACTTGAGCTTCCACAGAAGTGTTTCTCTCCGAAATGTATCAGCTAGGATCTGCATAGTCGTGAGATTCTTAACCAAATTTGACAACATTGGAAAACTAAAGACCTACCATAAAAGAGTTTGTCACCTACAGAAGTGAATGCGGATGTTGTCACCAAATCTTGATAAATGTTTGCAGCTGTTTCATTCTCCGGAAGTCCCCTGACCCAGTGAGCAATCATCCTTTTTAAAGGGCCACCTTAAAATTTCAATAGAGCTTAAAAACCATGTCTTATATCACCAAAACTCGCATGTTATACACTCGAACCAGATTTCAGATTTGGATTGGAGTTTCTGAAGATGCTGTGGCCATCTTGAGGCATTGTTTTAAATTAACGGAAGGGCCCATTGGTTTCTCAGAGTTTCAAAATATGTGAATGGATAAATTTAAGCTAACCTGGAATCAAGCCTAACACGGAAGGAAATGCAAGATCAAGTTGGTCGGGCAAGACTTTAAGCAGGGGAGCAAGATGTTGCAGCGAAGAATTTCCAAATGATGTAGCTGCAAATTCAACAGTAGTAGTCTTTAGATCAAACTCGACGAGGTGGTGAGACTTGTGTTCAAGGTATTAGGAATAACAAAGGCCTTTCCTTCATTTCTTTCCCTATTAAGTCATGAAAAATTGGAGTTTTGGCATTAACGGTCAGCCGCTAAAGTCATTCGCACTCATAGTTGGCATATAATCATGTAAGCGATATATCAGCGTGAAATTGTGAAAAAGATATGAACTAAGCAGCCACTAGACTGAGGATGAAACATCAAAGTTTAACACCTCAAAATGCTAAAGTCCTAGTAACAAATGAAGATCTATTAAGACAACATCAACGTCACCTGGGTTTGAAAGAATCAAGACAAGATCAATGTCAGGGTTGCAGGCTGCAACGGCGAGTGCTATGCAGGCGCCGAGAGATTCCCCAACAAGATAAATGGGTTTACCGGGAGACCGTCGACTTTCAGATTTGACAGTTGTTTCAACCATGCCTACTAGATCTAAAGCATTGAGCATGTGTTAGATAACTGATCTCTGTAATACACTCCAAAACAAAGAATATAAACAGTAGACACAGAAAGCAATAGAAGAAATACCTTGGAATGCAGTACGATTACTCGGTGGTATGTGAAGGCACCAGATATCGAACATCCTTGAGACACATGAAAAAGCAAGCATATGCCTCAGCAAAATCAACCATCGAAAATTCAAAAACTTATGGATGAGGCACTCACTGTCCAAGTTTATGGTGCTGTCTTATGAGCCCGAGTCCATTTCCGTCGATACCTACGCTAGCCATCAAAATGGTTTCTGAGTTTTGTCACTGATAGCTCAATTAATCAGGGAAGACTAACCAGGTAGGAAAAGAAGGAGCGGGGCGCGGTCACATGGAGCCTTGCTTCCGAGGGGAGAGAACCAGCGAGACGGGCTGTTGTCTTCCGGTCTGATGAAATCCCTAGCCGCCTCGAGGTAGTCCCACAAGCTCTTAGAGGATCGCTGCTCGTAGTCCACAAGCCTCCGTATTCTCCCCTGCTCCGAGCTAAATGCGGTGACAGAAACGGAGAATCGGCGGCGTGCCGGGGCCGGGGGTAGGGCTACTCCAAGGGGCTGCTTGTGCTTCTCTCCGTTGCGTAAGCCGACGGTAGAGAGCATGTGAAATCCTGTGGCCGCCATGGAGAGAAGAAGAAGATGAAACTAGTTCAGGTGACGCGTGAGAGTCCTCCATGAAGGAAGGAATTTTAAAGATGGCTTTTTTCTTTTCTTTTTTGGGTTTGTTTCTTCTCTCTGTTTTCCGGCAAAACGAAGAACTCATGACTTAACGGTCTCTCTCCTCCATCCCTCGCACGTGCTGCTTTCATTTTCAAACCGGCCTCGCACATGGACAAGTGGCCCGAGAATAATTTAATGGGCTTTGATCCTCTTTTAGTTTGGCCCACGAATGAGTTCCTTTTTTTTCGAACAAAAAACTAGACGGAGAAAAATTATCATTCCAATCGTAGATCTCTCTCTCTGTTTAGCATTTGCGTTTCATTTTTGGCCTAAACCTAGAACGGAGAAGAGCAGATTCATGGCGATCCCCGTAGCTAAACTTTTGATCTCCGCCATGGCGGTCTTCATGCTTCTTTCAGCTTCTTTGGCGACCACGGAATTACCGTTCATGGTTGTCCACAAGAAAGCGAGTCTTAACAGAATCAAATCTGGCGCCGAACACGTTTTGGTTTCTATCGATATCTACAACCAAGGAACCTCGTCAGTTTTCTCTTTCTCCTTTGCCTTGTCGTGTTTGGTTGGAATTTCTGATTTATAAAATTCAAGTCAATGCGTCATTTTGGTACATATTTGGCTTGCTCCTCATCACTCGCAGTGTTTGATACTATAAGATCGTTTGAGGACTTTCTTTGCTTTTGCACAGACTTGCGATTTTTGTTTATTGATTGATTGATTCTGTGTGTTAAGGGTTACTCATGAATGCCGCTGATATTTTGCTGCTGAATCTCAGGACGGCCTATGATGTGACTCTAACAGACAGTAGCTGGCTTAAAGACACATTCCAAGTTGTTAGTGGAAACACTTCAAGATCATGGGAAAGACTTGATGCGTGAGTTCCTTTCTTACCCATGCCAATAACATTAGTGCAGTGCCACCAAAATGTGACTATTCACTTTTGCCTGCAGTGGAGGTGTTCTGACTCATTCTTTCCAACTGGAGGCCAAGGTTAAGGGAATTGTCTACGGTTCACCTGCACTTGTTACTTTCCGCATCCCCACCAAGACTGCTCTACAGGTTTGACATTCGTAACCTTTCTTCATTACTCTCAAGTATCAACAATTTTGTACTCGTCTCCAACTTCTCTGTCATTATTCTTCCCTCTCACACCACCCATTGTACAACCTTACCATGTACTGGCAACTAAGAGCTCTCCTTCCTCTTCCAGTTAACATCGTGCTCTTATAATTTTGTTGCTTGTAGGAAGCCTACTCAACTCCAATACTACCTCTAGACATCTTTGCGGAAAGACCTCCGACTGATAGATTTGACTTGGTAAAAGTTGCTTCCAAACAACTTTTCTCGTAACCATTTCCGTAACCTCATGCTCAGTTATTAACTTCCCATTGTTCCCTTGTGTTGTTCCATGGATGTTGCTCTCGCTGCTCTCAAAATAAAAATTTTAGGCCAAGGTAACCTGATGCCTAATTCTCCTTGTATACTTGTATTAGAAAATCCTCATCAGATGTCATCTCTCTCTGTCTTACCTGTTAAACTATACCTTGTGTTGATCCTGTTACAGAGGTTGGTGGCTAAATACGGATCACTCGTTTCGGTGATCTTGTTTGTGGTTCTGTTCATTTACCTGATAGCTACACCGTCCAAGTCCAACGCAGCCAAAGCAAGCAGTAAGAAGAAGAGGTAAGTTGAGGGTTGTGAAGCCGAGAAAGATGAATTTTGTTGGGATCATGTGCTTGGCAGTTAAAACACAGTTTCCAAAAACTTGTAAGATTTATACAACAGGCGTTGGTGTGTTGAGAATGCAGAGGACTGACTGTTTCAGAGTCTCTTTCCGTTTTGCACCTTTTGCTAATTGTTTTAGATACACAGGCGTTGGTGGGTCTTTTTAATTTGCTCCACTTTTTGCCTGCTTTATGATTTAGAATGAGCTTCATTGGATTTTAAAATGCAATATACAAATTTTTAATTAGGCCAGAGTATGATATTAGAATTGAATCTTTAATATTATTTGAGTGAAGAAACGCTCAAAATCTCACAAAATTAGATAATTCATAACTGACTGTAAACCGAGCCCATCCCGTTAACTAAAAGCCGGGTACTGTATATAAATTGTTCACTTCGGGCCTCTTAGTTTTTTTTTCTGACATTTGGGACTCGCATGATATAACCTTTACAGAGAAAAAATAAATAGAACCTTTGAAGAGAGTGTGTGGACAAAAAAAACAGCAAGAAAATGGAAGAAGCGAAAATAGCAGTAAGCACGTATAGCCCACAGAACATTATCCTGATTTCGGGAACACAAAAATGGTTTCTTTTTGCACTGATCAACTTGGAATCAGGCCGAGTTACTCAATCTTTTCATCATTGTCCGGTTTTTTAATTTTTTTTGAAAAAAATGCTACCGTAAGGAAGTCCGTTTCTTGTTCGTCATTGTTTAGGCATTTGCTTCAGCAGGAGTGATGGCAGCCGCTGGAGCAACACCACCAGTGGTTGGACTGAAAGAAAAGAGAGATTAATTAGCGGTTGAGAAGAAGAGCCTCTGAAACGGAGTACAGATGCAAAGGAGTGGACTTACAGGCCAACAAAGACTTTGAAAGCATCGTAGATACCCCACTGTGCTCCCGTCAATGTCCCTATCATCACAATTCGTAGAGGCAAACCTCTTGTGAATAGACCCAACAACCCTATCTTCTTCACCGCCTGTTGAAAGGACACATGACAACATTGTTCCAACACTAAGTAATATCACACACAAGTTGCATCGCGTTAGAGATAGAAACAGAGACAGAGAGACTTACATCTCCAACGGTTGCTCCTCTGGCGTTGTTGAGGAAGGACACTAAATTATCTGCCGGATGAGAGACTATAGCACAGAACACGCCAGCAACATAACCTCCTGCGAAACTCACCCCAAGTTGTAGACCCTTGCTACACTGGTCCTTTGGCCTCGGGATTGCATACTTGTAGATCATCTCCACAATGGTCTCAAAAGAAGCAAACTTCATCATTGTGTCTGTTACAAAGGTAGATTTCATTATCACATTTTGCAACTAAATCAGTCACTAGGGTATTCATGAGCCCAACTCATTCAATACAGTAGTTGTAAAGCTGAGGGCACTACTTACAAGGAATCTGACGTCCCCAGAGTGGACCAATCCCCTTGTATAAACTGCAAAGAAAAAAAAATAGGAATCAGGCACAAAGGCTTTGTGTTAACACGAGAGAGAATGATATTGGGAACTCAAGCCGCTTACCCTCCCACACCTTCAGACTTGATAAACTTGGGGAATCCATCAGACATTCCCCTGGCAAAACCAGGCTGTGTCTGAACACGAACCTTCACAGCCTCAAATGGGCAAAGAGCAACATCTGCAATGATCTCAGCAGAAGCAGAACCAGCAAGGTAGATGAGGGTTTTGTATTTGGCAGTGTACTCAGGTCCAGCAAGATCAGAGTAGTACTTCTTAAAAAACTCGTAGAAACCAAACTTGCAGGCACCCTGAGCACTGTAGCCCAACAAAGTAGGGACCCATCCACGGAAGAAGCCCCTGGCTCCCTGTTCTTTCAGCAAAACTCCAAATCCGGATGAAATGCTCTTGTACTTTGCGGGATCAATCTAAAGGGAAGATAGTCAGTTTTAACACTCGGTTTCGAGCAAGGTGATTGATATCATGTGCATCATAGGAGACACACGAAACTGACACTGTAGGTTAAAAAGTAACGAGACTAAAAGGTATCTACTTCTCAAAAGACGCGTTGTGGACCCATACATTCACATCTGACAGTGCAAAGAAATGCATATACAGCAAACCAGGCAAGTAAAACTCTTGAGAAAAGATTCGAATTTAGTCAGAAAATGTATATCCGAAAGGAAGGAGTTAGATGCATCACAGAGAGGAAATGGCAGAAGAGATTAACATTGGGTCTATCAGATAACGGATCTATCAAAACCTAGAGCACAGATGATTCGAGATAGCTCGAACGTATGACGTAATAAAAAAAATAAAAAAAGATGTGTGGAGCAAACCTGCATATTGCACTTGACAAGATCAAGAGGTGTAACGGTCATGTGAGTGAGACCGCAGCTGAGGATCCCACCGAAGGTACAGGCGGCGTAGAAGGCCGGAGAATACATCTCGATCCTCTTCCCGGGCTCGGTGGGAGACGCGATAAGGAAATTCTTCTGGGAGAGCATAGTCGGAGAGGAACGCGGCGGCGGGGAGGGAGATTTCTCGAGATTGGGATTGGAGTTCACCATCTGATCGAGAAGGAAAGACCTGGGAGAAGGAGAAGATGAGTAGAGGAAGCTAGGGATCAAGGAAGAATGCTTTGGAGATTCCATGGCCGGAGGAGAGGAAAGGAAATGAGCAGAGGCAGCGTAACACTCTCGGAAGAAGTCAGATCTTCCTCTTCGGCCTCCTCTTATCGAGAGAGAGAGACACAAACCCTCAATAGCAGAAATGGCATATTCCCGAGAATGCCATTTTATTACATGAAATACAAATCAAGGCCCACGGGTTTTTCTATGATCTATTAAAGGCCCGTATATCATTCTCCCTTAGAAGGTAAGAGGAAGCCCAGGAATACCGTAATTGGACCTTGATTGCTTGCTCGCTGCTCTCACATTCGTTCCGTAGCCATCAACAAAAACAGACCCAGGCATGACTTCAATAAACAGTGTCTTGTTTCTCAATTCATATAACCAAGCTGGTGCGTGTTGTTCCCGCACTTTCATAAATATTCAAACATTTGCCGTTAACCACTATTAGTATTACACACGATTGATTCTACTCCTAATTCATGCCATAATAATCACACTATATATCTGATGGTTTTTTAAAAACTGGCTACTTTCTTTCTTCACTCAGCTTTAAAAACATTATTAATCCTTCGCACATTGAACGATCGATCATCTCTATTTGAGTGAGTACGTATTTTTGGTCGATTGCGTATTCCTCTAGTGAGAATAAATACATAAGCATCCCACTGAATTTTAAAACTCTTCACTGATGCCACGTGTTATGCAGTATGCATGTATTGCTAAAACGTGAAATTCTTTTTTATCAAAAATATCAATAATACTAATAAAAATTAGACATTGCCTATGAGTAGGTGGCCACGTTTTTTCGATTTACCATTTGCTACACCCCCTCAACCTCCTAAGGGTTCACTAATTAACCAAAGAGTTTGAATTATATATTAAGCAGATTCGTCATACTGTATGTGTATGAAATAAAAATAAATATATAAATAATAGTGAAGTCGAATGATCGTTCGAATGGTGGTGGGTTTTTTTACACATTAAACAAAATTCATTTTGGCCTTGCTCACCCAAGGCTCGAGTTCACTCCGGAGCCGTACGATCGTTTTAGCTGGGATCTTGACCGTCCATATCAGGAAGGGTAGACCAAAGGCAGTGTGTTTTGGTTTTGATCTTGACTCGATAATCTGACCAAAACCAAAACCACGTATTGTCGTCGTCTTGCTACAGAGCTCTCAAAGCTTTGTCTGTTAACTGGTATGCCACTTCTCAATCTCCTCTGCATTAATCTGCTTTTTCTTTCAAGAAAAGTTTCATAGTATTTTGTTCATGCATTTAGCCTTCTTGTAAAAAAATATCCCTCTTAATTATAGAGTCATTTATTCTGATATATTTTGTTCCTTTAAAATGGATGAGTAATGGATAGATATCACGTGATGAACAAAATGAATTTATGATTTTCGAGATCTTGAGTTTAAAAAAAAAAAATTGTTTCTTGCAGTGAACAAGCAAACTCCATAATTAATTTGTCGAAATCATAACAGCATTCCGTCTCTGAATACTAAGCAAACTTCACGGTCGTCTTATTCAGAACTAATCGGAGGAATGGCGGCTTCAATACACTACTTGTGCGGAGTGAAAACTTCAGGACTTGCCTTAAACTCAAAAAGGATTGAGTTTGGCTCAAAGGGGATGGATTTCTCAGCTCTCGTGTTCTCTAGAAACAAAAATCACTCTTGTAGGAAGAGAGCTCTAAGAATTACCTGTGAAGCTGGAAGGGTGGAATTGCTTGAGAGAAAAGACTCTTCGGAGACTTTCAAATTAAACAAAAGTGAGAAAAAACTGACATGTGTGATGAAATTCGGTGGCTCTTCAGTGGGATCAGCAGAAAGGATGAAACAAGTTGCCAATCTCATACTCAGCTTCCCAGATGAGAAGCCTGTTGTTGTGCTATCAGCAATGGCAAAAACCACCAATAAGCTTTTGATGGTACGTAAAATATATATAAAAAAGAAAGTCGTCAACTCATCTTTTTGTACCTTTTTTACTTGTTCCTTTTGCAACTAAACTTTAAAAAAAATTGTGATGTGGCTTTCATTAGGCTGGGGAGAAGGCCGTTTGCTGCGGTGTCACCAACATAGACACTATTGAAGAGTTGAGCTGTATAAAGGAACTCCATATAAGGTTGAAGAAAACAGATATTTATATTGGCTCTTTATTTCTCTCTATGTATATTCAGTTTTAATTCCCAGCTCTCAACCTTTTGCTTACTTCTCATGGGAAATCAAATTCTCTTAATGTCCAGGACTGCTCACGAGCTTGGAGTGGGAACAGCAGTTATTGCAAGTAAGTGCCCTACATTACTTGTCTTTCTTCAATAATTAACGGTTGAAAATGTTGATATGTCTTCAAACTTCAGTTTACTTTTTTCGATTTGCTCGAGATTTGTTAGTATTTTATACTATATCTTAATCTTGCTGTCGTTTAATCTATTTGCAGAACATCTAGAAGGCCTCGAACAGCTTCTGAAAGGCATTGCAATGATGAAAGAACTAACTTTACGCACAAGAGACTACTTGGTTTCATTTGGAGAGTGCATGTCCACAAGGCTATTTGCTGCGTATCTAAACAAGATTGGCCAAAAAGCACGCCAGGTATGTTACCTTGAGTCTTTTAGAGACCGCATGCAGGTTGTTGTTTTATGACTTGATGAGTTTTGCTTTGGCAGTATGATGCATTTGAGATCGGGATCATCACCACAGATGACTTCACAAATGCTGATATTCTTGAGGCAACATATCCAGCAGTTTCAAAAAGGTTACTTGGTGACTGGAGCAAGGAAAATGCAGTCCCCGTTGTCACAGGCTTTCTTGGAAAGGTTGGTTTGAGCTGATTTATGAGTTTATGGCTTTTAAGAAGAAGAAGAAAACATTTGATCACTCTGGCATATATGTAGGGATGGAGATCTTGTGCTGTTACTACGTTGGGTAGAGGAGGTAGCGATTTGACTGCAACAACAATTGGGAAAGCTCTAGGTCTGCGGGAGATCCAGGTAGCTGATGCATGTGTTTACCAAGATTGATTCGATAATCAGGCAAGAAAGGAATTATATTGTGATCGATCATATGTGGTGCAGGTCTGGAAAGATGTGGATGGAGTTTTGACTTGTGATCCAAAGATATACTGCGGAGCTCAACCCGTTCCACACTTGACATTTGATGAGGCAGCTGAGCTTGCTTACTTTGGTGCCCAGGTAACCTAGACTTGTTGTACCAGAGAGACTGTGAAGCAAAGGATATATAATCTCTCCCCCTCTTTCGTCGCAGGTCTTGCATCCACTTTCCATGCGGCCAGCGAGAGAAGGGAACATTCCTGTAAGGGTTAAGAACTCTTACAACCCCACTGCTCCAGGAACTGTCATCACTAGATCAAGAGACATGAGCAAGGTTCGTGAAAACAATTGCATCATGAGTATGTTTATATCACATCATGATCATGACCTCTTCCTCATTACCTTCTCCTAGGCTGTACTGACCAGCATCGTTCTGAAACGTAATGTTACCATTTTGGATATCACTAGCACCCGTATGCTAGGCCAATATGGCTTCCTTGCCAAGGTAATAAACCTTAACTGCAATTGACGGCAATGTTTTCATTTTTCCTCCTCCCTTGGATCGCTCATTGTACGTAACTTCTTCTCTTCCTTTTGCCACAGGTGTTCTCCACATTTGAAAAGCTGGGCATATCTGTGGACGTTGTTGCAACCAGTGAAGTTAGCATTTCCTTGACATTGGATCCTTCAAAGTTCTGCAGCTGAGAGTTAATTCAACAGGCAAGCTTATATATGGCTTTGTATTTAATGAGAGAATATTCTACTTGTTCTTGAAGCATAGATACAATCAAATCAAGACTCATATTGTATTTGCAATTCTTGGCTATGTGACAGGAGCTTGATGACGTGGTAGAGGAACTTGAGAAGATTGCTACTGTTAATCTGCTTCAACACAGATCAATTATCTCTCTCATCGGAAATGTTCAGCGGTCATCCTTCATATTAGAAAATGTTTGTTATTGCTCTCTTGTGTATATTTATATGATTTGTTATTCGGTAATTAGTTATGGTTAGTGACTTACCATATGAACAACAAACAGGGCTTCCGAGTTCTTCGAACCATTGGAATTAATGTCCAGATGATCTCCCAGGGTGCATCTAAGGTCAAATTATCTCTTTCAAATTCTCTTGCATGTATATGATTCTATTAAGAAAAGAAAAACAAGGTTTATGGGACACTCGTCTGAATTTTGTTAGTCTGTTTTGTCATGATCAGGTAAACATCTCGCTGATAGTGAATGATGATGAGGCAGAGCATTGTGTGAAGGCTCTCCATTCGGCTTTCTTCGAGACAGGCGCCTCCGAAGCGGCTTCAGAACACGAGCCTAACTACATTGCTGCCTCCTCGTGAAACCTCTAGTTGCGATTGGTATTAGGAAACAACACTCTCATTCTTGTTGTGGTGTAATATAATGTAATTTGATGGGAGCTGTACTGGATAAATGAATAAGTGTTTCCTATTTGAATGCTTACAACATCAGTTGAGGGTACAAAATCTCAATCCAAAATAATACTAAGAAAATGATTGGATTGTACTCTAGAGCTTCTTTAATGCGAGTCACCACCAAGTAATCACCACAAGAAAATGATTGAAGACTCAAGTGATGAAATATTAATGTGGTTCACGTAAGACCATCTCCATTGGAGAAATCCATCAGGGGTTTTTAACTAATTTTTTATTATAAATTTTCTGTCATTTAGTTCTAAGAACTTTTGTAAAAGATCTTAATTTTATCTTCTTCCATTGGTAACATCTTTAATGGGATTTTTAAAAATAAAAAAATTAATATTTTAAAAAATATTTTATTGTAACAAGAAAACAAAGCAACAAGACTTGAGGCGATTATGATGGCAGTGTTCGCCGATTATCTCTTTGATGTGTGAACGAAGATGTTCAGGGGTTTCCATGCATCTCAACGCTTGTTGATGCCGCTGCCGCTTCAGGTCTTCGACAATCTTTTTGGTTGATCCAAGGGATTCCAGAAAATCTAAAGTTTCTAACTCTTTCATAATCAGATCCTTCTCGAGCTCCGCTGCCTGTTTTTCAATCCTCTGTATGTCAAATTCTCCCACACCGCCCTGAAAAATGACAAACCAACTAACATCCAAACTAATGTCTCATGCTTTATAGCTCTCACTCCATAATCTATAGTAACATTTTTCTTGTCATTCTCATGCTTAACCATCTAACTGGTCATACCTTCAAAATCAAAGCAAGATTCTGCTTTATAGCGCTCAATAGTTTGCGAGTTTTAGAAGTAAATTGTCCCGTATATGCATACAACGATTAACACATAATGACATGGTCGTAGATAACAATTCAAGACGACCTTCAAACTGTGAAATTCATTATGATGATAAAGTTTTGAATTTTCTACTTAGTTCGAGTATAAACCACCTATAATATGGAAGGGTTTCCATTAAGGATTCGATAATCGGCACCAAATCGAATTAGCTATCAATTATTAGCATACACAAGACATATAATGAACATACACAAGACATAATGAACATACATTTCAAAATTTCAAAGTATAGCACTTACAGATGCATTCCTCAACAAGCAACAAATCGACATTGCAAATCGGAGATTAGAAACAGCACTTATGTAATTGTCTCCGAGGTTGAAGGGAACCCAAGAGCCACGACGACCACCAAATCCGGTTACCGCCTTCTGATCGGACTCGAACGGTGGAGAAATGTTGATTTCAGCTCCTCTCAAGCCTCCTCTCCTTGTATTCGCCGTGTTAAGATTCTCGGACCCGGATTCAATTCTCACCTCCCTGATTCTGGGTGTGCCCGGATTCGCCTCCGGCGCAGGGATCTGAAACCTCTCCGCCATTTTCCGCCTCGAGAACCAATTGGTTTGTTGTCCAATTCAAAGGGAAACAGGATTAAAGAGAAACCCATCACTGTAATCATAGTTACTGCCCAGAAGCAAACAATAAAGAAAAGAGCTCTTGAAGCTTCTGGGTCCTTGCTTCCTCTCTCCATTGATTCTTTCCTCTAGCAGCAAGAGAAATCGAGAGGGAGATTGAGATTGAGAGATCGAGAGAGAGAGATTGAGAGATCTCGAGAGATTGAGATCGAGAGAGAGATTGAGATTGAGAGATCGGGAGAGAGAACCTGATTCCGAATTCATGTAGAAAAGAGGCTAGACATCTTGCAAATTGATGTAGAGATGAATCGATTCATCAATCGGACATCTCGTCGACCTTTGCCATTGAAGACGGCGAGATCGTTTTTCATATTTCTTTGTATGTATCGGAACAAACAGAAGAAAGAAAGAAAGAAAAAAATTTCCTTTTTTATTCTTTACACCCATCCAACAAATTATTGACACGTTAGGGTCTTTAATATTTTCTAAAAACTCTTCCCTAAAATACGTTTGCTAACTTAATAACCTATTAATCATTTTTTTAATTATTTTTTGCTTTAGAAACTCTTTAAGAAACCTGTTAAATACGCTAATGGAGATGCTCTAAACCCACTTATAAAGCAGAACCTTGTTGATTCCACTAGCCTAACAGTTTCCCATTTCCCTGCAGCTGCAGCAACGTCCCTGAGAACCAAGGTCCAAATCCAAATCAAGGGGAAAGCCCACTAACAAACCCCAAAAAGCCCGAAATACCTGATATGTTATTTTCCCGAAGTTGTAAAATTAAAAAAAAATTAAAAAAAGTAACGAACCATGTGAATTCGATTAAGAACCAAGCATAACAGACAATCTCGTGATCTGAAATCGCTTTTTACGCATCTATTTAAATTATATATAAGGATTTCAAATTCCAAAGACGAACATAATAAACAGAAGCAAAAGCAGAGGATGCGTTGACTGTTTCAAAGGGAATGAAGACAAGGAGATAGATGCTCATGCTTGTCACGCTTAAGCTATTTAGCATATCCATTTACTTTTAAGCTTTAAGCTATTTAGCATATCCATTAACAACAGCATGTTTTCAAAACTCTCTCTCTCTCTCTCTTTTTCCTTTTTTGGTTGTAGTAACGTAATTTTTTTTTTTTTTCATCAGGTGTTATATTTATTCCAAGTAACATAAAATATATATTGTATACTATCCAATACAATATGGAACTAAATATCTTTCCTCGACTATATTTAAATGTTGATATATCAAAAGGGGGGGGGGGGGGGAGGAGATACACTATTATGAGAGTGCTAAATTAGTGCTAGCAATGAAATGCATTTATTTTATTTTTTTATCATCGATAACTTACACAAATTTACGTGTACTACAAAACCTCGGTATATCATAGTATGGAATTTTAGTGGAGAGCTTACTTTATCGATGGGTATTATTTGCCATAAAATTATAAGATTCAATATTGTGATTAATTATCGGATAAAAAAGGTTCATTATTACTAGTAAGGAAAATAAACAGAGAGAGAGAGAGAGGGTGATGTGGAGGACAATTGCGTAGACGGTCAACGTTAGGATAACGTCAGCAACGAGATGAGGCAATCAAAGGAGCAAAGGCTGAGCAAATAAAGCCGTCTTGTCGGTTACTCCTTTAACGGCCATTCTTTTTTTTTCTCATATTTAATATTCGGGGTTAATTGCTTCTCTTCTTTTATTAAAGCTGCACTCACCAAGATTTACCCTTTTGCCCTCTCTCTTTAAGTAGTAGCAGTATCCCCGGTAAAAAGGGTAAAAGTAACAACACACCACGAACGCGTGGAACGTTTTTACTTATTCTATTTGTTGTTCCATTCCACCACCATGCATCATACATTACACCATACATATAAAAGAAATATTTTTTTCTTTGGTAACGAATATGTTGCTGCTGACAAATAAAAAAGACGTTGTATTTAAAATCAATCAGTCGGCGGTTACGGAGAAAGCAAATGCAAAAATCTTCTTCTTTTTTTTTTAGTAATATAACGTCGTCATATACATTAGCGCCATCTAAATCCCAATCCTTGTTGTATGGATATAATAAAACTCAAAGATGGACGTGGGAACGAAAATGTTCAAAAACAAAAGATGGAGGTGGGAATTAAGGTCATCTGACTAAATCCCAATCTTTTGGTATGCAATTCTACTTAATACAAGTCTATTAGTGTGACTGCAGATTTCATATCTCTGCTCCCTAATGACTACTGTGACTCTGTTTAAGCGGAAAGAAAAGAAGAAAAAGGAACGGAAGGCGGCTCGCGTGGGGCACAAAACTGAAAACTCTGTTTCCTCTCTTTTCTTTTTTTTTTTTAATTTTGTTTTCTACTTTTATTTACCACTTTTTGTCACTGCCCCTCTCTTCCTACCAATGGTCAATTCCCTTTACCCACTCTTTCTCTCTCCTGCTTTCAATTAATCTATGGAGTTTTTTTTTTAATTCCTATTATTCGTTTACTAGAATATTTGTCACATCTGTATGTGTATATATATACTAGGGGTTGGTCCGCGCTTCGCACGGAAGTTTTTTGTCACTAATCTTTAGTTGTATTTTTTCTATAGTATAATTATTCAATTATTATGTTAGTTCATTATACATTCTCTATTTTTAAATATATCTTTTAATTCTTATAATATTCGCTCACGTCAAATCTTGATCTATGCTTTCTTACTTTCATTTTGCAGCAGGATTTTTTACATATATATTAATTACTTATGTTTTGTTTTTTAATGTTATTTAATACTTGATAATTCTCGAATATTCGTATGTGTTTGATGTTATGGCCATGTTTTGATTTATTTTGTTAATCATTGTGTTGTGTTACTTAAATTATATAGAAATGAATTTGCATATTTCTTCAGGTAGAGTTCGTGTTAATTTTTAAGCGAACAGTGTTTGTATTAATTTTGTTTTCCCTTTCTGCTAAGGGGAAATCATTGTAATGCATGAGTTATTTTAAAAATTAATAACCGGTCACAATTCTTGTTTTATGCTCATAGCCCCTTGTGTATCCCAATAGCGCAATAAACCCAACAATTGATCATTAATTGAACCTAGTTTTGTTTGGGCTCTTAATTGCCTGAAAAGAACATGAATTTCGACCCAATGAGTTGAATTCAATTCCCAGAGATCGAGCGAGAAGCAAATGAAGACCAAGAAGGTCATCCGCTTCACGCCTGATGATAATCAATGGATACAACTTCTCAACCGTCAACAATCCAGACGATACTCCGGACCCAAATCAAATCTCTTATCCCCAACCAACTCTCAATTGCCCTATCCTTATATAACTATACTTGAACCGTATTTAATCACTTGAAGAAGGGAGCCAGATCAGGTTGTGCTATCTTCTGCAGTTAATTTTGTGTTCAGCTAAAGTTGTACTCAAATTTTTCTTTTCTCCTGCGTATTTGCAAGGTCTATAAATTAAAAGTAATTAATAGTCTATGAATTTGAGAAAAAAGTTTTTAGATGATAACTTCTATTAATATTACATGGCAGAACCGTGATGCTATCGAGAAGGGCCTCCAAGGCTGTAGAAGGAAGCGGAGATACGCCAGAAGAAGAAGTCAGAGTGATTTTAAATTGGGCTGAGTGAGGTTGATATTGAAATTTGTCCATATTATGTGTTGTCAAATGTAAGAGGATGAGGTGCAAGGAGAAGTGAGGAATAATAAGCATGATTACTCCATTTTATTTTTTTAATTAGTTTTTTGAAAATTAACTAATCATATATAAATTTTACTAATTTGACGTTTCATTCTATACATATTTTTATTAAAGTATGGTATTTTTAACAACTTAATTTTACTTATTTATACATTAATTTTACTTATTTATCTTTTTATTAGATGTTAAGATTTAGAAAATTATATTTTTCTTTATAAATTTAGTTCTAGGATAGCTTATATTTTTAATTGTTACTATTTTTTTGATATCATANTTTAACGAAATTATGATGGATTTAATATCAGTTTTTTAGTAGGTGTAAGTGTAGCAATTCAACAAGATCCAACCTAAATATCAAAAATTTCTTAAAATTGTTTTTAATATAAAAATAGTGATTAAGAAACAAAACTATTAAATTTTTTGAACTAAAGTTTACTTTTAGTTTGAGACAGTCATGAATGAATTAATAAAGAAATAGAACCAATCTAATTTTTCTTCTTATTTTTCCTGTGGGGGCACCTAGGATCAGAATGGGCATTATCATGAAGGAGCGCCCGGACACATTTAAATTTGCATGGCTTATGTTTCCTAGAGAGTTACTCCACACCCACAGACCACAGTACCCACTAACTTTATGATAGTCGACCATTAATAGAAGAAAAGACGACAAGAATGGCTATTACAAAAGCATGAGATGACGAGACAAACATGACGAGTGTCCCGGCTGCATGATGTTTAACCTCCATCAAGATCCACATTTGTTTTTGGTTAACATCGAAATAAAGTATTTTATTATATATTTCCTCGAACTGCGCCGATCGTAGAACCGTAGAAGTTCTGTATATGTCTATGTATAATTTAATGGAGTGAGTGGACACATTTCAATTTGCATGGCTAATTAAAGTGCATTTGTCCTATGAATCACGTGTTTTAACTAGTCTTTAAATATAGGGGCAAGAGATTTGCCCCTTTGGAATCATTTATGGGTGATTTAAATGAATATACATAAATAAGTTGATAATTAGGTAAATGATAATGGATATTTGAAAATTAGTTATTGAGCAGAGAGAAGTAAATTTGTATCCAAAAATATCCTTTTTATTTGATTTAATTATACAAAATGCCATTGGCTGAAAGCTTCGTTGGCGATTGAAATTTCGGTAATACTGTTTACAATCCATCCCGACAACAATGTTCACAATCTCCTGGTAAAATACTGTTCATCCAATTAACATGTTAAAGTAGTTATCATATTGTAAAAATATAGTGTCAAATATGTTATACGTAATAAAGAATATGAAATTTGTATGTTACATTAGTTATCATATCATAAATTATCATATTAATCGAGTTATCAAATCATAAAAATACAAAAATATAAAAATATAAAATTATAGTGTTAACACAATTATTATATAATAAAAAATATGTGTAATTGGTTAACTAACTTTGTTAACTTAACAAAATTATATAAAATTATATTGATAACCACTTAAGTAACTTCGTTATCAACTAACTTACATTGTTAACACCATCATCATCAATAGCATTGTCATTATCATCATCGCCGCTATCGGCGTTATCGTTATCAGTGTTTCTGTTATCATTGTTCACTATTGTTGCCATTATTATCTGTGTCACCGTCAACACGGTTGTCGTTGTTTTCATCATTAGTATCGCCGTTAATACTATTGCCGTCACCAACAGTGTTGCCATTGGAAGTGTTTGAGTGTTTGAGAAGAGAGAAAACCAAATATGTAATTAACATGTAAAGGGAAGGATAAAAAAGGTTTTTGATAGGTAACTTATCATAGTGAACAGTAAAAGATGAGAGAAAACTAAATATGAGATTATCTGTTACCATTTTTTGATATTACTCTATTTTACTAATTAGTGAATAAAGACGAAGTTAAATAGAGTAGAGTGGGATTGCTGTTTGTATGGGCTTAGGTTTTATTTAAGAAGAAAATCAAGGGAACGTGAGCATTCCCACAAAATATACCCTCGCCGCCTTTTCGCCGCGACATCTTCCTTTTACATAATCGTTAATTAAATACTGGTTTGAGGATTAACCAATCACTACCTAACGCTTTGGAACTCTTAATAATACATAGTAGTACATACGATATGTCTAATTAAATACTGGTTTATTGAGGATTAACCAATCACTAACTAACGCTTTGGAACTCTTGATAATACATAGTATATATATAATGTATACGCTATGTATACATTTCCATAACACATACAACATCCAACTACACCACACACACATACATATACAGTATGTACCTTTCTGTGTATGACAGATATTATATATATATATATATATGTACCAGGCTACCAGCTGTATTCTTGGTTGAAATCAGACTCAGACCATCATACTTCGAGGAGGGGCGAAGCAATGTAATCTAAAGCTGATTTTAGGGTTTAGTTCCAATCTTACCTTTCCTCGCTCTATCGGCTTTGTTTCACCGTAAGAGGTAATTATAACCAAACTGAATATGAAAAAATATATATTAAATGGAGGAAATATATTTATAACAAAGCAAGACATTAATATTGCGCATAGAGAGGCATACACGCAGATATATATAAATGGCAAAGACCAGATAAAGCTGAAAAGATAGCATCACGCTCCAATTTTTTTTTAATTCTTAATTTAATTTCGATATATTTATGTACTAATGAATTATATAAGTCAGAGGGCTCTCCTTTCCTGCCATCCAACCCTAACCGTCCGATCGATCAAATCTTCTGTATTCTATGTAGTAATATTTTTCTTTCAACCGTTAGATCGCCCTACACAAGCACGTCTGTGTGAATGTCGTTTGATTCCATATCTAGTTTGTAAAAACGTTCACGCTCGTGATAGCTGAAACGTTTTATATATATATATATACTCTTTTTATATATATATATATACTCTTTTTTTAATGTTTCTACTTTCCATAAGAAAAATCCATTTTATATTACAAAATTACAAAACGTATAAAGCGAAAGCTTTTATAACTCCTTAAGTAAGCTTTGAACGTCCTTTTGTGTTATGGTTCCAGGTTTTGAGCCTTTTTAAACTGTCATGGTATCACCAGCCGCTGGTTTCTCGTATAGCTTTAAATTTTGGAAATATATTTTACCTTTGCACCCCAAAAAATTTGACTAAAAAGAAAATGGCTCGATGATTATACATATTACAAAGGAATGTGGAATGTACAAAAGTTTCAAGGTTCAGGCGTTGAATTGAAACATAAATTTTCTAAAATACCCTTCGTCGACAGCACGTATACGGCTACTCGAGAGGGTTATATCAGACCTACCAGAGTTGGTCAAAAAATATAAAAACATTTTATGACAAGTGTTACGTAAGACTTTTGTAAGGAAACCTTTAAAAAAAAAACAAAATTTAAAAGTAAAGCGATCCGACAAATACAATCCGACAAGATTATTTATCTTTTACGATTATTCATGCAAAGATTTTTTTTTCCAAAAAAGAAACGCATGAGTTTAAACACCAAAAGAAGTAACTTTCTTTTTCAGCTGGAGGGAGCATATAACTGTACGGACTTCTCTTAGTCTATATACATATATATATATATATATATATATGCATATCGTCTTCCTTCGGGCATCAATTAATCCTTCGTTTAATTATTATTTAAGATTAATTTTATTTTGGAGCTCACGTAGACAAGCCGAGATACAAAAAGTCATTTTGCATATACAGAGGACACAAGCGTCGAATCCAAAAGCATGTGACATTTAACTTTGTAAACTTTATATTTTCTTCCCAGGCTTTCATATGCTAGTGACTAGCAAATTTTAATATTCTTTTTTTTTAACTTCAAATTTTAATATTCTTATTTGAACTAGCTACTACAAATTTGTTCATATTGTAATTAAACCAATGCTAAATTCATTAGTTTACTGGTCACTTGTTACTTTATTAGTTATTACGAACTCAACAATATTAAACAACAAGTTTTTTGCGAATCACTAAACGACTTACATAACATATAAGATCCCACGTAAATGGAGAAATCACGTATAAAATATCTATAATATAAAAAGTAGTCTAACCGAAGTTATTCATATATATGTAGAAGTTTAACCCCTTTTTTCAGACACTAAAACAGCGACATGGGAAAATAAATAGATTCCATGGGTATTAATCTTATAAATTACGTACACGTCGTCGTAATTCGAGTCATACATATAACGTCTAGTTATGTAAGTGGGACGCTATCACTCGGTATCAGACACACAAGATTCTAACTCCTTAACAATAAGTGGGACGCTATCACTCGGTATCAGACACACAAGATTCTAACTCCTTAACAAATCATTATTATACGATGGTTACACATATACGATGATTACTCGTCCTCCTCATGGAATAAATGGTAATGGAAAACCGTACCGCCAAAATCTATATATATATATATATAATATACATTCGATATCATCTACTCCTTAAGTACATGTTACCGCTTGCTTAATTATATTGTTTCAACGGAATACGTAATTCCATATTATACGATGTGGAAAATGTGGTTTCTTATACCCTTATTTTTCCTTAAATAAGGTTGAAAGTATTTTACAGAAAAAGAGAAAATTAAGTGGTTTGAAATAAATGGCGAGAGCGGTAAGAGCCGACAAGAAGTACAGACAGAGCCGTCTATTACCAACAACTCCCTTCTGATAAAAGCTTGTTTCTACTTCTTCTCCTTCCCTTTTTTTTCTTAAATTTCTTTAATATCAGTTGAAAATTATTCGATAGATATAATAAGGCCTATACATTACCGATTTATTAGCTTTTGTTGGTATCACCTGCAAATCACTATCGTCTTGATGTCATCGTTTTTTTTTTTTTCATTTAATTTTTTTTTTTTTGAATAAAATAGTAAATCTCATACACAAATTTTGGCCTTCATTAATAATTAGAGGGAAACAGGGTTAGAGAGGTGTAGCCCTCTATAAATACTCTGCATGGCTCTCACTCTCTCCTCGCCAAAAACTTGAGAGCCAATCTCTTCCTCTCTTACTCGCCCATTAATTGTTGTCTTTGCAAAGTTAAAAATAAATAAAAAAAAAGATTCAAAATGCAATACCAGACGGAATCGTGGGGATCATACAAGATGAACAACTTAGGGTTCGGCGGCGGCGTAGGGCTTGCGGCGGACACAGGCCTCCTTCGCATAGAGTCTCTGGTAGCGGAGAACGCGGTGGTGATATTCAGCGTGAGCACGTGCTGCATGTGCCACGCCGTGAAGGGTCTCTTCCGTGGAATGGGCGTCAGCCCCGCCGTCCACGAGCTCGACCTCCACCCCTACGGCGGCGACATCCAGTGAGCCCTCATTCGTCTCCTCAGCTGCTCCGGCGCCTCTTCTCCGGGTGCTCTTCCGGTCGTCTTCATCGGCGGTAAACTGGTTGGGGCTATGGACAGAGTCATGGCTTCTCACATCAACGGCTCTCTCGTTCCTCTCCTCAAAGACGCCGGCGCTCTCTGGCTCTGATCTGTCCTTGTTAACTGTTCTGCTTGCTCTTTTTTTAAAAGTTTTTGTTTCTCTGTCTTGAGAATGGGAAGGTTAGGGAACAAATCAAAGCTGTAATGACAGGTTAGGTTATAGTTTGTAATTAGAGACAGTGTGAGTGAGAGTCGTCGTGCGTTTGTTTTAAGCTCACCTAGCTATCTCCCGTCTCTCACTCTTCTCTCTTAGTCTTTCGATCGATTTTCCATTTTGCATTACAATGTTCAATGCTCACTAATCAAATACCCTTTTAAAATCTCTTTAACTGTATTAATAAGTATCATATCTGCTCCCACCAGAGGCCATCTAGACACAGAAACAGGCTCTTCCTGTTATTCAATCACACGAATTTACAAAAAGGAATTCCTTTTAAGGAGATGGCACTTTCTAAAGATCCCTACTTTTTTCGATCAGCTTATCTGCGATATGCCCTACTCTGTCTAATTTTAGTCTTTTTATCTATATACAAAAATCACATATCCCATAGTTGTTTATGAGACAGTTATGAGTGAGACTTTGCTTTGAAGATGTTACTAAGCAAATACCCCATAGTTGTTTCTTGCGAGGCCCTTCTTGTACCAAGAACAGAGCATTCCTCCTTCTTCTTTACCTTCAGCTTGCTTACTCCTATCTGTTGTCTTATTGACTCCACGATTTTTGATTCAACAGCGTTTCCTGTCACGTCTGTAACTTAGAACGTGTCTTTGGCCTTACCCTCCCGCGTTGAAATCTCTGCTCTGACAATAGTTAAGCTGTTTTCTCGGAATGTTCTGGTTATGTCTGAGAGGAGACCAACTCGGTCTTCTGCTGATAGTTCCAGCTCTAAACCCTGAAAGTGTTGTTTCATATGCATAATCTGTCTTGAGTATATAAGGAAAGAGTAACAGTCGATGCAGAACAGACTCTGTATTTTGAGCCAAGACAGAAGAAATTTTGATTTCCTAATTGGTTACCTCGGACGCTCTTCTCTCAATGGCTGCTTCAAGACATTGAATGACACGCTCTTGTTCAGCTTCTGAATTTACGGGAAGTCCATCTACATGACGGATGTAAAACTCCTGCATCGTAAGCCGTATATATTACGGTTAGAAAAGATCCCAAGAGACAGTTGTACATGTAAAACCATTAACAATGGTTCAGTAACCTGATAAGCCTCTAGTGGTTCTGTGCTGACCATGCCATGGAACACCACATACTGCATATCAGTCAAAGTACAGACAACGTCAAACACAAGTTTTGGTCTATCTTTGGACCTCATGGTCACAACAGTATAATCCTTCTCAATGTTCATTAGTGTGACACTGGGCCTTGACGCCGATGTCCTTGCTCTTTTGACTCCCTCGTAGTCCCTATCATCAAACATGATCTGATGCAACCGTCTCTCCCTGTGCGTATCAGAACAAGAAAACACCGTTTTCGCAGCTCTCGAACCGCTGTTTGTCCTGACTACATTGCACAGCAGCTCTATGATGGTGGAAAGGCGAATTGGGTCTGTGATTGCTGAATTAGTTGAATTGTCCGTGACATGAATAACCGCTGCAGCTCTGGTGTTGTGAGTCCATATCTCAGCGTTGACAACGTTGCAGTGAAGGTCGGTGAGAACGGCAGATACTTCAGACAAGAGGCCGGGTCTGTCCGTTCCAGCGAGCTCAATCGTGGTGTATTCGTCAGAGGGCATTACACCAACCGAGCTTCTTAAAGGTGGAATAAACCACCCAGCGTTGCTCTCTATCCTCTGCGCAATTATTCTAACAAAAATGTTTTAAAAGAAAAGCATGTTGATTGAATAAATTTAGAAAGATAAAAAAAAAGGTGAGTAGCTAGATAGATACCCTTTGGATATAGTCAAGGACTTGAGTGTCTCTGATCTTGTTCCCATCTTGGTCGATGACTTTGAAGACGTCCATGAACCAGCCCCCATCAGAAGAGATGTAAGCTTTCTTGATCACAAGATTCATGTCAGTGAGCACTTGCACTACTTCCAAGAGAGTCCCATGTTTGTTAACACTATCGACCTTTTAACACCAACCAAAAAAAAAAAAATGTAAAAACAAACAGGGGAACTCTGTTTTCAGTATCTACATCTGTTTGTTTCTTTCAGAACAGAACCGAACTCAACTAACTAAACTATTTACATAATAAATATAGATAAACAGATTGCACGAGTTTCCTTTTTTTTTTTTTTTTTTTGGCTACCTGAATAACAGTGGCATCCTCGCTAGCGTTGTTGTCTATTACAACTCTGTTACCATATGAGACATACATTAAAAACAAACATAGAATCTGTAAAAGAAACTGAAATCTATATACAAGCAGAGAGCATGGAGGAACAGAAGAACCGTCCTCACCGCTAAGAAAAAAGAAAGAAAGAAAAGAAAGAAACCTGGGGGGATTCATTCTCCTGATGAGCTTGGCATATTCATCATCATCCATGGTTGTATCTCGGAACTCAACTATTTCTCGGGAAAGCGGAGGAGAGTCGCTCCAATTCCTGAGGAAAATTAGACAGAGAGAGAGTTAGTGGGAGAAAAGAAAAGAGAGGGAGGATAAAATGGTAGGAGGGGGCCACAGGGGATACATACATACCATTTAGCCAAAGCCCGTTTTGCTGGATCGATGCCCGGATCCAGCAAGTGGCCACGCACGTGACACTCAAGATTCTTTTCAAATGACGTGCCAAAGGCCAAAGCTACTGAGATTCTGTTATTCTTGTTGTTCCATACTACCAAAAGTCGATTTGCTTTCTTTTTTTTCTTTTTTTTTTTTGGCAGATTTGGGGTCAATTTGATGATCAAAAGGGATATATACATTCTAGATATTTTTTTCTTCGTTTTTTTTTTTGTTTTTAACATATGGGACTAATATGGAATCGTTATTATTATCTTTATAAAATCTGAAACAGATGACACATCATATTACATTTTTTTCCTATGGGAGGAGATGCAAAGGTTTAGGGCTGTCTCTTATACACATCTAGATGTGTATAAGAGACAGTTGTTTTGGCTACCTGAATAACAGTGGCATCCTCGCTAGCGTTGTTGTCTATTACAACTCTGTTACCATATGAGACATACATTAAAAACAAACATAAAATCTGTAAAAGAAACTGAAATCTATAAACAAGCAGAGAGCATGGAGGAACAGAAGAACCGTCCTCACCGCTAAGAAAAAAGAAAGAAAGAAAAGAAAGATACCTGGGGGGATTCATTCTCCTGATGAGCTTGGCATATTCATCATCATCCATGGTTCTATCTCGGAACTCAACTATTTCTCGGGAAAGCGGAGGAGAGTCGCTCCAATTCCTGAGGAAGATTAGAGAGAGAGAGAGAGAGAGAGAGTCAGTGGGAGAAAAGAAAAGAGAGGGAGGATAAAATGGTAGGAGGGGGCCACAGGGGATACATACATACACCATTTAGCCAAAAGCCCGTTTTGCTGGATCGATGCCCGGATCCAGCAAGTGGCCACGCACGTGACACTCAAGATTCTTTTCAAATGACGTGGCAAAGGCCAAAGCTACTGAGATTCTGTTATTCTTGTTGTTCCATACTACCAAAAGTCGATTTGCTTTCTTTTTTCTTACTTTTTTGGCAGATTTGGGGTCAATTTGATGATCAAAAGGGATATATACATTCTAGATATTATCTTTATAAAATCTGAAACAGATGACACATATTACATTTTTTTTTTCCTATGGGAGGAGATGCAAAGGTTTAGGGTAAATAAATAGTTGGGTGGGAGAAGAGAAAGACGGAGAGTGGAAGATGAACCGAAAGCATAACGTCATCAAGTGGTTGCAAAAAAGAGGCAAAGTAGAGCAAGGAAGGCATATTTTTGGGGGATTTCATTCCAAATCCAAACCCACTTGAAAATTGACATTCTGTACGTATGTCACAATGATTTTGTGCCTAGTCTTCTTCTTTTACATTTTACTATTATACACAGTACTAGACTTTTTCATTAGTCAACTCAAACACACGGCTTCAAAATCCAGCTAGAATCAATCCTCTATAACCTTTGTTGAACCCTCTTTACTCTTCATTGCCATATACCTCTAAAGCTAATGCAGTTCTGACATGGTAACCTACTACTTTTGAGAATTGCTTTCAAGTCCATGAAAACCCATAAAGAGCATCCTACTATAGTAGACGATGGATATGGGCCTCTCCTTGTTTTGGGCTTTTCAATTTGTAGGTCTTGAAACAATAATAATATTTATTTAAAATTTTATAACAGAATAAAATCTTTGGGGGCAATCAATTCGCCGTTGATAACGGTGTGGATGGGATCATGATCATGTGATTCGGCAAATCTGGCTTTGTCATCAATTAAGGAAGGGAACACAGTTTCGGTAAACGTTTTTGGGTTTTGTTCAGACAGAACAACACACAGTCCTTTGACTACTAGTGCCCAAGAATTTCTGAATCTAATATTTCTGAATCGTCTCAAATATAATGGCAAAACCGGCGAAGAAGGTGCTGATGACATCCAACGGCGACGAGGTTTCACGGAACCTGGCCTTCCATCTGGCCAGACACGGTTGCCGGTGAGACCTTTTTTTAATCTGTCTACTAAAGAGTTGGAAACTTATTATTAGATCTCCTCATCAATTAATCTCCTCCTAGTTTTTAACAAGTAGAAGGAATCATGTGTTAGGTTGGTTATGATGGGAAATGAGGCATCTCTAAGGAGCATTGTAGAGAGCATTCGAGTTTCCATAGAGGGAGCCTTCCCAGTGGAGCTCGTTGGAATCGACATGGAAGCTGACACAGAGGGAGCTTTCCATGTGGCTGTGGAAAAGGCATGGACTTGTTTCGGCAACTTTGATGCTTTCCTCAACTGCTATACCTACCAAGGTCTCCCAAACGCTTCTTTCCTTCTTTCTTTCTTCCTCATTATCGAGATGAGAGAATTCAAACAGCATATGTTTTGTTTTTGTCTTCTAGGGAAGATGCAGGACATTCTCCTAGTCTCTCAAGATGAGTTCAAGAGAATCACAAAGATCAATCTCACGGCTCCATGGTTCCTCTTGAAGGCCGTTGCTAGCAGGATGAAGGAGCATGGATCAGGAGGCTCCATTGTCTTTATGGCCACAATCGCCAGCGGGGAGAGAGGGCTTTACCCTGGAGCTGATGCCTACGCTACTGCCTCTGCTGGAATTCACCAGCTGGTTCGGGTATGATTATCTTTGCAATCACATGTCACTTGATGAGAGAGTTTGACATGTTTTCATGATTGGGTTTCAGGCATCAGCCATGAGTCTAGGGAAGCACAAGATACGGGTCAACATGATCTCTAGAGGGCTGCATCTGGGCGATGAATATCCATCTTCCGTGGGCATAGATCGAGCGCGGAAGCTGGTTAAGGACGCTGCACCGCTCGGGCACTGGCTGAACCCTGATAAAGATCTCTACTCGACTGTCATTTACTTGATCAGCGATGGCTCACGCTTCATGACAGGTACCACTGTGTTGGTGGATGGTGCGCAGTCTCTTATGAGACCCCGTCTCAAATCCTACATGTGATCAATACTTGTTTCCTGCAGGAAAATGTATTTGCAAATATGGTTAAAGTTTGGAGGGATGTATCTCTCTATCCATGCTAAGAGCAATGATTATATATACATACTTTTGACGTGTATGGAACAAGGAAAGCAAAATAAGTCAACAATCTCAACATCATTTTGATTTTTGAGCCCATTGTTTAGTTGTTGAATACATGAATCGAATCAACTTGGGTAGGTATAATTGTTTGGGACTTCAAATATGGATGCTATTATTTACCATTAGTTTGAAATCTGGAGATTCAATGCAAACAAAAGTTGAAAGTCATAATCAGAATGATGAAGCCGACACACCTTTTCTTTATAATTTTTTCCCACCAAACTCTTTTTCTCTGATCAATCCGCTAATTTAGCCATCTCACTTTCTCTTTTATCTCTCGCATCTTCGTTGCCGTCTACGTCTCTCTCTTTCCCCTCTCCACTTTCACACACTTATATACACGCACACACGTGACGTGACTACTTTTTGAAATTTACAAGTTCAAAACATTGATTCTTTCTCTCCATAAACGCAAAGGGAAGAAAGAGATGGAGGATAGGTGTCAGGTGTTGTTTCCATGTTCATCTTCATCGGTTGAGCATCGCTTGTCTGGAGAACAAACACAGTGTGCAGCTCAGACGAACACATCATCATTGCCAGACCATAACACTAACGAGGAAGAGAAAGACAAGAGTAAGAAGAAGAAAGAGAGAGAACCCAGGTTCGCCTTTCAGACAAGAAGTCAGGTTGATATTCTTGATGATGGATACAGGTGGAGGAAGTACGGCCAAAAAGCAGTCAAAAACAATCCATTCCCCAGGTACCTACCTTATATGTTTTCTCTCTTTTATTTTATGAATTTGTGAAGTGAACATACAGTTGAGTCTATATGTATACAAGTGCGACACATGATAAATAATAGGGAACTCATATGTGTATGTATATAGGAGCTATTACAAGTGCACGCAAGAAGGATGCAGAGTGAAGAAGCAAGTGCAGAGGCTATCAGGAGATGAAGGAGTGGTGGTTACCACTTACCAAGGTGTTCATACCCATCCCGTTGATAAACCCTCCGATAACTTCCACCACATCTTAACCCAGATGCACATCTTCCCTCCCTTTTAGTTAGCTTTATGTTTTTGTTTTCTTCTCATGCTTTTCAGTTCTTATGCAACATATTAGGGGTTTTGATGATTGAATAGAGGAATGGGACGTAATAGTTTGGCAAAAGAATGCTGCTCAAGCAAGCGTTCAGACCTAAACCCTTTACTTTAAACTAGCATTCACGTATCTCAACAGCCAAAAGTCTTAAACAAGACTAGTATATAAACCAAAACCCTCCCTCTCTGCCTCTCATTTACGCACTGTCACTAATCCTTCTCTTTCGGTCCAGAAACGCCCTTCCCTGGAGCCTTTGAATCTATCTCCTTTGGTGTCTTGGACGACTCCGCTGCCCTGAAAGCAACCAGAAAGTCATCGAACTGGCTTTATGCTTTTAGATATCATCTGTCCAAAATCATCTACTGTTCGTTATCCCAGCCGATAAAACACGTCCATGACTAATTCCGATTATTGAATATCGAACACCATGAACCCATGGAGAAAAGATCGAATCTTTCGAAATCGAAAAGCAGAGAGGGAGAGAGAGAGAAAGCTAACTTGGAGGCGGCGGAGGTTTCTTCCTCGATCCAGTTGCGAATATGTTTGACGTTGCGCCTGAAAACGGAGGCGGATTGCTTGACGTCGCCCTTCAAGAGTAGCACCACCGCGCCGACGCCGGCCACCGTCAAAATGAAATTGGTCAAACCCATTTTTCCACTGCTTCCGTTCGTCCGTCGCAAAGGACGGCTTTTGTTACTTTGCTAGAGAAGCAGCCCAACTAGCCTTGATGGGCTCTTAATATATTTCGTTAATATCAAACCAGCCCAAATAGCCCACTAGCCTTGATGGCCTCTCTATATTTTTCTTTAATATCAAGCCAGCCCAAATAGCACAGCTGTCGTAATTCGCTGATTAAACACCTTCGTCAATTTGTTAATTAACATAATTTTACAAAAATGAACTAAAAACAATAAAGGACCATGTCATCTGGAATATTGCTATGTTCGACGTAAGCAATAAAGCAAATCATGAAGCATCGTAATAGAGATATAGAGAGACCTTTGGACCATTTGATACAAAAGCAAATATACAACAGTATAATATATTACATATAACAGTCAGAATCTTCTCAAAAGATATGTTCCATTGAAGAGTGTTCCAAGAAAACACAATCGTATTTTCATGGTTTTTTTTTTTTTTTAATTACATGATTAGAAAGCGATGGATATTGATATTGGGTAATAATTAATAAATATTTCCATTAAGAAAAAATAATAATATTGGATTACCCGCGTCACAACCGCACAAAGATAAACGTTATTCGCTTGTGTTTATTTATAATATCTCTGTCGAATAAATCTATCCCCATTTTTAACAACAAAAGTTATATCCATCTTTTCTTCTTTTTTAAAAGATGCCACCGCTGATGGATGTTACAAAACTAGTTAGATAAACAAATAAAAACGGATAGATTAATCGAAGATACGGTTTCGTGTTATATAAGAAATTTCTTCCAAAAACAATATAAATTCACTATACAACTTATCCCAAAGATTAAATATATATTATCATCTATTTTTGCATAACTAGGAAATTTTAGCCTGTTTTATCTTGTTATTTTTCAGCACGAATTGTGTGATCCACGATTTCAATCTCACCAACCATCCATTATGTGTGTGTGGTATTTAGCTGTTTAGAAGATATTTGCCATATATTCGTCAAAAAATGATGCTTCTGATCAGTGATATATATTATTGTAAGGCGGAGGACCACGCCTCTCTGATACCTCTCTATCTTTCTGCATGCATTCGCCACACCATAACGAAACTCTACCCAATCCCATATATATATATATATATATATATATATATATGCAATGTATGTGAAAATAACACCACCAACAAGAAAAACAAAAATAAGTAATTAAGTGATCATCATGGAGATGAACAGAGCAAGGAGGTCAAGAGGGTTCATGATAGCTAAGCTAATGCCCTTCTGCAAAGCTGTGAAGCCTCCAACTCCTTCACAAGACCTCTATAATAATGTTCATTACAATTCCTCCACCACAACTTCTTACGCTCCTCAACCTGATTTTAATAGCTACGTAACTCCTCTCCCTCCTAAAGTTAGCTTCCTCCTTCAACCATGTACGTAATTAAGGTTTAATTATTCTCTCTAGCTATAATATAAGAGGATATATCATATATATATCTAACCAGTGTTGTGATTGGCAGCCGTGGCTCCTGAGGGTAAGGATACGGAGAAGAAGCTGAACAATATGGCAGAGAAGCTGATTGGTAGAGGGATTAATGGTGTGGGCGAGTGCGTTGACGCTAGAGCCGCTTCTTATATATCTTCGGTTCGAGAAAGGTTTAAGCTGGACCATTGTGAGAGAGTGACGACCACTGTTATTAGCTTAGATCATGAAGATGTTGACCATTAGGATTTAGGTGGCCGCTGACTTATGTCTCTATGTGCCTAAGTCATATATATATACCTAAGTGTACGTTGCTAGCTTCAAGATTTTAAAGGGGAGCCCTAAGGACAATAGAGGTTGTAAAACGCACTTGTTTTCCCTAATAATTAGACTATATATATAGTCCAAGCATATACACATGCAATTCATAAAATTGATAAGTGTTGGTTTTATGTTCTTGTACCATTTTAGAAGCCATTGCTTCTTGTACAAGACATAAACATGTGATTAAGAAAAGTAAAATAGAATTGGAAGAGAAAAGAAAACAGAGAACAAAATCTGGAAACTTCTCTATATCTCGACAATTATTTACAATAACATAACACTAACTTATATAGTGATCTTACATGATCGAACGTAACCGTTCGTAATGGTACATGACTTTTCATAATTGAATAACTACCCAAACTACAGTCACCACTCTTACATATAACTTTTGATATAGCATTATGATATTACAAGATTTAATCATGGACTCAATTCTCAACAATAAGGATAAAGATTATACATTCCCCATGGAAATCAGTAATCAAGAAGATCAAAAGATTAAAAGTGAAGAGAGAGAGAGAAATTAACGTGAGGGATAAGGTAGGGTTAAATTATAGCTAGCCGGCGTAGATGTGGATGTGAAGGGCGACGAGGGAGATGGTGATAAAGGCGAAGAATAGGAGAGTGTGGATGACAATGGAAGGGCCGCTTGTCTGAAACCCACCGAACTCAACCGCTCTGCTTTTTCCGGGCAGCTGAAACAGAACTCCAGGGCTCAGCAGGATGAACAAAATCACCGACATCAGCACCGGTCCCCAGTCTAACCCCATTTCTTGTCGTTTTTATATGTCTCTCTCTCTCTGACTCTATGTATATGATATCTACGAGTTTTATGTGTTTATACATAAAATGCTAAATAATGCATGCACGCATGTGTGAATGAATTATATATGATCATCTTGGTGTAACAATTTATCAACGTGGCTTGGGCATAACAAAAGCGGAGGGTTCTCAAGTTTTGAGGATGAAGGAAAGAACTATTCTTTGGACTTGATTAATTCCAAACTATATCTATTATTATTTAGACGTACAAAAAAATTATATTAAATAAATTTTTTGATAGTATTGCTTGTCTTAAGCATGTACGTGATTCTCGTCTTGAGGCCTTTCCATGCATCCATTTTGGGATCAATTCATTTTGGGATCAATTCATAAGCCCAAACAAATATAACACATTATGACGAATTAAAAACGTATAATCACTAGAGTAAACACAAAATCATATATATTGCCATATTTTTATTATGCACTAACGCAGTTACCAATCAAATCATGTATTTGTGAAATAGGGATAAGACGCAATGGAAAGCAAAAGAATCGAAACCAAACCAATAAACGCAATCAAGTATATATCAACAACACTTTAACTTTACATAAAGTTTATATACACAGCCACTAAATGTGGTCTCTTATAAAGAAGCCACATAGATCTATCCAACAAGAAAGGAAGATACCAATCAAGTCTCTGTCTTTTTCTGTCATCCTTAAATAATCTCAAAGATTTCTGAATTTTTACAACGTACACCTATACTCACACGTTCACAGATATACCAAAGTGCATTAATTAATATACACTTGTGTATATATATACAACTAAACAACTAGTGTTGCTCTAGGTAATTCTTTGACACCTGGCAGAAGGATCAAATCTTTTGGAGCTCTAGCCGAGAGGTAGATATGGCCATGGGAGGAGCTGACTGGGGTCCGGTGGCGGTCGCGGTGGTGTTGTTCGTAGTGTTATCGCCGGGGCTTCTCTTTCAGCTGCCGGCGAGGAGAAGAGTGTTGGAGTGCGGCAACATGACCACCAGCGGCATCTCCATATTGGTTCATGCTGTCCTCTTCTTCGCTATTATCACCATTTTGGTCATCGCCATTCAAATTCACATTCACATCTAGCATCTCTACTTTATTCACCTAGCTACTGCCTACTTGTGTTTATATATATATATAGTATCCTTGTTAATATTTTATCTCTGTCACATACACGTCTATCATTTGTTTGGGTTGTTTTTTTTTTTTTTTTTTTTTGACAAAAGGTTTTCAATATAAAAGTTTACAAGGTTCCTTTTAATATCAAAGTTTACAGGTTAGATTGTAAAAGTTCCCCTAATTTGATCGAAGCAATATATAACAAATCACTTGGGTTCTACGTCCTTGTTTCTTATGCATTCAAACATGGACGACAATTATTATGTTCCCACGATTCCATTAAAGCTAAAAAGATTGCATTTGCATCTGCATTTATGGCAGCTGATGATTGCGATTTTTCATGTCTGAAAAACGTGTTTTTGTGTTGTTTTGAATTTTCTTTGTGTAAGGCCGTGGTGACAAAAATAAATAGCCATTGCCACCGTATATAATCAAGTTTTGGTTCGGTGGGGTTGCTATTGGTCAAAGCCAGCAAACACACTAATTTTTTTTCATGTAAGCTATAGAAGGATCCAGAAGATCTCAAGTGTTATTATGAAATATTGTATAGTTATTATTTAGATATTATAGAGATTTGTATCTATCTAGTTTAGAAAAGATCTTTAGTATAAATATGTATGTAGTCCTTTAGTTATTCTCATGAGAGTTAATATAATTCTTTCAATCTATCTCTCATCACTCTATCATGGTATCAGAGCCACAATGATCTAACGATCGGCTCCGTTCCTCGTTTTCTATTTTTCTTTTAAGCCAAAGAGCTTCTATCATTCACGTCTATCATGGACCTCTGAATCAAAGTTACAATGACCTTATGGTCCGCTCCGTTTTTATTTTATTTTTTGATTAGTTTTATAAGCCAAGTGCTTCTATTTTAATTCAAGTTCATCATGAACCTCTGAATCTAAGCCATTGAGCTTCTTATCATTCAAGTCTTTCATAAGCCTCTGAATCTACAAGCCATCGAGCTTCTCTATATTTTTTGTTTTATTTTTATTTTTAAATCAAACAAGTTTTTTTAATAATGAAAAAAAACACCTTATTCTCCATCGTTTTCTTCCTTTCTTAAAAAAAAAAAAGAAAAAAAAATAATTCTTTTTGAGACAACATGTGAGATCTTTGATCTCTCTTGCATCTTCGCTGCTTCTACCAAACTACTGGCCCAAGCCCAGCCATCTCACGAGGTCACCAACACGATCTCACCACTTCATCCCCAACAAGTCTCATATTCATCTCCGTCACCATCTCAGTCCCATGACGCAGCCACTGCCACCGCCACCAGATTTTTCGGCGACCTGTTTAGCCACAGTCGAGCCTCCACTCCACTCCACTGTCCGCTGTTATGCTTTCTCAGCATCACCAAACTTCACACTTTGCCGCAATTCACCACTTCCGTCGCATGTTCATCTGGATCTCCAATTTCAACACTACAATTTTATTGTCAATTTCAAGCCATTCATTCCATCATGTTTTCATTACTGCCTTGAGCTTGAGGGGGCGTATAGAAGGATCCAGAAGATCTCAAGTGTTATTATGAAATATTGTATAGTTATTATTTAGATATTATAGAGATTTGTATCTATCTAGTTTAGAAAAGATCTTTAGTATAAATATGTATGTAGTCCTTTAGTTATTCTCATGAGAGTTAATATAATTCTTTCAATCTATCTCTCATCACTCTATCATAAGCAATAGCAAATCCTATTTTAAGATTCAACTTAAACATATATTGATTTCATAAATTTATTATCCCAATAATAAAAAATACTATAGAATCTTCGAATGATCTCATAACGCAATCGATTAATCGATGGATAAGGAAGCGAGTACTTTTAAAATGACATAATGAGAGGCCAAAAATATCAAATGCATTCCCAGTAGAAAATGCGATACTTATCCATTTCCCAGAGTCTTATAGTATGTCGCTGAATATGCAATTATTTGTACACAGATTGCATTTTAATGCAATACAGATTGCATTTTAATCAATACAGATTGCATTTTAATCACACGGTCATATATATGACCGTGTGATCTGTTTTTATTCCGTATAGTTCCGATAAAATTGAATAAAAATTACACATCCCATCCAATTATTTGCTTGCAGTTCGTCACTCGTCTGGATCAAGGTGTACTGTTCACACATATGCCATAGATCATCCATGTTAATAGAGACGAAAACTGCTTGGATATCCATTCACACAAAAACTAAAGTAGAAAGAGTGTCTCACAGGTCGGAAAACGTTTGCATGACCATGACCATCACCAGGACCGGCCCTGAGATTTTGGGGGTCAGAGACAATTTAAAAAATATGAGACATAAAACTATAAAACATTAGTGATAGACCAACAAAAACTATAAAACTTATTACATATATATAAGAAAAATTATTCTCAAATGGGCCAATAAAATTTGGGGGCCAAGCCCAATGACTCATTTGACTTGGCCCAGAGCCGGCCCTGACCATCACCGCCCATTGTATATGTAATATGTGTCAATGTCCTGAAAGCCTTTCAATTGTATTTGTGCAAGTTCAATTACAGGCAGAGCCGGCTCTGAGGCCAAGCAAAGCAAGCTGGTGCTTGCGGCCCTTTTTACAATAACTAAATTATCGGCCACCTTTTGACAAAAATATACTCTAGCTATGATGGTTAAGCGCAACAATCTGTGACTAAAAGGGGTAGAGTTCGATTCCTCCACAGCCTGATTACAGGGGGAAGTGAACTTAAGGCAGAAGAAATACTGAACAGATGCCAATGTTCCATCCTGACCACCTTGGAGGATTCAATCTTTTTAAGGCCACACACATGTTTGTGTCAGCTTAAAAGGGGTCGGTAGTTATGAAAAAACTGAAACCATGGGAGAAGCCGAATGGTTTTTAGTTTTTTACAGTCACGGGCTATTGCATATCTGTATAGAATGAATGAATGAAGATGGCGAAACAGAGCCTTACACTGTATCGCTGGGAATAACCCCAGCAACGCCGGTGAGTCATCGGGAAAGGTAGACGCATCGCCGGCCCCATCTCGGCTCCTTTTTTTTGTTTGGGCTCACTCTGTGGACTGTAACCCAAGTATGTTTTAGCCTCGACCCCACAAAAACAGAATTTGGGCTGCACCAATCGAAAGCCCAATATCTTCCTTGCAGGTGAAAGCCCAAGTCAGATGTGATGTTGATTGAATATGAGAGGCACCCAAGGCCTAGAAGCAAGAAGCAAGAAGCGCGACATTTCATTGCTTAGGGGAAGGAATCTCGGGAAGAAGCAAGAAGAAGAAGATGCCTGGAATTCGAGGGCCCTCGGAATACTCGCAGGAACCACCTCGTCACCCTTCTCTCAAGATCAACGCCAAGGCAAGCTCTTGTTTTGTTGTTTCTGATCCGATCGATTTGTCTTTCTGATCAATTTTGGGTTTTGGGTGATACTTGCTAATACAGGAGCCCTTCAATGCTGAGCCTCCGCGCTCCGCCTTAGTCTCATCTTATGTCACCCCCGTCCATCTTTTCTACAAGAGAAATCATGGCCCCATTCCCATTGTTGATGACCTTCAAAGGTTCTCTCTCTATCTCTCTCTCTCTCTCTTCAGCCTCTTCATCGCCTATGTCAAACTTCCCTCCTCTGATTCTGGATTTTGTTTCCCAAACCAGCTACTCCGTGACCGTCACCGGGTTGATCGATAACCCAAGAAAGCTGTTTATGAAAGATATCAGGTTGAGCTTGTATCTTCTTCTTCTTCTTCACCCTCTCTATTAAACTCACTGTTTATCGGATATTGATTTTGCAGGGCCCTGCCAAAGTACAATGTTACTGCCACTCTACAGGTGTATTATTGCTGTGCGCTTGTAACTGCCTCTGTCTTTATCTTGAGGTTTTTCAAAATACATAACATCATCAATTTTTGTATGTGCTAATGTCGAAATGCAGTGTGCCGGTAACAGAAGGACTGCCATGAGCAAAGTGAGGAATGTTAGAGGGGTTGGATGGGATGTTTCTGCTATTGGCAACGGTTCGTTTTTTTGTTTCTCTCTTCTTATTCTGGGTTCTTCCTACCCAGAAGAAGCTAAGAAAGACCGTGCCTTTCATTTGTACAGCTTTCTGGGGCGGGGCGAAATTGGCCCATGTTCTTGAGCTTTTGGGGATCGCAAAGCTGACAGCTTTGACCAATTTAGGAGGCAGACATGTTGAGTTTGTTAGTGTTGATCGCTGTAAGGTGAATAACTATATTTAGATATGCATATATCGGTTTCTTTCATGTGTTGATCCACATGATGTTTCTCTAGGAGGAGAATGGGGGGCCTTACAAGGCGTCAATCCCTCTGAGCCAAGCCACAAATCCTGAAGCCGATGTTCTACTCGCTTATGAGATGAATGGAGAGGTTCCATATCTTTCTCTTGCTTCCTCAACAAATTATTATGTCTCATTCGTGTTTGCTGAAAAAATGTAAATGCTTTTCTTCTGTGAAGACCCTGAACAGGGATCACGGATTCCCGTTAAGGGTGGTTGTCCCCGGAGTGATTGGTGCTCGTTCGGTCAAATGGCTTGATTCCATCAATGTAATCGCCGAGGAATGCCAGGTCTCGACAAAAGTGTCCTGCTTTACCTTCTTTCTTTCAGCAATCAGAAACTGCTCTAACTTTGTGTCAGAGGCTTGGATCACAATGTGATCATGTAGGGATTCTTCATGCAAAAAGATTACAAAATGTTCCCACCTTCTGTCAATTGGGATAATATCAACTGGTCCTCAAGGAGGCCGCAAATGGATTTCCCTGTTCAGGTAAATACAAGCTTACCCTGTTTCTGCTTTTATCTGCCTTGAGGAGTTAGGATCTTCCAAATTTCCTTGTCATGTTCATACTTCATTTGATGATGGTTTTCTTGTGTTTCTTATTCAATCGACTCATCATTTTTCTTTTTAATTCAGCAGTTGGCTTATGAGTTTGATCAGATAGTAGAGTGGAAATCAAACATTATTTTCACTTGACCTCCCCATAATTGTCTTTTTATGATTAACAGAGTGCAATCTGCTCTTTGGAGGACGTGCAAATGGTGAAGCCTGGAAAGGTGAGAGAAGTTACGAGCCGAAGTCACTACTCAAGCAGGAGCGTATTCA
>JAHZTW010000001.1:248835192-248896613 GCA_020283515.1 Alliaria petiolata | reverse complement strand
AATAATATTTAGTTTTGTTTAAGTGAAGTTGAATTTATTTATTATTTAGTTTTTTATAATTGAAAAATTAAACTATAATAAGATATTTTAATCCAGTTTTTTATATAATAAATTGTTATGTTGAAAATATAATAGGAACTCAGTTTAAAATTTTCTGTTACATACATAGTAAGAATACATTTTAGAGATTGCGAAAATATAAGGGATAAGTGAATCGCTCTTTATATCCTAATAATCCATGTTAAAATTAAAAGAAACTATGAAGATTAGCAGTAAGTTATATGATTTAAATTAGTTACTATATAGGTTAAAGATATCAAACATTTAATTAAAGAAACCATAATTAATGGCTTGTATTTAATGTCATGTCCAAAAAGACATTTCGATATTTTTTTGATTAAATTTAATTCAAGTAATTTTAATATCTAAAGTAATTTATAGATATCTAAAAGAAACTGATTAGGAAACATATAAAATGTTTTTGTGAAAGTGGTTGTGTGCTTATTATGTTGTCTTTGATGTCTTAAGTTCAATTCTCCCAAAAACGAAATTAGTATTTTTTTTATTTATAATTTTATTACTATTAATTATTAATTAATTTCATTAAATGATATGTCAGAATGAATGTGGTGGTGACATATTGTAAATAAAAGGATTTGTGAGAATGTTTTTCAATTAATATATAGAAGATTTAGTGTATAGAAGATTCATGAAGAAGCAAGAGGATTATAAAATAAGATAATGTCGGGGTAAGAAAATAATGGACCTCCACTGTAGGTTAAATAATATATTAGAGGAAAGTAAGTATAAATCTATAGAACAAAGTCTTTCAAAATAAGGGTATTTTACATTAATGGGATCCATCAACATCCTTGAAGATGAATTCTCAGGCTCGTGCGTCATCAAATCCCTATTGATGACCCTTTCCTAATTGTCGCTTCCTTTTAATTTGTTTTGAAGCGCAACAACAATGGAAGCTTCAACTATTCTTCTTCTTCTTCTTCTTCTTCTTCTTCTTGTGATCTTTTTGATAATCTCTAGTGGAAAATCTACTACACATCATCCTTGCAGCCGCAACGCTATACCGAAAACATACCCGGTTATCGGATGCTTAATTTCCTTCTATACGAACCGAAACCGGTTACTGGATTGGTACACGGAGCTCCTAACCGAATCCCCAAGTGGGACCGTAGTGATTAACCGCTTGGCTGCCCGGAGAACCGTGGTGACGGCGAACCCATCGAACGTCGAGTATATCCTCAAAACAAACTTCGATAACTACCCTAAGGGCAGACCCTTCACGGAGATCCTCGGAGACTTTCTTGGCGACGGGATCTTTAACGTCGACGGAAACCTCTGGTTAAAGCAGCGGAGACTCGCGACTCATGATTTCACACCCAAGTCTCTGAGAGAATACGTCACCGTTCTGAGAAACGAGGTCGAGACCGAGCTTTTGGCCTTCTTAGATGCCGCCGCGGAAGATTCGCAATCCTTCGATCTTCAGGAGCTTCTCCGGAGATTCACGTTCAATATTGTCTGCATTGTCTTCCTCGGGATCGGTCGATGCAGTTTAAACCCGTCGTCGCCGGTTTCTGCGTTCGATCGAGCGTTTCAGACTGCGGCTGCGGTTAGCGCTGGGCGTGGTTCCGCACCGCTGTCTTTTGTGTGGAAGTTGAAGAGACGGCTCGGTTTTGGATCTGAAAAAGATCTCAGAAACGCTGTCGGACAAGTTCATAGCTGCGTCAATAAGATGATCCGAGAGAAGAAGAAGAAGAAGAAGACGAACATGATTGCCGACAGCGATTTCCTGTCGCGGTTGATCGTCGCGGGAGAAAGCGACGAGGCGGTGAGAGATATGGTCATTAGCATTGTAATGGCGGGGAGAGACACGACATCGGCGGTCACCACACGGTTGTTCTGGACAATCACCGCTCACAAGAAAACCGAGCGCGATCTGGTTAGTGAAATCAGGTCGGTTAAGGAGATAACCGGGGGTTTTCATGATTACGAATCACTCAAGAAGCTGAGTCTGTTGAAGGCGTGCCTGTGTGAAGTGATGCGATTGTATCCTCCGGTGCCGTGGGACTCCAAACACGCCCTAACCGATGACCGCTTACCAGACGGTACGGCGGTCCGTGCCGGAGACCGGGTTACGTATTTTCCATATGGGATGGGGAGAATGGAGGAGCTTTGGGGGCAAGATTGGGATGAGTTTAAACCAAACCGGTGGGTTGAGTCTTTTGATCAAACCAGAGTTCTGAAGAAAGTGAATCCGTTCAAGTTTCCGGTTTTTCAAGCCGGTCCGAGGGTTTGTCTCGGGGAAGAGATGGCGTACCTGCAGATGAAATACGTTGTGGCTTCGATGCTTGATCGGTTTGAGATTGAACCGATAGGTACGGTTAAACCGGGTTTTGTGCCAATGCTCACGGCTCACATGGCTGGTGGGATGCAAGTCCGTGTTCGCCGGAGAGATGGATCTCGATGAATTAAGAGAGCCAGATTTGCATTTTCTTTTACAAGGTCGACAACAACAGCAACAACAATATATATAGGAATATCAATTCAATGATCACTATGCTTCTTTTGAATGTAAAATGTTTCCATCATCATATTTCCTCTTTGGGTAAAACCAACCAACCCGCTTTTTTTATTTTCGGGAAAAAATTATTTTGATTTCTTTTTCAAACTTAGAAGCAATTAAGCACCCAATTACATTTTTTTTTTTAAATTATCCTATGAGCTTACTATATATAATGCAACGTGAGAAAACACTACTCTTTGGTCTTTTTATATTCTTAAAGACTACTAGATCCAGGCAATAGTAGTAAACAATATACGCGCGTGGAAACTAGAACAAAGTAACATGCGAGTTAACCAATAAGTGTCAAATATTAACCAAAATTAACTCTTGGAGTAGTTTTGATGATGGCAATAACTTAAAAACAACCTAAAAGGAAGAGAAGTGTCCATAGTGACTTGTAGTGGAAGAAAGGAACTCATGAACTCATTGGCCCATCGTACCTGCTGGGATGCTGGTTTCCGGTTCAAGTAAATCGAACTACTCCAGAACAAACACATCATCTCTCTTCTCTAGAGTCGTCGGAAAAATCCATCGGAGCAATGTTTTCTTGTAGTGCCTTGTCATTGAAAACAAACCTTGTTGCTTTCTTTCTTTATCCTATTAATTAGTCAAATAGACCGATATGAACTGAACCAAACAGATTAGTCGGAAAACTTGAAACCAAAATTTCATTGAAGGAAACCAAATAATCAACCAATCATTCTTTTATTATGTTTCCATTAGTCTGTGAATGCATATAATTAATTATTCATCAGCGGTCCAAGACTTTTTGAGTTTTGGTCCAGTGGGACCTTCTCCTTGAAGCACTTCACGAGGAATTTTGTTGATGAAGTTTCGGAATTTCTTACGCAAAAGTCCCGGAAGTGTCTTGGCGATACCGTCAAGGGTCTTTTGAATGTCATGTCCGACAAGTGGACCCCATTTCCTAAAATAGTTGAGCCACGGTGGCTCCACGATCCCCGGTCCTGCAATCACCTCATATGCAACACCAGCGTCGAAGAACTTGTCACTTCTTGCCATGTCGTTCCTTAGGCCGTTTCCGCCTTGGCCTTGCAACACGAGCCCGGGTCTTGTGAACATGGCGTGGCCATGAAGAGACGTGTAATCCACAGGTTTTTTTCCACCTTGAAACTCTAGATCGCATGCCTCCACTAGAGTTCCTCCACTGTGCTCGGAGAAGTAGACGCGCCACAGCTCGCCGTTGAAGTTGCTGATGCGCAAGGTAATATGTTCCCAGTCTCCAATATGTTCGCCGATATCCCCTAGCGACAGGCTCTTGATGAGTAAGAACTTGAGGCGGGCATTGCCATTGAAAGGAGAGAATATCCAGACGACAATGTCAGTGAAAGTGCCTCCAAACATCGGTTTGATGTGTAAATACACCTTCGTGTTCCCCAAGTCTCCCCTCTTAACCCTTTCCCTCGCGCTCTGATCCGCCGGATAATCCAGCCAGTATAAGCCATCGTCCGAGCCGCCTTGCGGAAGGTTTGAACCGTTGGGTTGTACTTGGACGGCGTTGGATTCGTTACCTCTCTGGTATAACAAGGCACCATTGGAGAAAAACCAATCGACAGAGGAAGGAAGAAACTCCTCTTTGGGATGAAAATATATCCAAGGAGAGTAGGCTTGAAACAAATCTCTAGTCTGATCTCCGCTTGGCATGCTAGACAATTCAAATCTTGTATTTCTCAAGCAGGATAAAGATGGAGGAGGAAAGTTTAGTTGCTTAAAGCTGAACGTCCCTGTGTACACACCTGTCGCTTCTGTTCCTCTGTTAGCCGGTCTCATACTAGATAAAGTCATCTTTTCTATTCCCCATACCCATGTATCGGCTTCGCTCTGTTCTGTGAGATCCGATCGAACGCAGCTTATAGATTCTTGTTTTAAATGGGGCTTCACAGGTGAAGTCGTGACAATCAGGCCGACCGCTTGATACCCATTGGGACATAAAGGCTGCCAGAAATACGCAGGCCCGTCTTGCTTGACGACAATGGCGGTGGTGTCCCCGAGTTGGATGTAGTCAACGGGTGGCCTCAAGCTATTACCAGACAAGTCTCTTGCAACAAGAACCCAACCGAAAAGCAGACGGTTGTTGGGTTGTGCGTTGAAACCAAGTGTGAAGAAGGCAGCAGGAAGATTGTTGGGTTCGAAGACGCTGACTCCCATGTTACCCGGCCCTCCCTCGAATGAGCTCCATACTCTCCGTGACGTTGATGTTGAAATGGAGACTTGTATCACCTCAAGGCCTCCCAGTTCTATCTTTCCTTTCCCAAAATTTCTCTCGCCACCCGGAGGGATAACAGGCAACGGAGATGGAAACTTGAAGCTTGTCTCCACAGGCAATGGAGGTAGAGATTCCAATGTACGCGTCCCTGTGGAAATTAAATGGGATTTGCCTCCAGCTTCCATGCAAATCACATGGTTACCAAATAAAATAACAACAAAACTTATAAGTTCAAAAGCTTTTCCATTAGATGATTGCATTTGATCACGCTCTTAGTTTATAATAATAATAATAATAGGCTTTGCGATTTAGGAACCTTTCGACATCTGTTCTCCAAACATTTATAAACTATTATATTTTTTAGTCAAAGTGTTATTAATAAGGAACATGTATAATGGGCAGGTTATATATATGCAGTCAAAAATATTTATAGATGTTTTGCTATAATTTATCAATTTATTTTGGGAAAATCTAAAAAGTAACGTAATTTTAAGGTGCATTTCCAATTTTAGCATAAAAAATTCAAGTTCTTCTTAATTAGTGTCACCAATTCTAAATTTTTGATTTCATGGTAAAAGAAATTTACACTATATGATCTACTACGAATAGGAAGGAGGTTGAAAGTTGAAAAATCAATGTTCCACTTGTTTGTAGAAGAGATTCAATTATTTCCAAAAGTTAAGTATAATTATCTGTTTTCTTGTATATATAAAACTGTCAAAATATCTGTTTTTTTAAAAAGCATTGTATAGAAATAAAAGGTTTAAGTGACTAAAATTACAAATACAAATTATCTTATTAAAAGAAATAGTGCATTATAACTGTAATAAACATTATGAGCTGAAAAGAGAACAATGTTCGATCCATTGTAAAAAAAAAACAACCAAAAAAGGACAGATTAAAACACAAAATGTATAGTAATTTAAATGAGTTTTTATGTTTGTGTTATTAGCGTTGAACGTCAATGGGGGAATGACTCTTCATCTTCCGTCGCCGATCAGTGAAGCTGCTACAAGAAACCAAACGCGGAACGCAGCCGCCGTGAGCCGCCGATCTCACCCTCTTGAGTTGTTGTCTTTCTCTGTCGACATTAGTATTATAAGGAGTCGCCGGTGCAGAAGATCTGACCGGTGTTCTTAGCCAGAGACATGCTCTTGCTTTGCCTTCAGCTGCCACATCATCTTCTTCTTCATCCTCATCCTCGTCTTGCGTCTCTTTGAAGAGTTCGAGGAGTCTCTTCTTGCTGTCGGTCGGAGACGATTCTTCTTCATGTTTTTTCTCCTCTGCTTTAGGAGTTATTTGGTCGCAGAATCTGTGATGCACCGGTGTTGTTCCTCGCGACGGCGTAAACTCTGCAGTAAAATTAAATCAAATGTTTTAGCAACGAAAGATCTCGTTTTAGATTTTTTTTTATTTATTTTTTGTAAAAAAAAAGGAAGTAATTTCTCGATCAATAAACGTCGTAGTAGTCGTACCACCATCAACGCTCATGAAATCATCTTCGCAGTCGGAATCAAGCCACCCCCTTGAATCGAAAAACATCATCTCCTCTCTATTACCTTAAGAAACATTCCAAATCTTTGGTGTATCATATCTTATACAGTATGTCACAAGAAATTAAGAGGATGACATAGTCTTATAAGAATAAGTTGTATTCAACCACGAAAAATTGAAAACGATAATAAAACTTAAGATATAAACAAACAAAAAAATAAAAACTTGTAAGGTTTTAAAGTTAGAGGTTTCGAGTGAATTCACTAGCTGCACCCCCTAACTAGACGGTTGTTAAATTTCTAACAATACGTTTCTACATATATCACACATTTATTAAGGTTAATATTTTTTTATCTATGAAAGTTGCAACTTGAAGTGTGGTCCATAGACATATATATATATATATATATATCACACATATCGCTAACTGTCTATATATATGCCTTGAAGACTTGGAAAAAAAAAATGCCTTGAAGACATTCTAACCTCTAGCGTACGCTTCACGGTTGTTCATGTGGTGCTATTATGTAGATAGATAGATAGACACCGTTGCACATTTACCCATGTTTTTTAATTTACACATCCACATTTTTAATTTGACCATCCACATACAGATAGATAGAGACTGATATCATCATAACAATTTGATCAAATTAAAAATAACTTTCATATAGTATCTACTAAATAATGCTTACAAAACTCAAATATACGATATTGTAACCCATCTCAAAGTCCTCTACATCTTGATTGGGTCTAAAAAAGCAAACGACTTTACATTTGTCGGCACTAAACTAAAGCAACCAATCCATTAACAACTTTAATTATTGTTTCTAGATAAAACAAAACAAAAATATATACTATAAATAAACGCCGATGAACTAACTCAAACGCAAAGAATTATATGATCACACATAAATATATATATATATATACACACACACACCTGATGAATCCCGACGACCGGAATCTATAATAGAATTCCCATCGATGACGTCATTCTTGACGGGCGAAGTCGTGGTTGGGATCGTATCGGGTTTAGAGATTAAGGCGGCAAGCTTGACGGCGGAATCAGAGGCGGAGTAGCTCTTGTTGTTGTGAGAAGAGGAGACACAGGAACCCATGTGAAGATTCACTCACTGGTGTACGTGCGTATATATGTTGTATAGAGAGAGAGAGAGAGAGAGAGAGAGAGAGAGAGAGAGAGAGTTATGTGGTTAGAAGAGAGAGGGGAAATGGGTTTAGGGAATCTAAAAGGCATAGAAGAAAGAAAGGAAGATGAAGAGAGAGAGAGAGAGTTGGAATGGGGCTTCAAAGTGAAGTTAATGGAGGACAAAAGGAGCAGTTTTCGATTTGGTAAGTGTCTTAATTGTCCCGTGTATTCATTCATATTTAGGTTATGGGTTCGTATTGGTCCTAACATTATAATGTGGGCTCCTCCCCCTCTTTATTTTTCTTCTTTTCTTAATCTAATCTTCTTCCTATTTTCCTGATTTATATTAATGTCTTCTTTTTTTGACTCATTCTTACATTTTGTTGTTGTTGTTGTTGTTGTGTTTCATGCCCGGCCTCAAGTCTCTCTCTAAGTGTGTTTGTCGCTCTCACATCCAATTTAGAAATATCTAGATTTTATATTTCCGGTTAGGATAGATATATAAGTTTAATTTAACCTACAGTGGTTGTTGATATATAAAACATGAACAGATATAATAAGATGCCATGATTAGGAAAGAAAATGGTGATTGGGCCGTTGAGAAGAAAAGAGATGATTCATTGGGCCGGATAGAATTGGGTAAGGTAGTGTTTGTAAAATCTCTGAATCCTCCTCCTCCCACCTCAGTGCAGATCGGAATCAATCAATCAGGGAAGGAAGATGGTGGTGTCTCCGAAAATCGCTCCGGAGCCAGGGGATGTCATATCCCTTTTGCGGGCCACCGTTGAGAAAGCCCAACCCACTACTTGACCTTTCTATATATGTATGCACGCAACCCAACAAGGCATTAGATGAAAGCCTTTCATTTCAAGTCTTTTAGCTAATAATTTTTATTTTTGGAAGCTGCACGTGGCGGCGGTGGTGCGTAGACGGCGTCGTATTCTCATCGGAATACGGTTCTCTCTTCGTTTCTCTCATGGCTAAAAAGTCGGTCCTCTCTTTCAAATGTTTATTTCGTAAATCGTAATATATACTAACCTATTATATTACATAGAACCGATTTCAAATGTTATTTTGTAAATCGTAATAAATATATATACATATACAACAAATTTTCTTTTTGCTTTATCTTTATTCCTTGTTATTTTGGGGTCAACTTAGGGATTCATTGCAAAATGGACATAAGAGTACTTAGCCTTTTTGCTCCTTGATGCTTTGTTTTGCATGTCTTTTCAGTTTCTTGATAATGTTTTTGTGTCTTCTTGTTTTTTGTCCCCCCCTACTATCAATTCCCAAATCATTCTCCACACACTATGTTTTGGATTTTACTTGACCAAACCATTGGATCTTAAAGATTTGGTCTTAATTTTTTTCTATTTTTTTTTGTATGAGCTGGCTTGAAATCTTTCAACTATATACTTCTCGCATTTCGTAAAACGTTTTCTCAATTTTCAGAATGATGTTGGAACAAGGCAAAAATACTAAAGTTTATTGTCGCTACGTCAAAAGTCCCAACTAGTTTGAACTACAATGGGCAAGGTCTCAACTAATAAGGCAATATTACTAGATTAACACAAAATGGATACGTACGTGTTTGAACTTGTGGTTGTTATTTTGCAAGCTACGTACAAATTGTAAAGTTTAGGTATGAATCAATTCCGAAAATCTAGATCTCCCAGCTCTATAAACTATTGCACATGCTTTTGACCCGATACAAAATTTTTTTATCATAAAGGTTAAGAAACATGGACCATGACTCTAAGATGATACCCCAACAAAAATGAAAAAGTGGGTCCTAACTCGGCCTAAAACTTGGTTCCGAAACAATGAAAATCGCATATATCTAAATAATAGTATAATCTTCTTAGGACAAAGTGAGATTCACTTAGCTTGGACTTTGCACTTTGTGAATCTTGTTGAGTTTACGAAGAAAAGGTTCCAAGCACGAGAAGATGTCCTTTCTAGTTATATCTTTATTTGTTTTTATTTACAGTTACTTGGGATTCATAACCACCCCTCTTGTCGACAAAACTCAAGAGGCTCCATAGAATGATTTATACTAATTTAACCTTTGGTAATTTACTATTCAAATAGAGAAGTGTAATCTAAGTGGAAGTCATGTGTGTACTGCAATATATTAATTTAATACTCAATTATTTCCTTGCAACACCAATCAATTTAATTGTTAAGTAAAATCGAAAGTCCACAAACAATTTTGTTTTGATATCCATGATTCCTCAATATAAATTTGTAATGCCGGAGCTTATTGTAAAGGCGAGGGGACATGGCTGGGTCAGTTAGTAAAGAGTGCATGACAAGTCTTGTAGTGTTGTTTTTCTTCATCTTCACATCGTGTCTTTCTGCAACTTCACACCATCTGCTTAGCTGCGACACAGTCTCCACAGAAGAAGAAGGCTACGTTTGTCTCTCAAACCTCCAAAAGTGCAACACTTTCGCCATTCTCAGAGGCAGTTCCCTCTCCAACCATCAAGGCCATCAGTTACTGTTTATCCCAATTGACTGCATATGCAATGGAAGGCACTACGAGGCCCATCTCTTCAAAACTTGCGTCAAAGGCGACACCTTTCGCTCTGTCTCTGCATCTCTGCAAGGCTTGACCACGTGCCTGTGAGCCCATACTTTGACATAAACTTTCTAATAAGCCCCTAATATTCAATACCAAAGAGTAGTTTTTACAGCATCGATTGATTCCGGTTCCGGGTGTTAATTTTCATTGCAGATCTATAAGAGAGAAGAATCCACAAGTCTCCGAGGACAGCCTCGACGAGAACGTCAAGTTGCGTCTGGCGGTCAGGTGTTCTTGTCCAGAAGAAGGCGTTTTAATCGCCAGTTTTCTCGCTACATATCCCGTGAGTGACTGCGACAGCGTTTCAAGCCTGGCGGTTCAGTTCAACACAACAGAGGATGCTATTCTCTCTGCAAACAACAAATCTGGAGTGGTTCCGCTCACGCCTGCTCTCATACCTCTTCATCACAAACCGGTTCTCGATTCGTTGCCTAAACCGGGAAAACCCGTATCACAAAACGCAACGCTCGAGAGTCGCCAGAAGAAGACATCGTCCAAGAAAAAGCGGTCAAAGATGAAACTCATGATCGCTGTGAGCAGCGCTATTGCTGGATTTTGCCTTCTCATCTCTCTCATGGTGTTGGGTTACTTACATTGGAAGAAAGAGACGCGGCTGCAAACGCAAATCTGGATTAGCAATAATGATCCCGAGACGCGGCAGCTGAGCCTGAGCATCCGAACCACCAGTGACAAGAAAATCTCGTTTGAAGGGTCACATGACGGTTCGGTTTTGGATTCTCAGAACACTGTCGGCACAACTACGCCGCGAAAGCCCGTCCTGGAGATTTACGCGTTTGAAGAGTTGGAGAAAGCCACTGAGAATTTCAGCTCAAGCAATCACATCAAAGGTTCGGTTTACTTCGGTTCGCTCAAAGGCAAAGACTTGGCTATAAAGCAAGTGAGTGCAGAGGCAATGAAAAGATTCGATTTTGGGCTTCTCAACGATCAATCACACTACTACAATCACAACCTGATTAGGGTTCTTGGGACGTGTTTCAGAGAAACCCATCAGGGTTCTTATCTGGTTTTCGAGTACGCAAAGAATGGGTCTCTCTGGGATTGGCTTCAGAACAAATTGGCGATAAAGAATCAGTTCATCGAGTCTTGTCACTGTTTCTTGGGATGGAAACAGAGGATCAAGATCTGTCATGATGTGGCCATCGCGTTAAAGTATATGCATCGGATAAACTACGTTCACGGCAGCATCAAGAGCAGAAACATCTTCTTGAATGAAGATCTTAGGGGTAAAGTCGGAAACTTTGGGATGTCAAAGTGCGTAAGGGATGAATCAGCGACAGAGGAGAAGATTCTAGAAGGTTGTATGTCTCCAGCTACAGACGTTTTCGCTTACGGGATCATCGTAATGGAGGTTTTGTGTGGACAAACCCCAGAGATGTTGCTTGGATCGCAAGGACGAGAGACATCGCTTGGGACACAAGAAGCTTGTGTTTCCGAATGGAAGAGACTGAGAAGGGTTCTCGGGGAGAAGGAAATGCTGAGGGAAGTGATGGATAGCACATTGGGAGAGAGCTACTCAGTCGACTCCGCGTATGAAATCGCAAGTATTGCAAGAGATTGTACTGCAGAAGAACCAGAGTTAAGGCCGAGCGCGGCTGAGGTTGCAGAGAGGGTTTCGAGATTGGTGGATGACGATGAAGACGACGAAGGTGAAGCGGTATTAATAGAGAGAGAGAATTATACCTTAATTTCAGAGAGTTCTTACAAGCCTTTGGTAAAGAAGAGCAGCAGTATTAGTATAGATGAATGAATGATATATAGTTGTATCTGTAAGTTGTAACTATATATATATATATTATTGCATCATGACCCTAAACTCATCAAAGTTAACAATTCCATCCCTATTAATATCAAATTGAGAAATCATAACCTCGCATTCTTGAAGGCTTTTGGACTCACCCAACAAACTAAGCATCCTCTTCAAACTTTTAGGTGTGATGCCTTCACTCTCTTGATACATCTTGAAAGCTTGCTTCAAGTCCTTCTCCTTGTCAGACTCCTCTCCTTCTTCCACCAGCTTCACGAAGTCGTCGAGTTCCAAGGATTTATCAGTGTGTGTGTGTGGATCCGTCGTCGTCTCTTCTGGTACAGCCTTTTTCCCGGACTTAATAGCATCCACGCATCTTTCGATGGTGGAAACAGAAACCTTGCCTTCTTGGGACTTGTCAAAGCAACTAAACACCCTTTGATACTCTTCGCGTTTGCTAACGTTCTTGCTCTTCATGGAAGATGAAGAAGACTTAATTGAGAGAAGAAAAAAGGTTACGAATTGAATATCTGTCTTCTTTCCTTGGAAGTTTTGGGAATAGAAATTGTGTAATATGCTTATATAGAAGATGGACCAGAGACCTTTGATAAAACGTTGAAAAATTAAAAAAAAACCATTCATTATTGTTGGACCGTACTTTTACAAATGCGGACGGACGGACTTGTTAATTTCTTTACGGCGCTTCAACAAACGCTTAGTTTCCGCGGCTTTTCATTTTTCGGTTGACACAATAGAAGAACAAAATTAGGTGAAAATGACTATTCCTTTACATTTCTCCAAAAATCAACTATTTAATAGTAAAAATCATTCCTCTCAATTATAATGGGTCCCATTAAAAAGTTGAAAAATAAGTTTTTTCCTCTAAATTTTGTTACACTCTAGAAAATAGAAAAATAATGAGTTGAACAAAATTAGAAGAAAAATACATTATTCCACTGATTTTTTTCCCACTAATAATTATTTCTCTAATTCCTCTGCTTACCACCAGTTGCACCCTTGGTGTGTTGACAAGTTTCCATTTTTTTCTTCTTTTCTTGATTACAAAATTGCTTGGTGACGAGGAAGATTCCGTTGACTTTGACTATTCTTGTGATCTAACAAAGAAACTTCGTGATGTGAATAGGAGGAGGAGGATCTTTTACTTTTTGCTAGTGTGTTTTTTCTGGGTGTTCATTGACAATTTCGATGGTTGAATATAGAATTGGGCCTATAGGTATGGGCTTCGGATCAAGACTAGTGAGTGAGTGGCGTTTCCGTGATTTGGCGAGAAAGGCAGGGGCAATTAGGGAGAGTGGAGATAGTCCAGCTGTTGGGTTCTTCCTTAAACCTCGCCCATTCAAACCCGAGTCGAGTCTTTTAAGCTCTCTGTGTGGCTTTTCTTTCCGTCTCTCTCCTCTCCGAATCCGCCGCCACGCCTTGACCATGGCATGGCTGAGCCGCTTGAGAGGAGTTTCGCCGCTTGCAAGGCTCGCAGCGACGCGTCGATCGTTCGGATCAGCGGCCGCGTTGGAGTTTGACTACGACTCCGATGACGAGTATCTGTACGGAGATCCGAGACTTGCTTTGGATGGGTCCGGTCCAGAGAGGGGAGTACAGTGGGTTCTGATGGGCGCCCCTGGAGCCTCGAGGCACGTCTTCGCCGAGAGACTCTCCAACCTTCTTCAAGTTCCTCACATTTCCATGCGATCGCTTCTCCGTCAAGAGCTTCACCCTAGATCTTCTCTCTACAAGGAGGTAATCTCTGCTTTTATTTATCTTAAAGAAGCCATCTTGTTTGCAGGCGATGTATGTTTATTAATTAGGGTTAATTGTCTACATTGTGATTTTCTGCTATGGTCTCTAAACAAGATTGTAACGGGTTAGAGATCTAGTTTCTGTTTCCAAGTGTCATAGGTGATAAAAGGAGATTGTATCCATCATGAATTCTTTCTCTCTTCTTTATGGCAATTTTTGGCTTCCTCTGGTTTATAGATTGCAAGTGCTGTAAATGAACGAAAGCTTGTTCCAAAGGGTGTTGTGTTTGCTTTGCTATCAAAGAGGCTGGAAGAAGGATATGTAAGGGGTGAAACAGGTTTCATTCTTGATGGAATTCCCCGCACTCGTAATCAAGCTGTGAGTTTCCGAGCATTTTAATAGAGACTACTTCTCTCTCGGTTAAATTACACACACGCTTTGCCCTGACATTGCCCAAAAAGAGCACCGGGCTTTAGCGATTCCTCACACAGTGCTGAATGTTGTTTGCAGGAAACTCTGGATCAAATCGCCCAGATTGACCTCGTTGTGAATCTTAAATGCTCCGAGGACCTTGTGCTAAAACGAGCTGCTCTAAATGAAACAGCTCTGCCTCGGCACGAGTTCCTCGGCTCTATTTTACACTCACCTGTTGCAATCAAAGCCCGGGGGGAGAGTCTGGGTGTCTACGCAGAGGAGGTACTTTTGTGGTGTTTATGATGTGGTCTTCGTTATTTCTGGTTACTACAAAGTGAGATGCTTGTCTCAAATTGAAAATCTTGTTGGGATGCATCAGGAGGTGAATCCCCTGGAAGAGTACTACAGGAAGCAGAGGAAACTTCTCGATTTTCAAGTCAGCGGCGCCACATCAGCAGAAACATGGCAGGGCTTGTTGGCAGCTTTGCATCTGAAGCAGGCGAATTTGGCGACTTCACAGAAGCTGACTCTGTGATGAGTCTTACCGCAAAGTTTACCGAGCTTTGCTTTATAAATTTTGATCCTTTCTTTCTCATTTTATGGGTCTGCTGTTTTCAGGCAACACCTAATTTTTCTTATGTTTGCAAAATCTGTAAGTCAAAAGTTTTGCGAGGATGAAAACACTAAAGCTTGTAATGAGTCTATATATAGCAAGAATTTTCACTCTTAACTAAATGTTGTTCATGATGATATTTACTACTAGTGTAGAAAAGATTTGCTTCACTTGTTAGACAACCTTGCGCACGTCGCTGCAACACATGCTCAAACTATTTGTCGTTTAGAGTGTCAACATGAAGCTCAAACATGTCCTTGGTACTGTCCAACAAAAGTTTGTGCTACATTCTATACATGGCAGCAACCACCAACTGACAAAGACATTTACAACCATCGCAAAGTTGAAATACAAAAGACAGTAATGTCTGATCAGTCGCCGTTGGTCCAACACTCCCTGAGAAGTCGATACCTGACTGTCTCATCATTCTTAGAACCCGCCTGTTGAAGAACAACAACAGCCAACGGTGAACTCAATTCATCAAGCTCGTCATCGCTTGTGTAGGCTTTTCTTGTAACCGAAGACCTGATTCTGCATAACTGCGGCGCTTGAGGCCGTCCAAAGTCTCCAATGATAGTGGAGATTAGGGTCCCTGAAGGTGGAGAGTACACCGGAGGAGGTGCAGTGCATGGATAGCTTGTGATGGTAGCTTTCTCAGCTTCTTCCTACAAGAGATGCATCACGTTTCTGTTAGTAAAAATAGCTTCTTGACCACCTTGGATTCCATCAATTATTAAAATAAAATAAAACGATCTCACCTCTGATTCAAGGGCTTCAAGTACAGCATCAGGAACTGGGTCAGGGCAAAACTCATCCGGGACAAAGCTATTCAAAACTCTCTTGATCAACGGTGCACCAAACATTGGGCAAACCTTGACAATGACAAGAGAGCGATATATATATATGTTTGATCACGAGACCAAGAAAAAGAAACAAGATAAAAAAAGGTGTTGTTGCATTTGCACCTCTTTTCTCACACAAGGGTTGAGGAGCATATCTTTTGGAAGCATCATTAGATCGCTTAAGGCCTTGAGAAGATTAAAAGTCTTGAACGATCTATCAACGGAGCTATTCTCATCGCTGCTGCCACCATCTTCGTCTTCGTCTTCGTCATCGATGCCGAACAGATCAGTGAGCCACCTGGACCAGTTTCCTATCGAGTTCTTCAGCTGGGCACCAGAACCAAAACTTGATGTTGTACAAGGAATTGGCAAGACCCTCGGGTCTGCAATGGGTTCAGAGACAGGGTCTGTAGGGAAATTTTCATCAGAATCACGAAGGATAGCATTGAACATTGCGACATCTAGCCGAGCCACGCACTGTTCCATTATCTGCATTACAAATATGGAACGCAAAATCAAAATTTTTTTAATTTATTTTTAAATTTTTAAAAGGAGAAAACGTTTACCAGACGCGCAGGCACGGGCAAACAACCACATTCATGGCCACTGGCTCGCAGAGGGCACAAACGTTCGTGTGCTTCCCTGAAGGCCTTTTTCCAAAGCTCTAATGAGAAGTCACCTTGTTCTTGGTTCACACAAGTCGCAGCGTTTTTCTTTGAGGCAGAACCATTGGCGGCTTTATCAAATGCTCTTGTGGCTGCTGCCGAAGACTGCATACGCGGTGTCAAAGTCTGCAATCAAAAGGACAAGAACATTATGTAATTTGTTTTTAAGAGAATGAAGACGAAGCAGAGAGGAACTTAAGCAGCACTACCTGCCACCATATGGATTCTACAACGCGTGAGAAGATCCAAGCTTCGACCTTCTCAAGCGCTGTTATAAATGTTTTAGGGTCATCCCAGGCACTTAAACTCTCAATTGAAGATTCTTTCCACCTCAAGGATGATCGTTTCTCGTTTTCTTCTCTCTGAGCCTTACTTCTCCTCGGTCCAGGACCAGCGGACACAGGCAGTTCCTCTTCTGCACTTATGATCGCCCTCAGAATTATAGTGTTTGACAACCAAAATGTCAATCTGCGATCCAAGCACATCGTTACTATTATTTTTTCAGACCCTGATAAAGAAAGTAGAATATTTATATATAAGCATACCTAGGGACATCATTCCCACACGCTTTGGCGACAAGAACCAACCCGGAGACAGCACTTTTGGCTGCATTGGCTCTTCTTGAAAGATGGTTTTCTCTACAAGCATGAAGATACAGCCTCAAAAGACGCCTAGCAGGCGCATGGACTTTAGCTGATGAACTTCCATGCTCTGCAACCACGGAGTAGAGAGCTGCTTCAATGGCTGCAGCCTCACATAACTCACCCTCAAGCTTCTTTACTTTACTTTCCAACTTCTTCATTTTGCTCTCCAAACTTGTGTCCCGTGTAGACTTTGGATACACCTTGGCTTCTCTTTTTTCACCGGATACACTCAACCGGCTATTGCTCCGGGAAACATCCAGGGATGATCGAACAGACTTCACCTTTCTTGATTTCTCAACTCTACTCTCTGATTCCTCATCACTCATCATATCTTGGCTATTCTCAGAAGCTCGGGGCGAAGCATTTTCCGAGTGATCATCAATTTGGAAAGGCATTGGCTTGGTCTCTCCGCCGCTTACCAGCTTAGACTTCTCGTTAGTATCGGTAACAAACACATTAGCACATTCCTCGAGTTCAGACACACAAGTGTTGGGCGCAGAGTCCGGGAGATTAAACACAGAAGATAGATCTAGTGATGAGGAACGTGACGGAATCTGGTCAGCAATTTCTCCTTGTCTGCTCTCAGATGCTGATTGTGATCTCTCGTGGCCATTTCCTTTGGGATTCTTGTTTACCCTCTCAAGTTCTTGCTGCAAATGAGACATGAGACGCATTTAGAAACATTCCATCCACCTAACTAACTTGACAAAAGAAAATCGAAATGTTGCCATATCTTAGCTTACCTCTTCAGCTCGCACAGAAAAAGCACCATTAGACTCTAAAGTTGAAGATGAAACCGTCAAGGAGGAGTGGGAGGAAATGTCATCGTCTGTGATGGAAGCAATCTCAGCTTCCTTATAGTATTCCTCGTTCATTAAGGCAGAAACAGATTCACCACCGTTTGTAGCTTCATCCTTGGATGAAGAAGTGGCACGGCGTCTATCAACGGGTTGAATAGTGAGGTACAAAACAGGCTGAGCGGTATTCCGGTAGCTTCTTTTACTGTTCATTGGAGCAGTTAAGCTCAAACTGTCTTTGACAATACCACAGTCCGCCAAATCGATCGTGGCAGTTGCCAAGAGCTGATGTGTTTTCTCTCTGCGAGGCTCGTATAAGTTGAGCTCCAAGACGTTCTTGAAGAATACGTCACCAACCTTGTTCCGAGCAGACGCATCTTTCAACAACGTCACGGGAAGCTTAAAGGATTCGTTGAATTCGATCTTGCCTTCGCCAATGACAGATCCAAGAGAAGGAGCAACCACATTTGTTGTCCCAGAATTGCGGTCACCATTCTCCCACTGTATTACAACAGAGCGCAGTGATCTAAGGGACTGCGACGGTGGCCAAGGCTTTATCTCATGAATGTGAATCAGGTAATCAACTTGTATCGATGAACCTCTTCTGTTCTTGGAGCTTAAACCCAAAACCATTTTTATTTTTGCCAATCAAACTACAAAAAAAGTGTAATATCAATGAATCAGTACCCCAAAAGCACACGAAAGAACAAGCCTTGGATTTTCACAACCAGGAAAGCTTTGACTTTTTTAATCCGAAACTAACCAGCGAAGCCGTTAAATGTTTAGACAATGCATCAACATATTATACTCATGAACAAGAAAGCACATCTAAGTAAAATTTATGCTGATTTGGTCTTCCATATGCACACTATTGATTTGATTGATCAAGGATCCAAAATCCACAAGTAAAAGACAAAAATCCACAGAATAGCTAAATTATGAAAGCTCATTTCGAGATATTTTTCTGAGTTGCTTTTTTTGCATCTCTTACATCAGATCCAAGCAACTTAAAGAAAACCAAACAGAGATGATTATAGCAAAAAGCAGTCATGTAATGCCAGCATTGAAGAACACTAAGAAGTCCTCAAAGTAATCTTAGAGAATACCCAACAACTGCAGAATCCCTGAAATGAAAATGTGAATACTTCTTCCTCTTCTTCTTCTTCTTCTTCTTCTTCTTCTTTACAGAAGAATGAAATTTCCGATTTTGGTAGCTTTTTTTCTTTTCTTCTTGGGTGCGTTTTGGTTTATCAGAGGATATGAGCCACTGACAGAGAATGAAGAATCTATAGAGCAGAAAATTAGAAATACTTTTGAGAGAATTAAAATTAAATTATGATGCCTAAAAGAAAAAAGTGAAGATTTTCACTGAAAATGACAATAAAGAAAAGAAAAAAACAAATCTGATGAATAAGGAGGAGGAGTTTTGATCGTGCAAAAAGATCTCTATCTAAACGGCGACGTTACTTGGATCTCCGGTCCTCACTAGAAAACGAGTTAAAATGAGTTTTGACGCGCTTTACCCGCGCGTGGTCAGAGAAAACCTCACTACTCTCGCTAGATTGCCTTTTACTCCGACGCAAATGCGAGTGGGCAAGATTGGATACCATTACTTATGTCTTCATTGTTTTGTTTTTTGTTTGTTTGTTGTCAACGAATTGTTTTGTTAAAATTATATACTCTTATGTACATGTATATACATATATCTTTTTGCCGACAAACTATACAGCTTAATATTATATACAGTACGTACAATTTATTTATAGTGAGAAAATGCATATAACTAAATGCAATCATGTAATAATAATATTGTATGGTAGGTGATGGCGGTTTTTTTTTTTAATTTTGTTGCAGAGATGGACTGAGTTTAGAGTAAACTATACTATATGAATTTTAAAATAAGCACTATGAAATTGCAAAGTTGAGATAAGCTTATTATATATGGGATACTTTTTTCTTAAACGAAATAGTTGAATTATTCTTTGCAAGTAGAAAAATGGGGAGGGTTGTAACAAATTTACCAAAACATCAATTTCATTATGATGTAAATTATTGGTACAAAATGGACTCATCTCCTACCTCCATTGACTTGGTTTTCAAGTTTGGAAAGTTCTCTTCAACTACAAATGCCAATATCTGAATTATTTTGCTAATTATAATCCCATTCTAATAAATAATCAATTATAATGGACTTCTAAGGCCTTTATTGGGCCCTTTGAAGGGCCTTTCAGGACATTGGTCGTCTCCGGGCATCATCAAATTGTAATCAAGAATTCAAAACAAATCTTTCTAGTGAATAAAGATTTTTGTTGTTTGGATCTATAAGGTAGCGTATAAAAAAGACGGAAACTTGTTCAGCTAGTGATGGATAATGTTATGGTGGGAAGTGATGAGATCAGGCTTGGGTGGTGATCTCTTTCTCTTTGGACTTGCACATGTCCTCTGCTGACTTTACAAACTTCTTGGTCAACTCTTCTACCTGTAAACACAAAGACGCAAATTTTAATAATGGGAAGAAGTTAAACCCATTTGCAGAAAGATGACACAAGGACACTCACTTCCTTCTCCAGTCTTTTCACTTCATCTTTTGGTAAGCCTGCTTTCTTTACTGTGTCCAGTGCCTGACAAAAATATGTCTCTCATCATTAGATTCGGGCTTATAGGAGAGACAGTTTACAAGTAACAGTTTCCATGGACACTACCTTTTGCCGTGCTCTTCTTATGCTTTGTTTGACAACTTCACTAGACTTTGTTACAATCTTGCACATTGCCTGGAGGTTCATTACAGGGTCAAGGGTCAACCTCACCTGCAAACACATAGTAAACTAGACATGGAAGAAGCTTTACCTGAATATGCTCCTTGGTCAATCTGCTCACAAGAAAAATAAAAGGGAAAACAGACAAAAGTGTCATACTCGGCTGTGCTCAAGAATGAAAACTGATGGAGAAGCATAAATATTGTTTCGTACGCTGGGATTGATGCGACAAGTCGTTGACCATCCAATTTCGGGTTTAATCCTAATGGCGACGAGACAATTGCTTTCTCAAGTTCTTTCACAGTCTGCAGAAACAATGGCAAATGTTACCAAACGCGATACTTTTGTCAGAAATCAGAGAGAGAGAGAAGAAAGAGAAAGAGAAAGGTTGGTGCTTACATCAGGATCATATGGATTGACAGACAAAGTTTTAGGATCGAGAACAGAGACCAAAGCTAAGTGATTGAGTGGCATCTTGACTCCCCCAGTTTCAACAATAATATGATCAAGCATCCCTGCAAAAGCCCCCAGAATAAGCCCAGGCTTCTTAGTCCTAAACAGCAAAGTAAGATGTAGTTACCTGGTGCTGCTCTTCCTGTTCGTAACTTAGTTAAATCCCGCGACAAGGCATCGATGGCTGCCTCCATCTGTGAAGAGGCAGTTGCTTTGACGGTAGGCCCAATATCTGGAGCTACGTCGACCAATCCCGATGCTGAATCATCCTCTGAAGAAGAAGGAAAGGAAGAAGAAATGCCTTAAACACCCAAGAAGCTATCACTAAATCATTCTCAGATTCATATCGAGGCGAATGAAAGATGAGCAAAACCTACTTGATTTTTTGCCTTTAGCGAACCCTCGACGAGAATCTCTGAGAAAATCAGGTAAGGACAATTCCAAATCTCGGGCTGTCGGATTTGGGGGCGAAAAGAGGAGGGTCTTGTGCGAGAAATCGCGAGATGGAACAACAACGAAGGAGAAGCTCCTTCTGAGAAACGCAATCGCATTTCGACTCGATACCGCTCGTCTCACCAACATAGCCATCCCGAAAAGCCGAGGTTTAAGGCACCCTTGCTGCTGCTGTTTAGGCTGGCTCCTAAAACCCTCCGTCCAAGTATAAAAACCTTTTCTTTCCCCATTTCCTCCTCCTCCTCCTTATGAAAAAAGGTGGTCTTTTTAGTTCAATTACCAAACTACCCCTATGCATATCGACTACTCTCTAGAGAGTGCCTGTCTCCATTCTAAAACCCTTTTGTTTTCCCAGCTTACATCTTAGATCTTCCCTTCTCGCCGCCGCCGTCGCTTCCGGCACTGCCACCTGAAACCGGTGAGTACAGCTGCAGATTCTAGTCCCTTCTCTATATGAACCTGTCTGTATGACTATATTGATTTGGGATTTTGTCTGGTGTGTCCTTGCCATTCTCTATCTCAAGAACTCATTCCTGGATTCGGAGAACGATGGCCACTCAAGCTGCTGCTGCCTCATTCAATGGCAACTTAAAGGTAAAATATTACATCTTTTTTATATATAAAAAAAAATAATCTATTCGTTCGTTTTTCTTCTTCTCCTCTCTTTGATAATCTTCTTTCACATTCCAGCTTTCGATCGTTTTTAGCCAAACACCTTATAATGAAGGATGATTTTCACGTTTTAGGCCTTGTTGTCCATGGGATTTACATTTTGTTACTTAATCATGCGAACAATGATCACTTGTCATTGAACCGGTGAGACCAAATTCAGAGAGTTAGAAAATGACAAGATTCCCGAAACTTAGGACCTTTATTTAAGCTTTGTTATTTCGAATTGTGTAGCTGCTCTTGAATATATATGCCTTCCCAATTCTTTCTGCAGAAAGCTATGGCAGGTATAAAGCGAATCAATCTCGACGGTCTTCGTTGGCGAGTATTTGATGCCAAAGGCCAGGTTTTGTCAACGTTTCTTTCTTGTTTTTTTTCTTTGTTGCTTTCCAATTTCTTCTTCTTCTGATTATTGTTAAGATTGGTTAGTTCCATATAGACAATCTTGAGAATACTCAGAATCATGTATCTGACCACAGTGGTTAAATCTGAATCGCTAGGATTTCGTTTCTTGTATGCTCACTGTAGGTTCTCGGCAGACTAGCATCCCAGATCTCAACTGTGCTTCAAGCCAAAGATAAGCCAACGTATTGTCCGAACCGCGATGATGGGGATATTTGTATTGTTCTCAATGCTAAAGAAATAGGCGTCACAGGAAGAAAGCTCACCGACAAGTTCTACCGCTGGCATACTGGGCAAGTACCCTAACCCCACTTATTGATGTTTCTGTGAATCTTGGAGCTGCAACAAGGGATTTTATCATATTATATTTCTTGCCACTCTATTAATTTTGTGTTTACAGGTACGTTGGACACCTGAAAGAACGGAGTCTGAAAGATCAGATGGCCAAAGACCCCACAGAGGTCATCCGTAAGGCTGTCTGGCGCATGCTTCCAAGTAACAATTTGCGCGATGTGAGTACAATATTCACTTAAATCATTTTCATGAGTCAGCGTATGAGATTCTTGGTGCCTTGTAACAAGCCGGTTTTGTTATTTGTTCTTTTGGTGGGAAAACTGGTTTATCTATATATCTGATACATTATCCTTTCTCAGCTCCTAGTTAATTTGCTTGCTGCTAGAAAATGCTGAGTTTTTGTTTCTTCATGTGGGTATATAGGATAGAGATCGGAAGCTGAGGATATTCGAAGGCGATGAGCATCCTTTTGGGGACAAGCCACTCGAGCCATTCGTGATGCCGCCTCGTAGAGTGAGAGAGATGCGACCACGCGCAAGGCGAGCAATGATCCGCGCCCAGAAGAAGGCAGATCAGGCAGAAAATGGTGGAACAGAGGTAAAGAAAGGCAAGAAGAGGACTCCCTCTCAAGTAACTGCGTAGAAGAAAAGCTTCACAGTGGAACCTAGTGATGTGATTCGTCTTCTTATAATATGTAAGCAAACGATCATAAAGCAGGCGTGGATCAGGCAGAAAATAGTCAGGTTTTCTTGTTCATTTGAGTATCAGACAGTAGACACAGCCCTGTTTCTGGATGTCAGACAATGTATCAGACATGAAGCCAAAATCGTTCTTCCTCTCGTTTCTGGTTACTATCTTTCGCTTTTCTTCTGTTGGACATTTATTTTTTTATCTTAAATGGGGAATAAATCAATCATGTGAAATTTGTGAATAAAACAAGATCTCGTAAGAGTGGCAATAATAAACATCTTTGTTTCTTTTCTTCACCAAAAAGACAAAACATTCTAGTCCTAAGAAGAAACCACACACAAAAGATTACAAAGATCGTTGCACCTTCTTCATCTTGGAAAACATCATTTTTCTCTGGTAGTTGTTTTAGTTAACTTTGGTATATTTTCTATCTTTACACAACATGTGCCATTCTTGGAGCACTGCTGCCTGAAGCGCCATGTGCTCTGTTTCTTCTGCTGTCAACTTAGACAGTGTTCCTTTTGCCTTTTCTTTTTTCTTCTTCTCTTCCTTTTCCTTTGCTTTGTCTTTCTCCTTTTTCTCCTTTTCCTCTTCTTCTACTTCTTCTTCTTCTTCTTCTTCTTCAGTTTCCTCCTCCGTCTTTGGAGTCTTTTTCGGCTGAGCTGCCTTTAACAAAGCTCCTCCGTCTTTGGAGTCTGTTTCGGCTGAGCTGCCTTTAACAAAGCTATTCTCTCCATTGAGATTTTCAGTTTCTCAGCTGCTGTTGCTTTCACTTCATCCTCCGCCATATACTCAACGCCCCCGTCAGTTAGATCATCGCACCATCCCTGAAGATCTGACTCTATTTGCTTTGTGATTGATGCTTCTGAGGCTCTAACCACGAACTTGCACATCATGGTGGTCGTCTCGTCACCCAGATCCATGTTCCTGCTCACTTCACTAGCCCCAAAGATCATCATGCCCACGAAACCTCCATGCCACGTTTTTGCAGCATAACAAATCTGCAATGACAACAAGTTAAAGGTTTATATCTCCAGGTTTACTTACATCTGTGCGGAGGAACAAGAACACAGCGGAACTGGCAAATTCACCTGGAATCCAGCAACTGTGCGTATAATGTGGGAACAGACTCTGTGGAATGGCTTGGAGGATAATGATTTGAGTCCGCTTAAAAACGGTGAAGCACCATACTGTTGTGCAGCGGTCGCCATGAAGCCGCTTCCTTCATACATATATGTGCCAGTGTATTCTGCAACAGCTGGCAAGCTAGGCCACAAACGAAAGAACTCGACTGGTGAGATTTTGTGCGGGAGAAGCAGCTCAGTCAGTGGGATCTTGTAAGGCTGACATCTTAATATCACAGGCTCTCCTAGTTCTGATTTTGAACCTCTCTTCTGCTTCATGATCTGTGGATCCTCTTCTATGTAGTCACCGTCATAATCTCCCCTAGCGCCACGGAATGGATAGTAGAGGACTTGAACCCAGAAACCACATCTTTCAAATTGGGAGACACCGACGGTGACACTGCATTGTACAGGATCCTACAAGAGTAAAGTACAGAGTGGATGTTAATACAGCTAGCAGATATATGAAACTGATGAACTTGTAAACTTAGGAATAAGAAACAGAAATGGTCTCAACAGATTAAACTCTTAGATATTAGAGAACTGTGAAGAGATGGGAGTAAATAAGCATTGCAGACTGAAATGCAACCTGTGAAACAAGATTACGCAACTGCCGCACTGCTTGAGGAGAACCATCCATGAAGTATAGGGCACCAGATAATCCAACCCGTATATCCACACGATTCAGCTCAAGCTCTGTCAAATTAATTATCTGAAAACAGAGTTTAAAAGAGGTGTTTAGACGCTAAACTTTACCAATTTATCTGTATTCAAGTAAACTGCAGGATGATCCATAGGAACATATACCAACCTTTAAGTGCAAAGTGACCCTTCCATCATTTGTATCTGCTAAATGGTAAGCTTCTATATAGCAAGGATCACTGCTTCCAGTCAAAGGGTATGCTGTGGGAGGAACTTTGATAGAAGTCGAGTCGACCCCTTTTGTAAGGAAGAGAGTTAATTCACTGGGCTTTGGCCTCCAAAGCTCTAGAATGGCCTTGTGAATTAACCCTTCTAATTTTCTGTCTTGAGCAGCTGATGGTTCGTAAAACTGAACAGTAAGCTTATGGTGGCTGAAAGGGTAATCTCCTCTTGACTCACTAACTCCAGCCCACCTGGAAAACAATATGTTGAGTGAGATTCAATCCAGAAACGCAGTAAAAATAACACAATAAAAGGATTATAAGCCAAGGAGAAAACTCACTTTCTTTCGGGAAGATTTGAAACATATTTGATCCTCTGCAATATTAAACGGGTTTGATGTTTGCTAACTGTATCTGCAGCAGCATGGTTCCTATACTCTTCAAGCTCTTTGGTTATTAATTGGCCAGCTCTTGCATGACGTGAGCCCATCCTCTGGGCGCATAATAAGACTGCCTGAACATCTTGTAGCCTATTTGATGTAGTTGCAGCGGCATCCAAGTTGAAGATAACCTTATGTATATTTGCGATGATAATGTTTAAAGGATCATCAGGGTCATCAGCCAAAAGTGGATCCATACCTTCTAGATCAATATGTTCTGCGATCGTCCATATAAGACGCCCAAGGATTCTTGGGGTATTTACCTGCCAAATTGAGAAATAAGAATTTGACCACGTTTTAAGTCGACACGCAATAGTTCCTCTCCAGTTTAGGATTAAGTAGTACTTACGAAATGCCATAACTAAACCTCTTCACGGAAAATGAATAAATATATAGAGAGAGATGAAAGTTGCCAAGTTCGACTTCTAAATTAAAGCTGAGGCTTAATTACCTCTTGGAGATCTTTAACAAGCTCACGTTGTAAGTTCTGTAATCGCGTCTCATTTAATATTTGATCCTGCGATGCACCGTCTTTAAGCCTCTTCACTCCTCCTCGGGTTTCATATATATGGCAGAGCCTAACAAGCAATTTCAAATAGCAATCTATAGCGTACGTCCTGCCATCACAATCCCATTTGACACAAGGCCTGCAAACTTCCACAACCTCAAGAGCTGGTTCTGTCCAGTTCAAAGCACCATAACCAGTGCCATATGCTAGTGCACCAATTACTCTGCTCTCCATACCCGAGTTCTTTTGTTCAGGCAAAGGTAGAGATAACTGGAAGCAACTTTCCACAAGCATTGCCACTAGCTCTTCCCGAAAAAGGCTTTTACTGGTAACACTATTGAGATCATCTTTTATCCTTGCATCCTCAAAGAGAGATATAATATCTGTCCCAGGTAGGGGCTTCTGACCTCTTCGGGCACTTTCTCTGGCAAAAAGGTGAACACAGAGAGCTGTCCGTCAGATACAGGCCAATGCGTGCATCCTGTCCGATTCTGCTCTCAAGTTCCTCACCATAAGCAGTAGTCTTCGAAACAAAGAGACCTTCATATAACAGGTTCCAAAAGCAATGGTTCAGAAATCATGATCCACAGCTTCAAGATAAAATGTACACAACCAATCGAAAACTTGAAGGGAAGTAAAGAAACCACATACCTGCATATGCAGATCAAGCAAGTGCAGGTTCGTGACTACAGCCCTGACTATACTCTCTCTGGCAGAAAAGAACTCTTGGCGGTCCCAGAGTGTTAAAATTGCAATAATGGACTGTGAAGCCCACTCTGGCTTCCCTCCGGCAACATCTGCCAGGTACAGCATGTTAATTCCAACTTCAAAAATCAATGCTGGATCCAGAGAGGAAGCCAAGAAGGGGGCGAAATGAGTAACCAAATCTGAGACGCCAACCAACTTCTCGGCGTTGGAATCCACAGGCATGGAATTAGCAGCAGCAGCAGAGGAAGCCTTGGAGAGCAGTCTTATGACTTCCACACTACCCGAAGCAACAGCCTTGACAGCAAAGACGAGAGGGAAAACAGTGGCTCTGAATGTTTCGACAGGAAGAACTAAAGACCTAGCCATCAAAGCGCTCCTCTTTTTCCACACAATATCAACCATTGAAGACACCCACTTGGACCTGATGGCCAGGGAATTCTCGCTGTCGACGAGCTTGTCCCCAGCAAGACGGCTCATCCGCTTGGAGTCGAACTCCTGGAACAGTCTGCCGACGGACTCAAAGGCAACCTTGGAGACAGCGTCGGATCTGTCGAGCATGTTCTGGCCGATCCGAGCCCACCAGTTGGAGACCTTGTCGAGGAGACCCACATTGTTCTCGCACAATGTAACGAGATCATCGCGCGCCAGGATGCAGCCAAGTGTTTCCGTAATGGAGAAACGGAGGTTGTCAGATGGGGAATCGAAGCATGAAGCAATCTCACTGCTGCAATCAGAGATCAGTTTAGGAAGCGAGAAGGAGGGAAGAGCCGCAAGAATGGAGACGGCAGCTGCGGTGACGTCTGGATCCGGGAAATGAAGATCCGTTTTGACACCTGAACAAACCGTGTCCCAAAGATCCGGAGTCAGGCGGGTAGATCGGATGAGATCGAAAGCGAGCTTCTTACAAACAGCCGATGCCGGAGAAGCAACGATCTCCTCCACTGCAGACTTAGCGATCACCGATATATCCCGTCCAGCGGCGGATTGCTGCAGCGCCTGAAGAAGCGCCGATGACTGGCGAAGCGCGTCATTCGAACGGAGGTCAGCCTGGATCTGAGCGAAAAGTATGTCCATTTCCGGATCGAACTAACTAAAATTCGAGATCCGAGGCGAGGAATCTGAGCTAGCTTTGCTGTATATCTGCGAACGGATGCGACATGGAAGAACTGAAGAAGAAGAAGGAGGAGGAGGAGGAAGAATTGTGGAAGCTTTTCCGATGGTAAAACAGAGGGGCGTTGCAGTGATTTGAGCTTTGACAGCGTGCCGCTTGTCGTACGGTCGAGTTGTGGTTTGGGCTATCTTTAGACCCAATAAAGGCCCAGTTAAAAATTAAAAGGGCCTTTCTACTGGGCTTAACGCCACTGCAAGTGTGACGCATCCATTCGATTCAAATCGACGGTCCTTCGAAGGTGGTACCAAAACGGCGGAAGTAGAGACGCTGCATCGCGACGGTGGACTTGGACACTTGAGGGTAGAGAGAGAGAGAGGGGGAAGGCTGTGAGTTTTTGTTTCTGTCTCTCTCTTCTTCTCGGTCGTCCTGGTCGTTTGTTTACTTTGTCTCGAGGGTTTTACTTTATCTTCGTCTACCACAAACTCTAGGGTTTCGCTCGCTTCTGCCCAGGATTTGGAGCCGGTTAGTTGGGTTCGTGTTTACTTCGCTATGATAATTAGGGTTCCTATTACACGAAGTTGGGCAGAATTGAATTGAATTGAATTAGTGGAGAAAAGGTTTTGAAGATTTAATTGAAGGGTTGAAAATTGGGGATATGACTGTGAGGAATGGTGGCTTCCCCTATCGTGACACACCCTGTGGGTTTGATGAAGCCTCTGTTAGCCCTAACGCCTCCGATGGTTCACCCTTTGGTGTCCCGAGGATTGTTCTACCATTGTCTGGCTTGTCATCATCGGGTAGGAAACAGATGATTCATAGGCTACGGCAGGAGCTGTTTCAGATTCGGTCCTTTCAGCAGGATCTCGAGCTTCCCAATTTGACGCGGGCCAAGAGTTCACGATGCTCTGCTGGGCCTGGGAAAAAAGTTCTTCCCTTAACCGCTGCTAGACCAGCCCCGGTCTCCACTAGTACAATGCTTCGGTTGAAGCAATGCGAGACCCTCCTCAAACGTTTGATGTCGCATCAGTCTGGTTTCCTCTTTAATACTCCCGTGGATGTGGTCAAGCTCAACATACCTGATTATTTCACCATTATTAAACATCCTATGGATTTTGGAACTGTCAAGAGCAAGTTAACCTCGGGCTCTTATTCCACCCCTTCGGAGTTTGCTGCTGATGTCCGTCTTACTTTCTCCAATGCAATGACATACAACCCCCCTGGCAATGGCGTTTATGTCATTGCCGATTCCCTCAGCAAGTTTTTTGAAGTGAGGTGGAAAACTATTGACAAGAAGTCAATATCCCGAACCAAATCTGAACCATGCAACTTGGTTTCTCATGCTGACCAAGAGACTGCAATGTCTGAGCCTTCGGTTAAGAAGAGAATGGTTAATGCAGTGAACCATGGCAGCTTCTTTGAGCCTGCTAAACGGGTTATGGCAGATGAAGATAGAGTTAAACTTGGCAGAGATTTGGCTTCCTTGACAGAATTCCCGGTAGATATCATAAATTTCCTGAGAGACCACCGCTCCAAGGAATGGGGATCTGGTGATGATGAGATAGAGATTGACATTAATGATCTCACTCATGATGCCTTGTTCCAGTTGCGGGATCTCTTGGATGACTTTTCGCGAGAAAATCAGAAGAAAGATCCAAGTGGTCAACCCTGTGTGTTAGAGGTAATTCTCCTCCTATCTCTCATTTTTGATCCATTTGATAACATGACCGAGAGTTTCCTCGATGTAGCTTTTGCATGGGTCAGGACCGGGGAGTTCATTGATGCAACACTGTGATGGTTAGCATACATATTGTTTGTTGTTTGAAAAATATTCCTATGTCCTGCTCTGTGATTAAATTGTCATTTTCTTCCAGGGAGTGAAATGGAGGACGAGGATGTTGACGTTGGTAATAATGAGCACCTTATATCTCGCATCTCTCCTGTCAGGACAGAGAAGGATATGGCTTTGGGGAGCTCCAGTGGTGTGTTTTCTTCATCTTGTTAGTTGTTATATTATATTAGTCTTGTCCTCTATTGAACTTTTGTAGCTTGAGGTTTTGGTTGTTGCAGTTTTTACTTGCTATTAGCTGATAGCAAGTCATATTACACCCTTAGTTTCCGTTGCATTCTCTGCTTGTTTTACTCCTAGGTCTCTGTTTGCTGTTTTCTTTAGCCATCACATATTATTTTTTGGAGTGATCTAACTTATGGTATCTCCTCTTTTGGTGCATGTAACTGATTAGGCTATAGTAGCTTGGAGAGTGTGCCAGATGATCCTACAACCACAAGATTATTGAGTTCACCTAAGGTAAATATCAGTGTGGTTCTTAATTGATAATATGTGTGCCTCTGCAAATGTCTTAGACACCTTGCCACAGTTTGGATATGGGCGAACAATCTTGTGTGGACGGTGGTTCCACAACAATTGGGGAAATTGTTGGCATGGTCAAGTTACAAATCCTAAGATGAAACTATTTATTCTGATTGGTTATTTGCCTTTCTCCTTTCATTTCCTGATACAGGGGCCTGAACGCATGGATTGGGAATCTCCCTTGGATGGAGCGACAAGCACTTCCCCAAGGAGAAAGTGTGAGCAGATTTTAATTTTGGTGCAGAAAATGTTAAGTTTTTTTGCCTGGTTTTGAGGTTTGACCCTTGGTTTGCTTATTCCTTTTTTAAAAGCAGCATCAGTCAGTGGGTCGAATCAGCTGGAAGATGCGCCTAAAGAGGAGCCAAGTTCTGTTGATTGTCGTCAAGATGGTAAGCTGAGGAGTGTGGCAGAAAAATGTCTCTGCTCTAATGTCTGGGGATGGCATCTTACTCTTGACCCGTTAATAATTTAGGAAATAGTGTTGAGAATGAGAAGCAACTACCTCCAGAAAAGCGTTACAGGGCTGCTCTATTGAAAAATCGATTTGCGGATATAATATCGAAGGCTCGAGAGAAAACTCTTAATAAGGTTAGCTGTGTTTGTGTGGAGCTGTGACCTTTTTAAAACTTTGGAAATTAATTCCTGAATAATAAATTTATGTATGTTTGAGATCAGAATGATGGGCGAGACCCAGAGAAACTGAGACGCGAGAGGGAAGAACTGGAATTGCAAAAGAAGAAAGGTAAGCTTGGTTTACTAGTTTCCGATGGGTGGGTGATGCATAAGAGTCTTGAGCCTGTCATATTCTTTTTGTACCAGAAAAAGCACGGTTACAAGCAGAAGCGGAGGAAGCTGAAGAAGCTAGAAGAAAAGCTGAGGAAGAAGCAGCAGCTGAAGCTGCGAGAGAGGCAAAGAGGAAACTGGAACTTGAAAGAGAAGCAGCCCGACAGGCATTGGTTGAGGTAAAAAGAAAAAGGAAAAATAGCTATCAGCAGTGTTGGTTGTGTTTGACTGAAAGAAATATATTATTGATGATGATGATGATTACTCCAACAGATGGAGAAGTCGGTTGAAATAAACGAGAACTCAAGGTTTCTCAAGGACTTGGAACTGCTGAAGTACACGGAGGAGGAGCATTTGAGAAATAGAACAAGAGAGGATGATGAAGGGTTGGGTGTTTTGGGTTTTGGAGGCAGCAATCCTCTAGAGCAGCTCGGGCTATTTATGAAACACGATGATGATGACGATGAAGATGATGATGATGCTGACCCGCTTGCTTTTGAAGAAGTGGAAGAGGGTGAGATAGATTGTGGTGTGTACAAATGAATCAGAGAGTTTTTGTTGGTAAAATTTATTTAACGAGTGCAAATGGCTTTTCTTACATTCAGTACACACTGAAACCAAACTAAGAAAAAAAAAAAAAAAAAGACTTTTAACGATCGTGTTGCACTCAGCTTCGAGGTGATTTTGCAATTGGAGTCATGCAAAATGAGTTTCGCTCTAGAGTGCCCTTTTTAATCTGATAAACTAGTTTAGAGAGTCCCCCAATAGGTGCTATGATCATCAGTAGAACCCCAAGAATTATGCAAATCTGAAAGAAAAATAGATTTTGAAGATTATTTTAGCTTTAGACAATTACATACTTACAGACCACAGGGTCAGGGAGGGAGGAGCTTACCCAATTGATACACCAAGATAGACTAAATCTCTTTGGTTTCTTGAGGATCAACCACATGATGCAGGGGATCTGAGAAACACAGACAAGATTAATTTTTTTGTGATTGATCATCCTTGATATATGTATGGTATGAACAAAACAAAACAAAGTACAATTCTCTTCGCGCGCTTACAAAGTAAGTGGTAGGGGCAAACACGAATCCCCCAAAAAATGACAGCAACGCACTGAAATACGGTAATGCGACTGCGATACCCATCGTGGCCGCTGCGATGATTTGAGATCATAAGTAAGAGTTTGTTAATCATATATGATATATGGATGCTCGATGTGGTGGTGGTGGACTTACCAACAAAAGTCCAGCGGATGCTAAACCGTAAAACTCTTGTAGGATTGAAATGCCATTTCTTAATCATCACAGATTCGATCATGTCAAACACGGGCATTGCGTACACCTTAGGCAAGCAGAATCACACACTAAATATCAAGTTACAGTTTTTTTTTTTTTTTTTTTGTATAATTAATTTCGTGGTATATAATAATACCTGGTAGCTTCCGAGGAGGTGTATGACGACAAACATGTTGGCCACAATGACAAGTGCCTTGGGTTCGGTGAGTGATTCGAGGATGTTCTCTTTAACATTGTTCCCAAAGGTCCTGAAGCCTACAAGAGCCACAGGGAAGTAGCAGAAAGCTACGATGATATATGCTACAATGGCTCCCTTCCACATGGGTCGTTTTGATGGTTTCTCTGGTGTTGATGGAATCGTTGCTTGGATTTCCAAAACAACGTTATGACCCGCGTACGCAAATGCCATCTCCCCCAATGCGCTTAACATGTCTAAGGGCACCGAGTATGTCCGTTTTTTGTAGCTGTACTCTGCACTTTCCCTGACATCCTTTGTCACTGAGGCTACCCAAGCAATTGTGGAATAGCTGCTTTTTGGTCAAACATTCATATTGATCAGTGTTCTTCCATTTATATCTATATATACAAACAAACTCCCTTCTCCATTATTCATTGTTTTTGTACCTCACTGACATGACGGCAGCTACCAAAGAGACCCCAGAGATGGAGTTGAAGTTTTTTAAAAGGGAGAGCACAAACTGGGAAGATGCAAAGATCAAAATGAAGTGTCGAATTCTCATCTTTGTGCACTTGTCATCTCCCACAGCAAGGTCATGTACATTCTTCAGGGATTTACCTCCTGTCACCATATACACTATGCACGTACTCGTTTCAACTCCCAGTTGTAGCGGCACCACTATGTACAAACCTAGCTTTTTCCCAAACGCGGCCTGTCCCAGCTCATGGTACCTATCAAACCGTTTCCCTTCAAACATCTCGTGCATCTCAATCATTTGCCACAGCGTGTATAGTGTTATGACCCATGACAGGATCACCACCACAACACCAGGTCCCCTGATGAACACAAACACACAAAAGATGCAATTGGTAAAATCATGAGTTGCATGTCAGAAGAAGGGGGGAGATTTTTCTTGGAACATGAAAGATAATACCATCCAAGCTCCGACATGGCGTAAGGGAGACCGAGAACTCCAGCACCAACTATGGCTGTCACGTTGTGGAAAGCCGAGTAGTACCAATTGGCATTTCGTGATGCTGTGATTGGTAACCAATCTTCCAGCTCAAATGCTTGTTCCTGCGTTAGAATTTCTCACAAATTTCTTTTTTAAACTCATTTTTTACTATGTTACAAGCATATCTAACATATATATAACGACCATGATTGTCATAATAAAAAAAACATACCTCCACAAGATCTTGGTTTGATGGACTCGGCATCTCCATCATTGCAAACACACAATTTTGAGGCAATCTTTCTGCTATTTTTTCTTTATTTCTTTTATGTGGTTCCAATAGTAAGTTGTGTGCAAGATCGAGAGACATTTATAGAGAGAGGGTCAGAGGGAAAAGAGAGAGAGAGAGAGAGAGAGAGAGAGAGAGAGAGAGAATAATGAGAGTTGACTTTGACATAGCTGTACCTTGATTGGTTTTTCTTCATTTTGAAATTACTTGGAAATTTTTTGATCTTGTTCAATCCGTTTATTCGTATTAAAATGGTCGTTCGTTGGATACATGTTCATAATGACACCCTTGGTTACATACACTATTGTTCTATATGATTTTATGTCCCTATCCGAATTTTTATTTCAGTAATTCTGATTATAAACTGGGATTCTTGGACCACTATTTGTCATTTCTGCACTTCTTCTCGTGGTCAATGAGGATGTGATGGTTTCTACGAATGAAGTTAGCTGGAAAATGTATTCTTTAATAATGCGTTGAAACTTAAAACATTTGATTTATTACTACTGTACATTATCAGGCAGTTTAATTAGAATTTAATTTTTTATTTTGCTCAAGGACAAAATTTAGAAGAGTATGTGTGTTCAAGTCAATGATAGAAAGATTAATCAAGTTTTGAAAGAGAGAAATAATTAGTGGCCTTAAAATCGATGAATTGGTCAGGTGGGTGCCACCCTATGCCGGAGCTGAGACTTTTGGGAAGGAGCACAAAGATAAATCCGTGCGAGCTATGCCTGGGCTCAAAACGGACAATATCATACTAAGAAGAGAGTTGAACATGAGCTTGAAAAGCCCAATATTGGAGTCTGGCTTGATTTTTGTTTTTGATTTTTTTTTTAAAATCTTGAAATATTATTTCAATTTTTGTTTTTGATTTTTTTTTAAGATCTTAAAATATTATTTCAACTATAAATTATGAAAATAATTATAAAAATATTTTTTCTAAGAAATAAAGATCCATAATATATATGCGAATTCACTACGAACACCTCTACATACATACTCCCTCTGTTCCTAAAAGAAGATAGTTTTAGAAAAAAAAATTGTTTCAAAAAGAAAGAAGTTTTCAATTTTCTAGGTGTAGTTATTGTCTATTTAGACTTAATTTGCCCTTATAACATTAAATATTTAAAGAATAACTTAAGTAATAATTAATAAAAACAAGGTTAGAAAAGTCTTTTGTAAAATTTTCTTAATATGTGTGAAAAACTCAGAAATACCTTCTTTTAGGAACAGAGGGAGTATTACATATGTAGAAATGTTAATAAACATTTTAGTCAACCATTAAACTAAAGGAACTTTCACACTTCTTTTTGTGTGTGGATTAAACAACAAATCATTTAGATAGACTCCATTAGATTTCAAATCATTTTTTTCTTATGCAATTAATTTTTTTTAAAAAAAATTGTTTTTAAGAGTAGTGAAACGAGGAAAATAAGAAAACTACCAACGAAAAAAAACAGTGATATGTAAACTCTAGTCTCTACGAGAGGCCCGTGTTACATTTGATCTTCTGCTGGGCCGTAATGGACTAAAAAGTAGTAGTCTTTTATAATTATTTTTAAAAAGACCTTAATTAGTTATTATTTCACATCAATCACTGAACCGACAAGAAGTTCACCAGATTGCTTGGTGCTAGAAAAATAAAACGGCACGTACTTTAACTTTAGGACACAGTTCCTCCATTTAACTACACATTAGAAAAAGAATAAACTACAACTCTTTTGCTTCTCTCTCTCTGACTTGTCAATCCGGTTTTGCTCTGCACCCAATAACCGGGTTATACCAAGACCGTAGCCGGCGTTTTCACAGACAAAGCTGAAGCACCAAAGCAGAAGTAATGGCTCTTCAATCTCCTCCTCACCGAACCCTGCTTCTCGGTTATCTTGCTTTTCACCGGCTCAGGCCGCTTCAATCCAGACGGTCCGGCTATGTTCGTATCGATCAACACTCCCTTCTGTTTAAGATCAACAACGCTCGAAGATGAAGACGTTGAACAAGAGTGGATGGATATTTTTGAAAAAGAGCTCGAACGAGACCGCACCGAACCAAACCGCTTCTTCTTGGCTCTTGGACTCGACTGGTTACTTCTCACCGATAAAGTTCTTTTATTATTGTTAGGCAGTGCTGGAGACGAAGCGCTGCTTTTTGAGAATCTCTGTCGGAGAGGCACAGGTGTTTCTTGCGTCTCTAGAGCTGTCGAATTGATGCTTATCTCAGATTCGTTCTTGGAATGTCCAGGTTGTTTCTTGATTCGCGGCCAGTGGAAAACGCTCTTCAATCTCTCTGTTGCAGAGTTCACAGATGATTTTCTGCATTTCTTGAGATGTTGATTCTCATCCGTCGAGTTTAGCTGACCAATCTCTATGGAACAGGAGCTTGATCTCACGTGTCTAGGGACAATCTTGTCAGGCACAGCTTCAACTCCGGTGCTTAGGAAAATCTCTGCGTCCGACGTCCTGAAACGAGCTCCTGGGCTGTAAAAGTTTCCTCTGTCCTTCATGTGAGACGCGACCACACTTGCGATGCTCTGATCACGACAGCTGAACATCCCTCCGGCTGATACCAACCGTCGAAACAGGAGATCCGACGTCGGAGACTGCGGCTTGTGCCTGATCAGATCAAGCGGAGTCATACCAGAAGCATCCCTTATGTTAATATCAATCGATTTCACAGACATGAGCATCTCAACGAACTCCAGAGGAACGTTCCCGGAGATTGCCATGTGAAGAGCCGTACGCCCCTCGTTGTTCCTTTAATTCACGACATCGCAGGGGGATTTGGAGGCAGCGGATGTGATGAGACGGTTCATGAGCTCCGTGTGTTTGTCAAGCCTCTCGAACGTCGGAGTCTGGAAACCGGAGATTCCGGCGTGAAGGAAAGTGTCGCCGGCGTTGTTTCTGGCGGAGATCAAAGATGGAGAGGCCGAGATCAGAGCTTCCACGAGATCAGCGTGGCCACGGTAGGCTGCCACGTGCAGAGCCGTGTTCCCTTGGTTGTCTATGGCGTCCATTATTAAACCGTACGAGGCCGCAAGCTCTTTAACCACCTGCATCGTCGCCCCCAAATGCTGTTTATCTAATATCTATCGATATATTTAGTAAAAGGAGAGTATTCGTAATGATTGTGGCCGGAGAGAGTTACCTGAGTTTTTCCTTTTCCGGCAGCTGCGTGGAGGATTGTGGAGCCCTGTTTGTCTCGGAAGGCCAATACATCTTCAACGGAGCAATCACTCAGAAGCTCTCTGAGAATGATCAAATTGCCTCCTCTAGTTGCTGAGTGAACCGCTCTGTTCTTCATCTCCCTTTTGTAAGCCGCCGGAATCTCTCCGATTTGCTGATCGAAACCGCCGGTGGCAAACCTCGGACTAACCGCGAATTCTTAAATCAGACGGAATACGCCGTCGTTTTTGCTTCTTGCAGCGGCGTAGAGTATGTCCGTGACGCCGTACTCTCCTTCGCCGAACACGAGCAGAGGATTCCTTTCGAGGAGATCGCGAACAAAACCTAGATTTCCGGCGGAGGCCGCCGTGTACATGAGCCAGCCGCCGTAGCCAGATCGGATAAGAGTGTTCCTATTCGATGCCCCGCCGCCATCGTCGCAGGCGGCGAGGAGTTTTCTGGCGACGCGTGATCTGCAGGAGGCGACGTCGTGGAACTGGGATTCGTCGTCCCAGACGGTCTCTAGGCGGCGAATTCTGCGGAGGGAAGTGAGCTTCATGAGGTTATTGGAGTCGATTCGGAGAAGCTCACGGACTAATTCGTACTGGCTGTTGGCGGCAGCGTAATCAATCGGAGTAGCATACCACCATTGATCGCCGGTGCTTTCCCACCGGAGAGGAAAGTGGATTGAAGGCATCGAAACCGCCGGAAAACTGTAAGAAGAGAGAAGAGGACAAAGAGATTTCTTGGGGGTCACGGAACCAAGCCCTACAGATAGAGAAAGAGAGGGGAGAATGAAGCTGAGGAAGAAGAAGAAGAAGAAAGGATTGACTGGTCAGGGAAGGTGACCGTAGAAAAAATGAAGAATATATCTGTTTTTTACTAATAAAAAAATGAAACTCGGGTCTATCATCATCGCATAGGCAGGCACTTGGGGTCTATATAACCGGCCTAGATCAAACTCCCCCAATTTATTATGTAACCGAACTTGGGAAAATCTGGTGTCTTCATTTCATGGGTTATTTACCAAATATCAAGGAATAAATTCAAAATATCTTAGGGGAGCAAAATTATTTTAGATTAACAAAATAATAATGCGAGGAAAAAAAAAAACTGATAACCAAAAACAATAGTGGTGACAAGTGCCTAATTCTTGAAAGTGGAAAAGGGGTGATTGTAATGATGGAGACACATGGAGAAAAGTGGCCTTTGGATTATAATAATGTCTATATTCTCTCATTCACATACTCTAATGTTGACTGTGTTTAGATGGTATCGGAAGAAAATTTACTTTTTCCTTCGAGGTAATTGAATCGAGCGTTGGTGGATTATACATAGCAACTCGAATCATGGAGTATTTAATTGGATATCAAACAAATTGAATGACATAACTTAAGAATACTATATCTAATAAATTCGTTAGTCGTTTCTAATTCATATATCCGTTACAACTTAGAACTGAAGCAATATTTGAATTATTCCAACCAAACTATGATTAAATGCCGTTAATCTTTTTAAGTTATTTTTAAAAATACATAGGTTGGATAAATCATAAAGGAAACATGAAAAATATAGAAAAGAGTAATTAGACGACAAAAGATAGTAGCTTTAAATAAAATTTGAAAACAAGAGGACTAAAAATATTGTGAATGTTTAATGTGATTACTGGGTAGAGAGAGCCAGCTACACCCATTGGTGCCATAATAGCAGATGGGACGACTATCAAGACAAATTCTGATGAGCAATTTAAAATGCTTGATCACTTTTTTTGTTCGTCGGAGCCTCGAGAGATCATGACCATATATATATTTCATAAATTATATCATTTCACTTATAATACTCATAATAGATTAAGTTAGCATATGATTAAGAAAACAAATGGAACATGCAGGCATAAAAACAAAGCAAGATATGGTTAAGGTGTCAAAAGAGGAAAACAGGCATGTGGGGGTAAAAAAGTTAGCTTTATTTATTTTTTGTTATACAACTAAAAGCATGTGATGAGTGGGGTTCATGGGCATGGGGTATAAGCCATAAGAGCAATAAGCAGCTACTTGTCAGATACAGCAATAATATCATAGCAAAACCAAAACCCAAATCAATAATAAAGACCTTAAACAAGTTTGATCTCAAATCGAGCTTTTCAAACAAGGTTAAAGACAGAGGGTGGTTTCGGGTAAAACCGATCACAAGTAATTTTAACACAAAACAAGATGGAAATTGCAACTCAACAAGACAAGTAACAAAGAAGAGCAATAATGGAAGAGCAATAAGGGAGATAATGATGCAAACTTTTGCTTTAGCTTTCTTTTGAAGATAAGGAACCCCACAACAAGACAGGGAGAGTTGGTATCCACCTAGAGAATAGTGATGCAATATCAGTGTTAGAGGTCCCATGACCTGTTTCAATAAATCTGAAAGTTAAGATCGAACCTCGAGGTACACACATACATGTTCAAGAAACCGACCAACTACTACTCATCTCTTGTATCCGGAAAAATATTAAGAAGGACATATCATTGAGTGGTAAGATGAAGCAAGGCAGCAATTGATTGGATTAAGTAAGAGCTATTTGACTCTGAAATGTAACTTAACTGTGAAGAATGAATTGACTTAGAGCAAGAGCATGATAATCCCAGTTATGGCTCCACAGAGCAAAATCTATTAAGGTAACCAACCGATAAAAACCGGAGTAGCACAGAGAGAGAGAGAAAGAAACATGTTACCACACAAAGAAAGAAAGAAAAAAGATCGAGTGTCGAGTGTCGAGTGTCGAGTGTCGTTGTCTCTCAGTTCTTGGCCTTGAGGGAGTTGTTCTCCTTGATCTTGGCACGGGTGTCAAGCTTGACAAAACGTTTGAGATCATCATAGGGAAGAGTCTCGACGTTCTTCCTCCTGAGTTCACTAAGCGCAGGTCGACTATCGAGAAGATGCCAGAGCCAAGCCGGGTAATCAGAGTCGGCAAAGATTTTGGGATCAGCTCCGTCTTTGAGGGTGTTAGCACCAACGACGGTGGTCGATTTGATCTCTTTGCTCAGGGTCGATCCTTTAGGAGCATCGCTAGATCCTCCTCCTTTGCCACCCTTCTTCGCTTTACCAGCTGCTGCTGCAAACGTTCTTCGGGCTACATCCCTCGATCCCGCCGTAATCAATCCAATACGCAGCTTCATTTCCCCCCTACGGACCCAATGATCTCTTGACGAAATTAGGGTTTATGCAACCAACGAATAATCCAGACAAATCGAGATTGAAACAAGAAGCTTACTTGGCGGCGGAGAGCGAGCAAGACCAACTAACCAAACAAACGCTTTTTTCGTTTTGTTGTTGTTGTTGAGCCGGCCCAAATGTTTCTAGGGTTGGGCCAAATTACCAAATAAAACATATGGGAAAGAAAAAAGAAAAAAGTAATAATGAGAAAACATATACAGTAGAACCTCTATAAATTAATACTCGATAAATTAATAATCACTATAAATTAGTGTAAAAATTAGCAAAATTCGATAAGATAATAAGATAATAATTTTTTTGAAACTCTTATGTAAATATATGGTCCCAATAATAAGTTAAATTAATAATTATACATATAATCATATATATCTACATATATAACTAAGGTAATATAGTAAAACATGATAAAATTATTGTTTTAAGTTTATAAAAATTGTTGATTTATCTTTAAATTCTTTGATATGATATTTCTAAATGAATTTTATAATTTTGAAAACATTGTTGTATTATTTCTTGACGAACGTTAAAAGTTCAAACGAAAAATATCTCTATAAATTAATAACTCTATAAGATAATAAAATCTTGAAGTCCCAACATTATTAATTTATAGAGGTTTTACTGTAACAGTTTTGTTTTCTCTCAAACTTACCCTTTTTTACATTTGACATCAACTAAGGGGTGCATAATTCTAAATAAAAAAGGATAATTCAGTTTTATATTTAATTTATCAATTTAACAATAATTTTTTTTGGTTGGGTAAAGAGGATAGATCATTCACAACAAAATTTATAGTAGCTTTGGTTTATTATATAGTCACAGCAAAATTTATTTGACGATAATATAGTAGTTTCGGTTTATTATTTAGTCACACAGCAACGATTAGAAAAAAAAAAGACAGAATGAAACAAATGCATCATCAAAGAAAAGAAGAAGCCACAGAGAACCAAAGTCGAGATGAAGGAAATACAGATACATATATATATAATTACAAGATGAAAGCCAAGACACTAGTAGTAGTAGCAGCCAGTGTTGCGGCGATTAACTGCGGGGCAACGGCGAAAGTGGCGGCGTTTGGAGGCGGTGGAAGAGTCTTGTTGGGTCCACCAAAGTGACCATCGTCACTACTTGGTGATGGTGAAGGAGCCATCGCCGGAGGAGCGCGTTTTTGCCCTCCTCTACCGTACGACGAATCGGCGGCAACCATAATCAACGTGCCCAAGACGAGAACGAAGATCATTAAGGTGAACGAGACCAAACTAGATCTCATCGCTGCAATATTTGATTTCTTCTCTTTCTCTTGATTTGTCTTCTTTTTAGTTAGTTAAGTTGATAAAGTCGGATCGCAAAAGGGGGATATATATATATATATATATACACCTGAATTGGCAAAATAGTTTACGAGAGAGAATGAGTCAAATTCGTGTTGGGGCAGAGTCGCAGAGATGTGTGACTATGCTTGCTATGTCTCAGTTTATTTTTTAATGGCTAACCATCTATTTTAAGGGCCATATACAATTGTTTTTGCACGCTAATAAAGAAAAATACATATCAAACCAAATGATAGTTACTGATAAGAACAAAAATAACATTTTTTTCCGCCACTAAATACAAAATTTAACTTGTTTATAAAAAGATTAATAAAGTATTTGAAAAAATGTTACACTTTATAAGTTTCCAATCTAAAAAAAACAATAATTAATGAATTGATATATATCTTGTTAGGTTTCTATTACTTTAAGTGAGATTCCTAACATAAAAATTGGAGTATAATACTTGATTTTTAGAAATTACATAATCAGTTTAGTCATTATATACTAAATATAGTATGTGATGTGCATGCGTAGGATAGGAATTATATAATTCGAAAAAATGCCTTGTCAACAAGGCAATATAGATGCATCATGCATGTACCCAAAAGAACTTTAATTCCAAAAAACAAATGCATATTGGATAGGAATTTTACCTTGTCTTAATAGACTTAATCATGTTAGAAAATTTCGTTGAGGTCTTGCAAGTAAATTAAACAACGCTGGCAAGTCGCCGTCTTTTGGACGTATGTGAAACGGCCAGTAATACACGTGTTGCCGGACTCCATGGCTGCCAAATTTCGGCGATTCAGAGTCGTCCTCCCCGAACACACCAAACCAAAGAAAAAACGGAACTTTTTTTTATAGAATCTTTGATTATTCAATCGAATTCTTCCAAAGATCTCAAATTTTTGTTTTTTATTTGTCTAAAAAAATATTACAGGTAGCACTTCGTGGTCACCACTACCTAATCACATAACCATCGGTTTATAGAAGGTGGTAACGAAGAAGCATGGATCAATCATCCACTTTGTCCATGCATTGACTTTTTTTCTTTGTTCCAGTTCCTAGATCGAGCGGTTTGAACGATGGAGATGCGGTGGGGTTTGATGGCGGCGATTGTGGCGGTGGCGGTGGTGGTGGGTTTGGCGGATGAATCGGGTCAAAGGGCACCGTATCGGATCCATACGCTGTTCTCGGTGGAGTGCCAGAACTACTTCGATTGGCAGACGGTTGGTTTGATGCACAGCTTCAAGAAATCCCGACAACCCGGTCCGATTACCCGTTTATTGAGCTGTACCGACGAGGAGAAGAAGAATTACAGAGGCATGGATCTCGCTCCCACTTTCCATGTCCCCTCTTGGAGCACACATCCTAAGACCCGTGACTGGTAATTTAAACTAGACATTTCTTTATAGTTTCTGTTTCTGTTCTCGACGACATTGCTGTGCCCTGCATCTGTTTGAAATTGCCCGCCACTCTAATTTCGATTTTTTGCTTGCTCATTTGTGGAACCCAGTTATGTCTCAGCTTTCATCATTTCTTCGTTAGGGTGTTTGATGTCTAGGAAGAAAGTATGAGAAAGCTCTTGTTTTTCTTCTTGTTATAGGTACCCAGCGATTAACAAACCCGTTGGAGTTCTTCACTGGCTTCAACACAGTGAAGATGCCAAGAATGTGGATTGGGTCGTTATTCTTGATGCTGACATGATCATTAGAGGCCCAATCATCCCATGGGAACTTGGTGCAGAAAGGGGAAGACCCTTTGCTGCCCATTACGGGTACACACATACATATCTTACCTCTTCTTCACTCTTAAATCCTTTCCTTGTTCCTCACACCTTTTATCTCTATGAAACAGCTACTTGGTCGGCTGCGATAACATCCTTGTGCGTTTGCACACAAAGCATCCAGAACTCTGTGACAAAGTTGGCGGTCTTCTCGCTATGCATATCGATGATCTTCGCGTCCTGGCCCCTCTTTGGCTATCAAAGACGGAAGATGTTCGCCAAGATACAGCTCACTGGGCCACCAACATTACTGGTGATGTTTACGGGAAAGGTTGGATCAGTGAGATGTATGGTTACTCCTTCGGTGCTGCTGAAGTAATCTCATCACCTTCCTTCTCTTGCTCATGCTCTAACAGTGACTTTCTGAATTCGATTATAAAACTGTGTGAATTTGTTTTCGACCCACACAGGCAGGACTTAAGCACAAGATTAACGACGACCTGATGGTTTATCCCGGGTATGTTCCACGAGAAGGTGTTGATCCTGTTCTTCTGCATTACGGTTTGCCTTTTTCCATCGGTAACTGGTCTTTCACTAAACTGGACCACCACGAAGACAATATAGTCTATGACTGCAACCGTCTCTTCCCGGAGCCTCCATATCCAAGAGAGGTAAGCTTAACGAGTTCTCAAGTCCAGTTAATAATGGATGCAGTTACTGAGAAAACAATTTTCATCGAATAGGTGAAAATGATGGAACCTGATCAGCACAGGCGAAGAGGTCTTATTCTGAGCCTGGATTGCATGTACACATTGAACGAGGGACTCATACTGCGCCACGCAGAAAACGGGTGTCCAAAACCCAAGTGGTCCAAATACTTGAGCTTTCTGAAGAGCAAGACTTTCACGGAGTTAACAAAGCCTAAACTGCTTGCACCAGGAAGCGTACATATCTTGCCAGACCAACACGAGCCGCTACCGGTCAATGAATTCAGAGGAGCCTCTTATCCAAAGATCCACACACTGTTTTCCACCGAGTGCACAACTTATTTCGATTGGCAAACAGTTGGGTTCATGCACAGTTTCAGGTTGAGCGGTCAGCCCGGGAATATCACTCGGCTTCTCAGTTGCACTGATGAAGATCTTAAAAAGTATAAAGGTCATGACTTGGCCCCTACGCACTATGTTCCTTCGATGAGCAGACATCCTCTCACAGGCGATTGGTGAGATTGTTAGTTTGTTAAAACTCTGGGTTTTGAAGTTATGACTACCTGGTCTTGGTCTGATTTTGCTATGTCCTTGACTGAATCAGGTACCCGGCAATTAACAAACCGGCAGCGGTTGTTCATTGGCTTCACCACACGAATTTCGATGCAGAATACATAGTAATTCTTGATGCAGACATGATCCTCCGAGGACCCATCACTCCTTGGGAGTTCAAGGCAGCTCGAGGCCGACCAGTTTCAACTCCTTACGAGTAAAAATATACATATCTCTTTGTCTCTCTGTTAAGATGAGATGCATAAATCCTTCTTCTTTTTATATATAGGGGATAATTTATATGTCTCTTTGTTTTGTTTAGCTATCTGATCGGATGTGACAACGACCTTGCAAGACTTCACACGCGCAATCCCGAGGCTTGTGACAAAGTGGGTGGAGTCATTATAATGCACATAGAGGATCTCCGGAAATTTGCAATGTACTGGTTGCTTAAAACCCAGGAGGTTCGAGCAGACAAAGAGCACTACGGAAAGGAGTTAACCGGGGATATATATGAATCCGGTTGGATCAGCGAAATGTACGGTTATTCATTCGGTGCTGCAGAGGTACAACTTGTCCTCACTCTTTAACCTACCCTCAATGGTTGGATTCGAGACTAAATACTTTGGTATATTGCAGCTGAACTTGCGGCATATCATAAGCAAAGACATATTGATCTACCCCGGGTATGTTCCTGAACCGGGTGTGGACTATCGAGTTTTCCATTATGGTCTTGAGTTCAAAGTCGGGAACTGGAGCTTCGACAAGGCGAATTGGAGGAACACTGATCTGATCAACAAATGCTGGGCCAAATTCCCAGACCCGCCTAATCCTTCCGCAGTCCATCAAGCAGACAACGATCTTCGGCAAAGAGACCTTCTCAGCATCGAGTGTGCACAGAAGCTTAACGAAGCTCTGTTTCTGCACCACAAGAGACGGAATTGCCCTGAGCCTGGATCTGATTCGAGCGAGAAGATCTCCTCGGGCTCCAGAAAAGTCGGTAAATTTGAAACGAAACAAGCGCGAGGAAGCGATGATGATACCAAAGAAACGACTGAGTCCGAAGGGAGATTCAGCACGTTGAAGTTATGGGTGATCGCTCTCTGGTTGATATCAGGTGTAGGGTTCTTTGTAGTGATGCTTTTGGTCTTCTCCACTCGTAAAGTCCGAGGCACAACAAGAGGGAAAGGTTACAGAAACAAGAGACGAACTTCCTACTCCAACACGGGTTTCCTTGACACGAATGATCGAGATAGGTATGTTCGTAACACAGAAACCTGAGATTGAAGAAGGCTCCTTGTTTCATTCCGCTTCAAAATCTCAGCATTGTAGATACAATTATACCAAAAAAAGGTCCAAGACATTTTGCTTCCAGATTTTCCCCCAAAGTCATAGAGGTTTCTTTGTATTCTTAAGGATTTTTTTTTTGTTTGTCTTAAAGATTTCTAAATTCGTATTCTATTTTTCATAACACCCAAGGAATCCAAAATCCAAAATCCAAAATCCAAAATCCAAAATCTCAAACTGGTAACAGAAAATTGAAAATTATTATTGTTTATATAAAAACTTTAGAAAAAGTGCTTATTTCCATAAAAATTCCAAATTATTTTGCGGGATGCGGACCACTTTCTCTCTCCTGTGGTAATAAATAATAATAATACTTTATAATAGTAAAGTTTCATAAAGTGTGTAGCTTTTTTCTACCAGCGGAAGAAACAGACAGAGAGAGGAGACCCAGAAAGCTGCAATTTTTGAATTCAAATTTCAAACACTAAAAAGCTAAATACAACGGACAAAAAACCCCACTTCGACTTTCTTTTTTTTTTACCACATTATAAACAAAAATTTAACAAATTCAGGATCTTTGGAATCCAACTCAATCTAAATTTCACTTCACTGTCTGTAAATTTGGATATTGTTCCAAAAACATGGGAGAATCTGCTTGTCTCATGCAGCCATTCTCATATGCAGCTCCAGAGGTTAGTTGGCTAGCTCATGCTTTCTTCCATTTCAATTCCATGTCCTTCAAAACATAAAATCTGATATATTTTCTCTGTTTTGTTAGAAATTGTGTTTTTTTTTCTTTTGTTTTTGACAAAGCTCTCTGTTTCTTGTGTATAGGGAGATTCTCTTGGTGCTTTAGGACAGTCTGTGTCCTTTGGGAGATTCATGTCGGAGAAACTTGATTGGGAAAAATGGTCAGCTTTCTCAACACAGAACCGTTATGTGGCGGAGGCAGAGAGATACTCGAGGCCAGGATCAGTGGCTCAGAAGAAAGCCTTCTTTGAGGCTCACTACAAGAAACTCGCTGCTGCAAGAAAAGCTGCTGCAGATGAGGCCCTGTTGCTTCAACAGCGAAACCTTTAAACCGAACCAGATAAGCATCCTGTTCAAGAAGATATCAATGGAGGAGGAAAGAAAGTTGGGTTGGTGTCAAACCCGGATCTTGAGATTCCAAGATGATCTTTAGATGCTGAAATGAAATTACTTGCAGAAAAAGTAAGCAGATTTTGTAATAGACAATCTGATGAGAAAGAGAACCGTGGGAAGGCTGAGTCAGAGATCAATGGCAAAGATTCTACAGTTGAAGAAGAACAAGTGGAGAAGACGCCTATGTTACTAAAGGTATTTTTTTATTAATTTTTTATTCTTTGGCTTCTTTTGTTCTTGATCTGTTAGTTCATTGCAGAAGAAACTCAAAGATTCACAACCAAAGAGCAGTACCAAAGCAAGAGTCTCTAAGTTCAATTCATCGGAGAGGACTCCAAGTCAAAAGCCTTTCAACAAGAGCAACTCTTACACTTTCACACCTGCAAAAGAGTTCAATAGATTAGTGTCCATCATAAGGAAGATTGATGGGTCAAGAACTTCTTCTAAACCAACCAAAGACTGCAAAACTCCTCTCCGAACACCATCGAAAAAGGTGCCAACTGCATTCTTTAAAGAGTATTTCACTCGTTTTGTATTCGAAACCAACAAGTGTTTATGCTCTGGTGATTGCAGGTGTCTGCAAAGGGCATTGTCGAGGACTCGTTGTCCACACCTTTATCGAGTAACCGAAGGTAATCACTGCTCAATAAACTCTTGAAGCTTCTTACTTCCTGTGTATTTTGAGAAGTAATCAGGTGTTACAGTAATTGCAGAGGGAAAATAGCTCCTGATTCTTCTGCCAAGAGAGGTCGAGGAAGATGGAATTTCCTCCCAGCGGAGTAAGAACTGATCCTAATAAAAACGTTTGCTCAGTTCAAATGTACAATGTGTGATTTTAACCAAGTGGCAACTTTCTTTTTTTATTGGAAAAAAAAAAAACAGGACACCAAGCTGTTTCACACCGTTTGGCTTAAGAACAGAGGAGAGAGCAGAGAGAAGAAAAAAGGCAAGCAACCAATAGAGATAATTTGGTTTCTACACTTTTTGTCTAGTGAATTACCATTTTGTAATGGTCCTTGGTGTTTCAGAAGCTAGATGACAAATTCAAAGCCATGGAGGCACAGAACCAGAAGGCGGAGGAGATGAGCGTGGGGAAAGAAGAGAGTAAACTACGGCAAAGGCTATGCTTCAAGGCGAAGCCCCTTCCAAATTTCTACAAACAGAGACCTAAATCCACAGACCAAACCAAGAAAGTAAGCTCACTTTTCACTAATCGGCAAATGAAGATGTGTATCCCATTGTTTGGTGTCTGTCTGAGAGATCTGTGTTGTCTTTGTAGGCTCTGTTGCAGTAGCAGGGAGACGTTAAAGAAATCATCATCTTGATTGCGGGGACTTAGCGCGTGGGAAGAAGAATTATAAAACCGTTTTGCCCCCCAATAAAACCGTTCAAGTTTCCAACCAAAACATATTGATTTTCATTATATTGCATTGTATTAAAATTTGTAGACTTGTGTTTATGTAAAACGCACACAACATTAACTGTAAACTAGAGGCATAGAGCCCCAATGTGTCAGAGAACTAAGCTTGTTTATATACGGGTGGGTCACTTTCGTGTGGTGCAATAAAGGGTAAAAAACAAAAATAAAGGGAGGGGGCATTCCGAGAATTGAACTCGGGACCTCTCGCACCCTAAGCGAGAATCATACCACTAGACCAAATGCCCTTTTTCGAAAACTTTGCTTTCGAAAAAGAATAACAGATAGATCCAAAAATTAATGAAAAACAACATTTAACTGGTAATATAATAGCTCCAATTAATCTTTTTGATTATAATCGCATTAGTTAGTTAAAGAGATACGGCCTCATCTCATATAATGTTACACAGAAGATATATGTGTATGATTCCTCCGTTCCCAAGTTTAAGAAAAAAAAACTTAGAGAGAGAAGAAGAAGAATCCGACGGCGGCGACAGTGCCGGCGATGGAGAGCTTCACATTAGTTACGGCGCCGCTCTGGGGTGACTCGGCGGTGGGTGCATCGGATGATGGTCCATCGGCGGAGGAACTTTCGGGGGTGGGAGCCGGTGGGGAGGAGACGGTGGGTGCCTCGGCGGAGTCACTGGGGGTGGCTGCCGAGTAATCGTCTTCGGGGGTGGGTTCCTCTGCGGCAGGGGATGATGCTTTCGGTGCGGTCGCGGCGGAGGATTTGGGTGCGGCGGCCGGAGCCTTGGTTGGGGTGGTGGGGGATTTGGTCGGAGAGGCGGTGGGTGAAGCTGAGGGTGCGTCGGCAGCAAATGCGGTGGCCACGGCCAAAGCCAAAAGGGCAAAAACGACAAATTGACGTGCCATTTTTTTTTTTTTGTTTTATTCTTTAAAGATTAAAAGGAGGTAATGTGTTCCAAAGCTAAAGCAGTATATTTTATTTTTCTTAATAATAATACTGCAAAAGCTTTAGATGAAGAAAAATAAGAGGACACGGAGAGGGTTTTTATATGTTTACAAAGATGAGAAATTTTAGGAGAAAAACGATGGATTTGAGAGAAAAATGGAGATCCATTACCCTTATTTTAGAAACCTTTGTAGCTGAAAATGGAGATCCTATAATTGGATTAGGAGAGAACGGTTTAGAAGAAACTGAGGTTGTTGTCTTGATACATCCCATCCCATATTGCATAAAAATTACATAAGTAAAAGATCACGACCAAACGTTTTTTTGTTCAGTAAAGAAGAGTTATGTACTAATCATCATCAGCTATACTTAGGGTGTGGATTTTAGTCGGAGCGAAACCTATCGACACTCTTCCTTCCCATCTCAAGCTGATGAGAGTGGTCAACGCTCTTCCGAGAAATGTCATGGCAGTCAAGGCTCCTCCTGGACCGATCGAGATGGTGATCAAAAGAGATCTTGAGCTTGCTGCTACTCTTCTTCTTCGACAGACTCTTTGGCGGGGGCTTAAGCTCCGTGCTCTGCCTCGGCTTCTCTCTCCGGTCAACGCTCTTCCTCGGAGGAGGCGCATCAACTCTCACGCTGCTCTGCTTCGATTGGTGGCTGCTCCGGCAAGGTAATCTCTCAACTGTGGTGATGAACTTCTTGAGGTGTTTGATGTATTCAGGGTAGTGCTCAAGATCACAGTGGTTCCCTCCTTTCACCCAAAGCGGCTCATACTTGTCTTTGCACAGTTCCCATAGCTGTTTCCCATGGCCACAGTCCACTACTTCATCCGAAGTTCCCTGCACAACAAATATATGGCCGTGTCTGAATCCAGAAGAAAACCAAAACAAAAACCAAAAAAAGCCTCAGCTTACATGGATGATGAGAACCGGGCAATCGACAAATGGGATTTTGTCGATGTTCTTGTAGATGTCGAACCAGTAGGTTTTCTTAACGGAGTACATTACTCTCAAACCGGAGAGAATGGGGCTGTGAAGGACGACGGCTCTCAACTGAGGCAGCCGGGAAGCGAGATCCAACGTCGGGCCGCTCCCAACAGACTGGCCGTAGAGGATTACGTCTTCCTGTTTAGAGCCGTAGGTTTCTTCGAGACACTTATAAACAGCTTCGATATCAGCATACGTGTTTTGCTCGCTCGGCTTCAATCACATAAATAACATTTTTTGGGGGGTTTAATTAGTCCTCCTAGTAAAATACCAAATCATCAGTTTTTTTGGTTGATGGTTAAAAGGGCAAACCTTTCCACTTGACTGTCCATACCCGGAGTAATCGTATCTGCAACAAAGAAGCAATCGTTGAGCTCAGATTTTCATGAAAATTGAAGTGACACATCTTATTAGTCCAAGATTTAACCAAAAACCGGTTGTGTGATTGGGTTGTGATTTTAAACACAGTATTGTATCTGGGCAAATCCTATCAAAAATCAAGAGTAAAAATGAGTTTGATGGAAGAAAGAAAGATACCCCATGAGATTAACCTTGAGATGGATGCTAAGCTCGATGAAGAGCTCATACATCTGTCCCAGATCGGCGGCGTTTCCATGGGAGTAGAGGAGCGTCGAGGTGGCCATCGGGTGCCTCACGTACATGGCCACGATCTCCGTGCCTCTTCGCGTCGGGAGCTTCAGTATTTCCACGTTTTCCCGGTGTGGGAATGGGGCCAGAAGCAACAGTCCCGTGAGCTCGTCCGTGACCACCTTGTAAGACGCCGGACTCGGCGGGAAGAAGGCAAACTTCGCCGCCACCGAAGACGTCACCCCTCCCATCTCCTTCCCCGCTCCGTCTCTACAAGAATAGCATTCCCTTTATTGAGATTGAAGCTTTTTTTTTTCTTTTCTTGGGCTCTGGGAACAGAGAGAGAGAGAGAAGCGAAGAGATCGTGTTAGTAAGCAATAATAACAAGTGGCTTTTTCTCTCTCCCTCACTCTCATTGAGTTTATTATTACATTCTTCTATGTTTCTAAGCAAAAGATTAATAACACTTACTTTTTGACGAGATAATTTCAATCTAGTTTATTATCTAGGGGTTGTTAGGTTTTTGGGTAACGTATCTTGCTCGTTTGAAAACTCTATTTACCTAATTTCCATGGATGATTCATAGCAGCAGATATCCAAAACTGAACGAGTAACAAACACTATACATGTTGTCACACCCTAATTTATGTATAAAAGTCAAGTACAAGTCGACATTCTTTTTTCTTTTTTCTTTAAAAAAAGTTTTTTCCTCCAAGCAAAAGGGTTTAGATTAATAATTCAAGTGTACAAGAAGTGTAAAGACAGAACAAGGTAGACAATACCATGTGGGATGAGGGTTTGGTAATTTGATCATAAAACCATAGGTTATGATTAGACATTTGTATTCTGTTTGGCATCTACTTAACTTTTTTTGCCTTGATTTAGAGACTAATCAATATCCATCATACTACTTTGTGATACTGATACATCTTTGGATTAATCCAAAATGAAAATTTCGAAAGAAGGAAGTTATGGATCATGCATATGAAAAAAAGGAAATTATGGATTTGTGTTCTAAGAATAAAAACTAGTCCATACAATAAGATTATTTACAGAAACAATTCATGCTTTATTGGAAACTAATATTTGAGATTAATAAGATGGACCACACGTGAAGACATGGCTCAAAACAAGGAAAATAAAACATTGCATTGACAACATGAGGGGCACACTGAAATGCTATAATTCAATGGACAAGAAAATGAGATATCAACTACTAACACCCAAAATAAAATAAAACATTTATAAGAAGATAACCCAATAAATGACAAATAATAAATTAGAAGATGATAAGAATATTAAGTAGTTTTTAGGGTTATGGAAAAATGGAAAGAAAGAATATATGTAAGTAAGTAAAACAATTGATGGTAAAACATTTTAGAAACTAGTAGAAATAAATAAAAAGTGTATGTTGGTGTCCTTAATGGGAGTCCATTGAATAAAACGAAATTTAGAAACATTATTTAGAGCAAGAACAATAGTAGTTCTTATAAGAACTTTTAATATATATTAAATAAATAAAAATTATTATAATAATGAATTGGTTCTTAAAAACTTAAGAAAGTATTTTCTTTAAGAACTTTTGAGTGTTTTTCTTAAGTTCTTAAGAACCTTATTCATTATTATAATAATTTTTATTTGTTTAATATATATTAAGAGTTAACATCGTTCTTGCTCTTATATAAGAAGAGGAAAAGCAAATAGTTGTTTTGAAGTGGTGGGCCTTCTTCACCCTTCTTCACTCACCCATTTCTGCCAGCTTTAAAATTCGGTTTTATGAAAGAAATAAGAAATGAAAAAAAAGTCATATGTAAATGGGAAATTACTCAGAGAGAAATAGTTTATTACTTAAAATCAAACATTGTCCACAAAGGCCAAACCAACACACATGGAGTGGCCAATTCTCATACAAAGACATTGAAAAATATTATTATAAATAAGGGAAATCAAGTGAGTTAAAAAAAAAAAAAAAAAAAAAACCGGGAAGAGGAGGAGGGCGAGTGAGTGAGAGACGCGCGTGCATGGGCATCATGTATAGAGCGTTATTTAGAAGTTGTAGTTCTCGTCTTGGTCAGGGAGCTTATCATCGTGACAACAAGCGAAGGTCATGTACTTCTCCATCGGACGGTGGCACTCGAAGCAGTTCATCTTCTCCGGAATCCGACCGCTCCGAGCAGTGATGTGGAAATCAAAATGGCCGCATGGTTTTCCGGTTTCGCGGAGAACCTCGTCGTGGTGGTGGTCGTACATTGCCTTTGTGTAGCCTTTGGTCGGGACGTCGTTTTTCCAGGTCCGGTCGTAGACGCTCACAGTCCTCTCAATGGCACCGTGAGTGATCATCACAATCTCAGGTCCTTTGCTCAGCAGTGCCCATCCTCCAAGCTTGTCGTAGCTCAGTATCTTCTTGATTCCTTGCATCACCTAGTTGATAGTATTTGTTTTAGTTTGTGCCTTTTTTTTTTTTTAGTTTTAGACTTTAACAAGTTTTATTAATTAATTACCTCGTCGTGATCATCGGCTTTGCCGAGTTGAATCTTGGAGTACAACATGCTCTCGAGCCTAGTCCAGAAGAACCACATCAAGGCAGGCTCGGTCCAGCTATGGCTCAGATTTTCAGCCCTGACTGCTTCTCTGATCCGCCTGTTCTGCTCCTTGTGGCTGTGGTTTCGTTTCCCGACATAGGCCATCTCCAGCTTCACGTTGGAATCTTTCGCCGTTGCTTTTGCCGCCATTGTGAATCTCCTTATCCAGTCCAAGTCATCTCCTCCGTACAAGAAAATGTAATTATCCGGGTTTATCCAGTTGAAAATGACTGAGTCGATGCCATCGACGATGAGGTTAAGCGAGAAAGTTTCCCTCCTCCAGAGCTCTTCCTCACGCGATCTAGTGAAAGGGAAAGCTTCAGTTCCCCAAATCCAGATCATGTGGAGCGCATTGAGACTAGCCTCGTTGCCTTGTTGGTCAATCACAACAAGTATGGGCTTGTTCATGAAATGCCATCTCTCTCTCATAAACTCCACCACATGTCTCTCTATCAGCTTCGGGCTATCCACTGTGTACCTGACCACCAACAAGAAGAAATTTTGCTTAGTTCTTTCATTACATGTCTCTACTCTTTTTAACGTTTAGACTAGGATGATACTGTTTGATGTATACCATGGCATAGGTGCACGTAGAGCCTCAAATTTCTTCTGTAGACTCGGAGATCTTTCGAAATCTTCGATAGGATCCACGATCGGAACCCACACAACCTCGTAAGGCATATGACTCTTACCATCCATTCCCAGCAGGTTCCTCCTTGACTCTGTGTAGATTTGCTCGAATATCGATAGCTCGTCTTGCAATATGTTGAGGTCAGAGATGAGCAGCAACACTGTCTTCCTCCTCAACACATCCAAGTGAACCTGCAAGATTCCTAGTAGATTAGATTGAGCAGTTTACATGCATGAATGGACTTATAATGTCAAAATGTTTTTCAGAAACCTTTCTCTTGGTCAAACCATCTTGCAATGGGGTGATGTGGCTTTTCGGATGAATCAAGGCCGTGAGAATCTTCATGTTATCAATGTGAGTGGTGTCGAATAGAGAATGCAACATCTTTAAGGATTCTGAGCTCCTCTGCTTCTCTGCAAAACAAGCACCCACTCTTAATTTGTCAGAGCAAAAGAAACAGAGAGATGAATCTGTCGAATGAGACGGTACGAACCTATGTGACGGTAACAAAGCCTCAAGGTCTCAGAGAGATGGTCATGAATGTTCTTGAGCTTGTTAGCTAACATCGATGTTTCCCATGAATCCATTTGGGTGTTCATCATCCTGGTATATAAATCGTTAGCGGGTGATCTTGAAGACGCAGTTCAGAGCAATAATAATATATATAAATAGTAAAGCAAAAGTCTTATCGCACTCGTGTCCCATGGCAGTGATCATGTTGATCTGAGAAATGCAAGCCACGATGCTTCTTATGGTCCAATAAACAGCAATTGGGATCGTAGAGATGATTCTCGATAGCTGAGGATCGTCCAGTGTAATGTACCGATCAGGTAACTCGCTCAGCTCCACTACACATGCGGTGACGCTCTTCATCTCTCGGATGAGATCGTTGAGCCCTTGGGACACAGACTCGAGGGTGACTCTGTTCTGAACAGGGACGAGCTTCAGCATAGCTAGGGACTTAGCGAGCTGGTTCTTTGAGTAGAACTGGACCAGAAGCCAGAACTCTCCGTAGTTCAACGCGAAGGCAGCTAGAGTCAGGACGAGCTTCCCGTCCCAATGGAAGCTAGAGAGGTGTTCGAACACTGACATTGTTATCTCGTGTGCGTCTGATCCCGTCAGAGACTTGTAGGCTATCTGGAAGGAAAGAAAAAGAAACAGTGCAAGCAAATTAGAAGAAGACTTGTCCTTTATGTTGCTTGTTGTCCAAGTTAGGTCGTAAATTGGTACAGGGTATCTGGGTATGTATGGTTTTAGAACTTGGCTATACCTCGCAGGCGACGCGATCGATAGCGTAGGAGACGTTATCAAGAACGCTCATCATGCTTGATTGCATCAGTTTGTCCTCCGTCGGCAATGGAAGCATCTGCGAATTGGTCATCAAAGTGTCAAAAGAATATTATACGGATTAACTAAGAATGAAATTGTGTGTTGCAGTTGAATAACTAACGGAGGCGTTGGAGTCAGCGGAGTCAAGAGTTGCACGATCGAGAATATCTTCAACGAGAGAGAGAAGGCCACGCACTTGGACTTCGCGAGCATCAGGGGAGTGAGTATGTTGGATCAGTTTCAGCATCATGCTTTCGTCCGATGACATTGTTAGCCCCGTCGTCGCCGGTATCATCTCCGTCGCCGGAGTTTCACCGCTGTGACCCGCCAGTTTCTGAGCGTGCTGGGACTTGATAAGCGACTCCATTAATTGGTTTTGGTTTCTTCTTGTGAAGAGACTAGAGAGATGAGAAGAAGCGTGAGAGCTGTGTGATTGGTGTTATGTGACGGTACGGTGAGGTTAGCCTTAAATACTCGATTTTTCCCCCTTACTTACCGTTGGGAACTGGGAATCAACTTCTTTGCTTCTGAAACAATTAAATTAAAAATCTACAAGAATATATTTTAAAAATCTTGTCTCTTTTTTCTTCTGCTTTTCTTTTTGGTGGCTTATTATAGAAGAGAAACATTTTAGATATATTCTTCTTGTCCTCGTGAATGTCGTTTGTACTAAAAAAATATAAGCCTAGTACTATTTAAAGGGTAAGCCTACTCTTATAGTAAATAAAAACTATAGGATAAACTAATCATAATACGTATAGATTGTTATCCCTACATTTTGTTTTATCTGGTTTTTTTTTTTTTTTTACAAAGCCCACCGAGACGTTGTGTGTTATTGGCTCCGAATTCATTTAGACCAACACTATTAGTATATATATATGGAGTAAAAGCAAATATTTTGACATTACCATTAGGGAACCTAACTATTACTACGTCTGAATCCATATCACCTAGAAGTTTAGACCCTAACTATTGCGTTATTTTTATCATTTTTCTGGGCTCTGTATAGAAGCACACTCTACACATGCTTAGAAGTTAGAACCGATTACTTAATTATATCGAAAATCTCATGCTATTTTTTGTGTGTGCGTGTGTGTGTTTCGTTGTATGATCAAATACAACGATGATCACTGGGCCACCATTAGTTTTCACAGTTTTATTATGTTGCTAAACACACATCAAGAAGCAAACCTAGAACACGTTTTGTTTGCTACTTTGCTTTGATTCTTATGTTACTTTTACTCATGCCATAGAATTTTGTGTATATATATATATATATAATATCACACACAATAGAATCAAGAGTGAAGTGAACAAAAGGGTGTGAAGATTGATTCTTTGCTCTTCTTGGGGTAAAACGAAGGAATTTGTTATCCCCAAATATAAGTATATAGGATAAGGCTAAAAAAAAAAGCAACACTAGAGTAACCAAGGAACTTCCTTTCTGCACAACAAAAAGAAAGGGGCAACGAAAAAGGGCCACAAAAGGTTCTGTAGAGTCTTACCACATGTTCTCTCTATGTACATCTGTTGAAGGGAACAGTGGGAAATTGAAGTTGCAAGTTGCATGTAACTATGTAAGAGAGGGAACAATGGTAAAGTGGAGTTGCAAGTTCCATGGAACAGAAGGTACTAGAGTTCTTACTGCCATGGACCTCAGCATCAACCGAGTAGCTAATTTAAGGCTCGTAGATTTTACCAACTCATCTGAAGGAGTCCAATACTCTGAAATAACTTGAAGAGAAGTTCAATGCAACAACACTTCAAACATGACCACTAATTAGTGTGTTTAAGAGATGCAACAAACTTAAAAGGATTGATTTCTTGATTTTACCAAGCTCTGAAGTTGTCTCGCTATTTACTCTTTATAAACCCAAACCTAAAAAGAAAAAATAAGTTTCAATTTTTTAATAAACTCAAAACTTGAAATGATGTATAAGAATTATTATAATTTATTGTTTTTATGCAGAACATGCAGCAGACTATATATGTTCTATTTTTATTACTTGTTTGGGTACAAAATTAACATAAAATATGGGAGAGAGAGATATTATATGAAATATAAATAAGATTGGTTTAGTTAAATAAATAAACAAACAAACAAGTTTTTAGTTAGGGAGATTTAAAATAAAACCTATAAAAGATGAAGAAATAAAGAAAGTAGAGTTTTATAATCAAAAATTAGTTTGATATATATTACCCACAATAACTATGACCATTTTGCCCTTATATTTATTTTATGCGAACCGCACGTTAACAATTTGATTATCACGCTAACAGAGGTATTTATGCATTGTTAGCATATGGTTCGCATTGTTAGCGTTTGATATACATTGGTAACATGTTGTATTGTTAGCGTGTGGTTCGCGTTACTGCTATTTTGTGCGCATTGTTAGCATTGTATCACACGCTAACAATGTGATTACCACGCTAACAATCTGTTAGCGTGTTATGCGCATTGTTACCGTATGATTCACATTGTTAGCGTATCAACACTTTGGTAACATGTCGTATTGTTAGCGGGTGGTTCGCGTTGTTAGTATTTTGTGTGCATTGTTAGCATTTTATGTATGTTGTTAGTATGTAGTACACGTTGTTAGCATCTGATCCACGTTGTTAGCATCTTGATATGTTGGATGTTATAAACAAAAATTAAAGGGTAAAAACGTCTTTTTATTATGAATAGTACGTGTCAGAATTTTTGCTTTTTGGTCGGTTAATTATGAAGTTATTTGTAGGGGGATATTAAAATTTCTCTTTTAGTTATTATATATATTCTTTAGCCTTTTTAAAAAGGGTAATTTTAATGAATATACATAAATAATTTGATAATTAGGTAATAGGTAATAGATAATTGAAAATTAGGTAAATAGCAGAGATAAACAATTTTTTATCCATAAATATCTTTTTTTATTCGACTTAGTTACCAAAATGCCATTGCTGCGAAAAGTTTGTTAGCGATATAAAATATCAGTAACACTGTTTACCTCTCGCATGCCAACATTGTTCACCAACCTCCGGCAATACTGTTCATCCAATCTAAAACCGCCTTTAACATTGTGATTGTGTTGTTAAATCAGTTAGCATATTGTAAAAAATATCAAGTTAAACCAATTATAATATAATAAAATATATAAATTTATCATGTTATACTAATTATCATATCATAAATTATTATGTTAATCAAATTATCAAATCATAAAAATATTAAATATAAAAATATGAAAGATAACGTGTTAACATAATCATCATATAATAGAGAATATAAATTATTAATTAAATAACTTTGTTAACTTAATAAAATTTTGCGAAATTATATTGATAATCAGCAAAGTAATATTGTTATTCGTTAACCTATACAGTAATACTGTTACCACCGTCACTGTTTCCACCTCCTTTCACAGTTCTCCTTCTCATTTTTTTTTCTTCTTCTAACTTATTTAACTTTGTTGCCGATGGTATTATTAAACAGAGAAAGAGAAAAATGTAAAAAGTTAGAAGTATAAGGGCAAGACAGGATTTTAAATTTACTGACCATGATGAATAATAAAGGGAAATACCAATAGATGGTAACAAATAATGGCAAAATTAGTTCTCTCACATCGGGTACTATTCATCATGGTAAGTTTACTATTAAAAACCTCTTTTGCCCTTATATTTTCAATCTAATTACAATTTTCCTTTTCTCTCTTACAATAACAGTGTTAAACGATAATGACGAAAATATTAGTAACAATAACGACGATAACGACCATGATAACGACTATGCTATTGACGATAACGGTATTAACAAGGTAAGTTAGTTAATAACGAAGTTGTTTTAGTGATTATCAATATAATTTTACATAATTTTGTTATGTTAGCAAAGTTAGTTAACTAATTACAAATATTTTCTATTATACAATAATTGTATTAACACTGTAATTTTTAATTTTAAAATTTTGTATTTTTTATTTATTTGATAAATCTATTAATATGATAATTTATGATATGATAACTAGTGTAACATAACAATTTAGTAATTTTTATTATAGTATAACTAGATTAACTCGATATTTTTACAATATGCTAACTAATTTAACACGTTAATTGGATGAACAGTGTTGTCATAAGGCTGTAAACAGTGTTATCGGACTGAAGGTAAACAACGTTATCAAATTTTATATCACAAACAAAATTTTCTGTCAAATGGCATTTATGTAATTAAGTAAAATAAAAAGGATATTTTTGGATGAAAATTTATTTCTCTCTGCTAAATAACTTATTTTCAAACATTCATTACCTTTTACTTAATTATGAAGTTATTTATGTATATTTATTAAAATCACCCAATAATAAATTGATGAGAGAGAACAAATTTCCACATTATTCATTACCATTAATTGATATTTCTCTTTAAAAAACGAGATTGTGTTAACCAAGTGGTGGTAGTGGGGTGGTTCCCTTCTGGGGTGAGAGTCGGCCCTGCTGGTCTAGGCCAGGGATCGATTCCCCACAGAAGCGGAATTGCAACATTGACCCGCATTTACCTTGTAAATTAGTGTCGTCGGATCCAAAGGACCAGGATACCTGGGTTATCAAAAAAAAAAAAACGAGATTGTGTAGAAACCGACTTATCATTTAATCGGCAATACATCATGCATCTACATTATTTTGTTTTGACAACAAGTAATACATCAATCAGTTATCGGTCTCATGGTTTTTTTTTCCTTCTTTAGTACTAACTTATTTTATTTTTTTTTACTATATGAAATGTGTTTTGGACTCTAACCCTACATATCTCATAAAATAATATTTTTTATTTAGTAAAGATATAATGCCTGTAATATAGTTTTATAACAATGTAATGTGGTGGATAATGTACAAATCCGCAAGAAGAAATATATCTAAATTTTATATAAAAACTGTTCATCTTTTGATTGACTGATCTTTTTTTGTTAGCATTAAACTATTATCATTTCTAAAAGCCAAATGTTTACTTTCTATTAATCAAATTCATAAAGCTCATGTTTTAGTGTCCCATGAGAAAGTTGATTAATACAGACAAAAAAAGAAGAAACTCATTTACTTAATTATTTTAGCTACTGTTGTAGAAGCTTCAAATAAATAGAATTTTTTTATTATTCTCCAAATCATAAACACACAAATATTATTACAAAGATTCTGCTCTCATAGAGTAGAAGAAACAACAACAACAGCAGCAGCGTGTGAAGTAGAGAAAACACAACAAGAACTGAAGGAGGAAAATAAAGAAAGACACAAACTTTGGTTTTTATTGGAATGTTGTAGAAGCTTCCAAATCAACATCTTCCCCAATATTGTCGGATCTCACTCAAGGCAGCATTGGTACAAGTAATACTTTTCCATGGTCCTACGGCACTCGGTGCACTCGACCTCGTTGGGTATAATCCCAGCAGACTCAGGAAGCATGAACCTTGTGCAGTGATGTGGTGGTAGATGCATCAAGAGATGATCATTGAGTGCTTTCAGAAAACCATTTGTGGGAATGTTGACTTCCCATTCGTTAAACTCAGTCAAACCCTTGGAAAACAAGTTCCCTTTAGCTCGAACCATCAAGTCCGAAGCTTTACTCACCAGACCCCACCCATCTCCTTCTCCTCCAAAACCCAACATAGCAACGATTTCTTGCAGAACAAGGTCCTTTTCCTCTTCTTTAAACCCTTCTCGCCCTTTGCTTCCGTGGGCTTTCAGCATCCTTTGCTTCGACTCCCACATGCTCTCGATCCTCGTCCAGAAAAACCAGATCTGGAACAAGTCCGGCAACGTATGGCTGAGGTTATCTTCTTTGATTGCGTTGATTATCGGCTGGATTCCGTTCTTAGGGTTTCTTTTTCCAACATAAACCATCTCGAGTTGAATGTTTGCGGCTTTTGCTACATTGCGCCACAGACTCGTGAAGCTTCTGATCCATTGCAAGTCTTCTCCACCGTAGAGACATATGTATTTTCCATCAACAAGCTG
>JAHZTW010000001.1:248798956-248832411 GCA_020283515.1 Alliaria petiolata | reverse complement strand
TAATTCGAATTGCTTTCTATCAACCGAATTGAAGATTGCGTCCAACGCCTTTGCATTGAATTTTGAAAGCTTCTTCTCTGTTGCACTCCACTTTGTCTTGGGTTTAACTGTTTCTACTCCATCTTCTGATATCACACAAGGCTCTTGCCAACCACACTGAACAACGGTCCATACATCTTCATCTATGCCACGTATATTCGCCCTCATTCTCACTTTCCAGTGACCGTAATTCATATCATCTAGCAATAAGGGATTATAAGCAGCGATTAGTTGTGAAGGTGTCGCAATATTCTCTTCTCAGGATCTCACCTGTGTTCGAGAAAAACTCTCGCGGGTAGGTGTCCCGCTCTGATACCAATTGTAAGAACGAGAATATGAGCACACAAGAAAATTAACGAGGTTCGGCAACGTGCCTACGTCCTCAAAGTATTCACTAGAGATTCTTAGACAATCTTACAACAAGACCTTGCCTAATGGAATTACTCGACACTAAGACACCCCTTAGTTCGACACCAACTAATCTCTATCACTTAACAAGACACAACCGTCTTGAATACACAACTGTGTTACACACTTATTTTCGTGTGTCACACCGAGCAGACTCGTGCTCACCAACAGAGACCGAAGCTTAACTTTCTTCACTTTTCCCAATATTTCGGCTAACCCTAATTTTACTCATAAATCTTGTATTTATAGAGTGCAAAACGTTCAGCCTTCAATATTCATCCAATATGCATATATGGAAATATCTCCACCAGATATTTCATCCTTATCAAGTATTTCCTTTTCCTTGATACTCTCATAAGACTCCAATGCATATCTTCCATATTTCTCTTGATTTCCACGTTGAAACACATCTTTTGTGCGAGCAATAACTCCACATACTTCCAACGACTTTGTACCAACTCTGCAGTAGTTCTTGTGTTATACAGCTCAGTACATGTGTTACACAACTCTGTCACGTTCCAGCAGCCTAGGATCCTTGGATCTAACAATTGTAATTCAGTAGTGTTAGATATAAAATCAAGATCATAACATAAGCAACTCGTGATACTCTTTGAAAGGGACAATGCTACCTTGCTTGGATATTGTCCATTGTCCATGAATCTACGAGCAAAACGAATCACACGCAAAACATGCTATTGAAAACTATCTATCTATATATTTAAATTTCCACAGTGTGTAAATCTTTTATTCTTTTGTATTACAGGTTCCTCCAATTTCATTGGTTGCTCAAAAATCTAGAATTCGAATGTTACTATTTTTGAATTTGTGTTGTAAGTTTCTCCAGCTGATTTTGGTAGTACTAATTCAAAGTTTTTTCTTTTTCGTATCTCTCTCTGTTTCAAACTTCTGATTCAAGACCAACTTCTTATATATATATATATATATATATATATATATACTTTCCATTGGTAATAATATTAGAAAGAACAAAAAATGTAGTTATCCATTTTATACTTATATACTCTAAATGAAATAAATAAAAGAGAGCTATGTATATTTCACTCATACAGAGGTTTGAAATTCTTATAGGCAACCACAGCATTGAAAGGGTCCGGCTTAGAAGCTAAACCGATTAAACCCATAAACCAATTAAAAACCGGTTTATTAGGTCCTCCACCGCCGGCTAGACCAGGCGGCTGTTGCCGGATGATCTCAGGCTGAGTAAAGCCCTGGATAGACTGGAAGTACTGAACTACCAGTTGCACCCGACCGTACTCTGTACCATCTCTCCAAGCCTTAATAGCTTTCTCATAAAACATCCGATTGCTAAAACTCACTATCAACGCACCTCCCGGTTTCAACACTCTATACACTTCCGCAAACACCTGCGGAAAGTATATCAATATAATATATGAATTTACACACACATATGTAAATATGTAAACCGAAATTGGTTTACTTCTTCTTCCTTGCGTACCTTTTCTGGTTGCTGCAGATACTGTACACCGACAGAACATAAAACCGCATCGAAATACTTGTCTTCGAACTCGAATTTCTGATCCTCGTTAAGATCCTTGACGAAGAAGTAATCGAGTCTAGGGTTTCTCGCAAGCTCCTGTGCGTTTAGACCATGTCCCACTACTTTCTCGTACTTGACCTCTTCTGGTAGATGGCTTACCCATGAGCTCATCAAGTCTAATACAATCGAACCGGGTCTTAACTTGTTTCTGTATAGATCGGTTAATGAGTATATTAACCGGTCGTCGACGTGGTTCACGAACCGTGGGTATGAATAGAATTCACGGTCAGGATCGACGTTTAGTTTTGTCCGACCCTCATTATTCAGCACTAACCGTTGGATCTTACCGGCCGAGGATGATGGTCGCGGATCGGTTTGGTTCGACATGTTAGTGACTCTTGGTCGGAGAAGTCTGGTTTTCAATTGAATTGGAGACTGTTGTAGATTGAATCGAAGAGAATCCATATATTTTTCTTTTCTTTTCTTTTGGATAAAAACTTTGGCTTTATCAAACTTCGCAGAAGCTAAGAATCGTTTAGTAGAAAGAAAAGTGACGACGAACTTTTAGTTTTTTATTTTATTTTTTATTATTATTATGTAGAGAAAGGAAGAAAGGAATGGATAATTGATGAGTGGTGAGAATTTCCGCTCTTCGGTTTGAGAAATTTGCATTTCCGCTCAAATTAGTGGGATTGGGCCTGTATTGGGTATTTTGTCTCCCTTTCTTGGGCTTCTATGGGTTGGAGAGAAGATCAAGTAACACACTTTTTTTTTTTTTTTTTTTTTTTTTTTTTTTAATTAGGTAGGATATCTTTCTTGACAGATCGAACAAGAGAAATCAAAAACATTCTTACAATCCAAGCAAAGCAACTAACTAAACAAGTGAAGAAATTTGGGAACAAGCTTCAGTTTAGGAGTTCAATCAAAGAACAAAAGAACACTTTGCAAAATAAAAAAAAATTAACAGAAAAGATGATGTGAATATCTTTGGAGAAGATGGAACAATTAGTAGAGCTTAATTCTGGTCTGGATGGGAGCACGACAAATGGGACACACCTTAAGATCTGGTCCGCATTCAGCACATGTCTGATGGCCGCAACCAAACGCCATGTTTTTGGGATTGCTCAGACATATCGGGCATAGCTGGTCAAAGGGTATTAACGAAACCAATTTAGAGCTTCAAACTTTTATTTTGAACATTTTAAACAGATTCAACAACGTTTCCACTATTTACCTGGCTATCGTCCACACCACTGCTCATATTCTTGCTTTCAATCGGATAACTAGGTACACTCGGTTCGAAACTCGGTGCTTTTGACGGGTTGGAGAACGTTGATCCTCTCTGCACCGGAGGCGGAAGTGGGATTCTCTCTGGGATATTCCCATTTCTTCGCCTGCAAAAATTGTCAGGGCAAGAAAAAGTTGACAACTTTCTTTCATAGCAATACAGCAGTTTTCAATCTTTCAAAGTTTTGATTTGGGTCATTACCCTAAGAGATTAAGCTCTATCGTCGCTTTGTACTGTGAAGGAATCTCCATGAGAGCAGAGAGTGCGAATTCTGTCTCCTTTCGTGACTGCTCTTTGTTCTTTGACATGATCTCCGTGAAGTTCACAAACTAGAAAACAGATCGAAAGAGATCGCACATATGTCTCGGAAACCGGAAAGAGGAATCAATCTTTGAATGTTACGAGATGAAGAAGAAAAAAAAGGCTTACTTGGAAGTTATCAAAAGCTCGGGCAGGTATGTTATCATCAAATTCCTGCATCATGTCCCATGGTCCGTCCCCGACCCCGACTAAGACTATTGACAAAGGAAGTGTACTGCAACCAAAAAGGAAGGAATTGATTACATAACACGTAAAGAAAAAGAAGTTTACAATGGAAGGAAGAAGAAACATGGTCAAAAAGATGGAAATATTCGCACCTTGCTTTCACAATTGCATCGACAGTCTTCTGTTCCTGCGGACTTAAGTGCCCATGTTCAGTATCCACACTTCTTGTAACCTGAAACGACAAATTGATATTCTTAGACACGATATCAGAGGATCATACCACAACTTAGGCATCAAAATATTAACCAGTAAACTACCTGTCCATCGGCTATGATCACCAACACATGATATTGGCCACTACTCTGCTCAACCACTGTCATCGCCATTTCAATGATGGGGGCAAAAGACGTTGGTCCTGAAATACAACATTTCGCACACACACACAAAAACACGGTCTAAGTACTTGACATGCGTTTCACAAGGAGGTACGGAATGCTAGCGCAGGGCAGAGGAGAAAAATAAACCTGCGAGCTTAAGCTGAGGTACAATTTCTCTATACCGAGCCAATACTTCCTCAAATCCATTACAGAATCTACCCTCTGGATAGAAACTAAACACGTCTTGATCATGAGTTGATGCTGCAAAGAGATGAAAGCAAATCTTGATGATATACCATTATCTGCACTTACATGGCAAAGTAAAGAAAAAGAAAAGAAAAAAAAAGGTTAGAGACTTACCGTCTCCAAAACCATAACAAGGAATAATGTTGTCCTCGTCAAAGGCGGCTAAGGTTCTTCCTATGATAGTTATTGCTTGTTCGTAAGGATTCGGTGTGTTGGTTATATGGTGCAAGCTTTTCTTATTGAAGGACTTGGCACCTGCACTATACCAATTAGTCTGTCTTCTCATTGGCCATGCATTCAAAACTTAGATTAAGCATCTTTTAAAAAAAACAAGAAACTCTAACCAACCTGTCCATTCATTGCTCTTGGTGAAATCGATACCTACGATTAGATTTGAAGATTCAAGACCCGCACGCCCTAGAGCCTCCGACACCTGGAATCATTCAGTCACATACTAGGTTCAATTTCAACACTCTTCAGCCGAATCCAACTGTATATCATTTGATTGTCTTAGACTCACCTGATCTAAAGACGCGTAATTATCCGAGATTTTAGAATACCTCCGATCAAATTTCCTCCTATCACTACCCTGACTTTGTGAAGGCTGTGAAGGAGGATAAGGATAAGCATAGCCCTCTTGACTAAACGGGGGCTGAGGATGATGGCCAAAACTTGGAGCCGGAGCCGGAGCAGGAGCAGGAGCATAAGTAGGTGCAGGAGGATAGTTGTAGCTATCTGGTCCATACTGAGGATAACTTTGATGAGAGGCCCATGATGATGATGATGATGATGGGGATGGCGGCTCTTGCCTCCATTCTTCTTTTGAATTCCCTCCTCCCATCAAGCTTTGTTCAGATTATTAGTATAAGATAAAAAACCAAACTTGAAGCTCAAGATCAATACCTGCATAAAGATTAATAAATAAATCAAAGATTCAGAATTTAGAATCTTATCCAGAAAAAGGGAATCGCGAGAAGAAGAAAAGAATCGATTCAACATGCAAATACCTATCAGAACAGAAAACTTCAAACTTTCTGTGATATCAGAATCTAACCTAACAGAGGGCACTTATAACGTTGAAATGGGAAAGAGTAAAAGATTGCAGGAAGGTTCTCTTGCAGGCGGCTCTTAAAGACTTAACTTTTAAGAAAGAAGATGAAGATTCAATCACGTTACCTTGATCACCGACTTGCCGTTACGAAATTACTAATATATTCAACTTTATTCCCAGTTCTGGAAGAAAGTCAGAATTGTAGATTTCATATACCTAGAATTACTAGTATACAAGATAATAAGACAAAATCTGACGAATCAACCGGTTCCAAATTAAATCGAAACACAAACACAGATATATCGGAAGATTAACCCAGGGAGGGAGGCGATTTTAATCAAATCGATCGAGAACTATATAACAGACAAATCGCACCTTTTATGTGTCAACACGACGGCGAAGATTAAGAAACGAGAAGAAGACTATTCACAAAAGTCTTGAGAAGATCAATACATCTTCTTTATGTTGTTGTTGTTGTTGTTGTTGTCAACAGGTCAAGGGATCTTCAATGGCGGATTCAATCTCAAATTGTAAATTATATTTCGCCTATTTTTTTCCCCCTTTTGTTCAAAAAGCAATCTAACCTTTTACTCTTGATTAATGTTTCACTTTCACGTTTCAATCATAGTTTTCATTTGTTTATAGTTTTGGATCAAATCATTCATCCAAGTCACTTTTAAAAACAATTGATAATTTAAAAAAAAAAAAAAAAGAACCTTTATCCAGGAAGACGCACACTCTTCCAAATTCCAATAATTGGCCCACCAATTTTGAAAATATTAATTAATCTTTTTTTTATATATATTGATCTTTATGTATCGTTAATTCGTTAGTGTGTAGTGTGTACCAAGAAGAAACTATACATATATGATATATCTCTGTTTTCTTTTTCATTTGCCAAATGGTTTCTCAAATTTAAAGTTCCTTGCTTTTTCCATACTGCATCTTCTAACTTCTGCATATATAGTTTACACACACAAAAATTGATTTTTAATGTGGAAGAAAACAAAACAAAACAGAAAACTTTAAAAGGGAACAAAAAGGAAAAATGTGCAAAGAAAAAGAAAAAGAAGTTGTGATCACGTGAGGAGTTCATGACAAGGACCGAAACAAATGGGGACAATAAAAGCTCACATGTTTATTTCTCTGGAAATGGGTCTTTCTGGTGAAGAAAGAGAGACTCAATCAAGGCTTTGAATGTCAGAATCATTCAAACATGATGTTGCAATCTTTACCGTCTCAAGTATAAATCCCGATTTCGGGCATTCTTCTTCCAAAAGCTTCACCTGAGATGGACCATCAGGACAGAAAACCACCACTGCTCCTCCACTTCCAGTGAACTTTGAAGCTGCACCANTGGACCATCAGGACAGAAAACCACCACTGCTCCTCCACTTCCAGTGAACTTTGAAGCTGCACCAACCCTCCTTGCAACTTCCACCATCTCTATGTTCATTGCTCCTAAGCATTCGTCTCCGAACCGCAGCTTATGCTCCATTAAGGGTAAATGTTCCCGAAGAACATATTGATATAATTAGAGAAAATGAACCGAGGGTTCAACTGAAGCGCGGAAGGCCTATGAGATTAAAAGATAGAAATCTCCGACAAAGAAAGAAGTTGGGAGCAAAGGTTCCAGAAGAACCAAATAAAACCAAATGTCCGGAAGACATTTGTGTCAAATGTCCTGAAGACATTTGTGTCAAATGTCCTGAAGACATTTGTGTCAAATGTCCTGAAGACATTTGTGAAAAGGTTCCTGAAGAACCAAGTAAAGATATATGTCCGGAAGACATATATGAACCGGTTTCAGAAGAACCTGGTAAAGAGATTCGTCCTGAAGACGAATCTGGAACAGAAAAATATGAAATTTTCATCTCCTTCGCCCAAAGTGGAAAATTATGGGCTAGAATTGATATAGATGATGATGATGGAATGTTCTCTTTTTCTGTGTCCAATGAGATCGATCATGAAAATGATGATCTAGATTCAAGTTCCGTGTCAGAGTGCCAGAGAAGACCTGACTGGGATAAATGGCAAGTGGCCATGAGGAATGAAATATTCTCCCTTACTAAACAGACCGTATTCAGACCGATAGCTGTTACACCTGAAGATGTAATGCCGGTCGGATACAAATGGGTCTTTGTAAGAAAGAGAAATGAGAAAAATGAGGTCACAAGGTATAAAGCTCGCCTTGTGGCGCAAGATTTTTCTCAAAGACCGGGAATAGATTATGAAGAAACATATTTCCCGGTCATGGATGCAATCACATTCATGTACTTAATAAGCCTAACGGCCTCTAAGAATTTAGAGATGTACCTGATGGATGTTGTGACTGCATATCTATATGGTTCACTTGATAGTGACATATACATGAAAATCCCTGAAGGATTTAAGATCCCTGAAGGATCAAAGATGCCTAAAGCATCTAAAGAGCTATGTTCGGTCAAACTACATCGATCACTTTACGGATTAAAGCAATCCGGACGCATGTGGTATAATCGCTTAAGTGAGTACTTTTTGAGTAAAGGTTACGTCAACAATGCGATATGCCCATGTGTGTTTATAAAGAAATCCGCATCAGGATTTGTGATCATTGATGTGTATGTTGATGACATGAACATTATTGGAACTCAAAAGGAGATTGATGATGCAAGAACTCACATGAAAGATGAGTTCGAGATGAAAGATCTTGGAAAGACAAAGTTTTGTCTAGGGCTCCAGATAGAGCATTTTCAAGATGGAATATTTGTGCATCAATCAAATTACACCAGAAGGGTGTTGAAACGCTTTAGTATGGATAAAACCACTCTTTTGAGTACTTCAATGGTCAATAGACCACTTGATGTTGACAAGGATCCATTTCGGCCTTGTGAAGGTAATGAATAAATATTAGGTCATGAAGTGCCTTATATAATCGCTATAGGTGGACATTTATATCTTGAAAATTGTACTAGACCAGATATAGCGTTTGCTACTAACTTACTTGCAAGGTATAGTTCATCACCGACGCGCATGCATTGGAATGGAATAAAGCATATATTCCGTTATCTTCAAGGTTTGATTAATTTTGGATTATATTATTCTAGAAACCCCGAGGTTGGTCTAGTTGGTTTTGCATATGCGGGATATCTATCTGATCCGCATAAAGCTCGATCGCAAACTGGGTACGTATTCACATTTGGTGGAACTGCGATCTCTTGGCGCTCCCAAAAGCAAACATTGGTCGCCACGTCTTCAAATTATGCGGAGATTATTGCGCTTCATGAAGCATGCAGAGAATGTGTATGGCTGAGATCCATATCTCATCATATACAAGAAGCAAGCGGAATAATCACAGAGAAAGAACCAACAAAGGTGTTTGAAGACAATGCTACTTGTGTCGCTCAAATTAAAGAAGGTTATATCAAGAGCGATAGAACAAAGCATATCCCTCCAAGATTTTTCTCTTATACTCAAGAGCTCGAGAAGAATAAAGAAGTGGATATTCAGTATGTTCGTTCAAGTGACAACACAGCTGATCTCTTCACAAAAACGCTTCCTACTACAACATTCAAGAAGCATGTTCATAGTATTGGAATGCAGCATCTACGAGATTTGTGAAGAGAAGATGAGATTCATCATTTCCAGAGGGAGTTTGCTATTGCTGTACTCTTTTTCCCTTTGTCATGGTTTTTATCCCACTGTGTTTTTTCATGGAAAGGTTTTTAACGAGACAGCACGCAACTTCACAATGAAGGATATTCAAAGAAGAGCGTCACTGCACTCTTTTTCTATTGTCATGGTTTTTATCACAAATGAGTTTTTTTATGATAAAATTTTTAAAGAAGCAATACGTAATTCGGTATTGATGATGAATAAAGGAGGAGTGTTAGGATAACGATGACTTATGAGTCACCATCAATTGCTTTAACTTTAGGCACTCCACCAACCTTATACGTGTCAAGTGATTAAGGTTGGTTGCTTCTCTATATAAAGAGACTTTAGTTACTCATCTAAGAAGAAGTGACATGCATACATGATAATAAGAAGTAATAAGGAGAAATCATTTCTTTCTCTCCCCATCCTAAACACTCGTCTATCTCTTCTTCTTTTATACTCACTCTCCCTTTTATATATTAAATATTTATCTTACCAAATCTCTTATAATTTATAACATTTTGAACATTTTTTTATATAATAACTTTTTTTGAACATTCATTTGATTATTATTTTATACTACCAGATTTTATTTCTCCTATCAAAATTTTCTTATATATTTTTTTATGACCATAGTAATTCGTAAGATAACAACATGCACTTGTTTTGTGTTAGTTATGTTGTAACTGATATGTTTTTATACGTTTACTAGATTATGATCCGCGTATACGCAGATTTATAATAATAAAATTTTAAACCTGTTAAAGTAATTTTTTACAAAAAATAGAAAACAAAATCGGATCACTACCTAAAAAATATATATATTAAAAGCACAAAATCAAAACTTAAGAGTTATTTATTTATTTTAATTCTCATATGTTTTCAATTAAAATATTCAAAACACAAAATATATTGCGGGTCCTAAGCAACACTAACCCTACTTCTTTTATAGTTCACACACATTATCAATTATCTTTTTCTGTTCTGGTGCGTTAAAAACTTGGATATGCAATTCGAGTCATTCGAGTATATTAACAATCTTCCCATTAACTCTCTCCAAGCAAACAAAGTCTTTTTTTCCTCTTCATATTCAATCTCCTTTATATGATCTATGTGCTCTCTAGAGAAGTTATACTTTTCAAGACTCGCGTCAAAAACTTCTCTACAAGATCATCCTCCTTATTGAGCTCATCATCGTATAATGTCAAATGATTTTATTTACTTAATTGAAATGAAATCATTTATTAATATATTTTATACAATTAATTTTATTATTATCTTATATTATTAAATTATAAAATATATTAATCGTATTTTTTTTAATCTTAATATATTTTATACGATTAATATATTTTATACAATTAATATATTTTATTAATCATATTTTTTTTTTAATCTAAATCGATAAATTTGATATTTTTTTTAGTTTTTTTTTATTTGGAAATTCGTTTTTTGTTTATAAATAATATTTTACCAGACACGTGTCAGAATCTGAATCGAATGACTCACCACGTGTCGCAATCTTATTTACTTTATTTTTCTTTTTCTTTTCTTAAATTGAAATATATTCTTTTATTTTATTTTTTTAGTTTTTGGAAATCCTTTTTCGTTTATAGATAAGATTTTACCGGGACACGTGTAATACCCATTATATATAATACCCTCGTCGTCGCAATTTACTTTCTTGGCGAATTGCTTTTTAGGGTTCTGGGTTGATTTGGTAAGACGACTCTCTGAAACTAGTCTGTTTTTAATATGTTCATCTTATTTGTTTACTGTTTGACTTATTCTTTAAGTTATCTCTCTTCTGTTTGAGAAAACCCATCTCTTATGTTTCTGATATCGATCTCTTATTAATTTTGATTGTACTATATATTTATTTCAGGGAATGAAAAACATGGAAAATTGGAAGAAAACACGAGTGACCAGTAGTGAGTATCGAGCCCTCTTTTACATGGTCGCTTGGTCATATGTGGCCACCATTCTCGGTGGGTCAATCTCAGCTGTATGGTTTGACAGCGAAGGCCGCACGTTTCACAAGGTAGTGTAAGTGAATTGTTGTTGTATTCATTATTTATTTAGAATCTAATAATATTTGATTATATATATTTTGATATATAGTGGTGGGTTCATGATTATAGGTATGTCTCTTTGGCTGCTACAACCATTCCATACGCTCGTTCGCTAGTTAGTTGCATGTGCAATGATGTTCCGAGCTCGATTCATCGTGTTGGACCAGGTGGGCTGTTGCTGATCTACCTAGTTACAATGATTACAACCTTTTGCCTCTCCTATTTCATCGAGGACGAGCGTATCGTGGTGGAAATGACACTGCTGGCTATTGTGGTTATAAACGGAGTGATTGCAATCGCGCAACTTTGTGCTCCTGCCGAGGATATACACGAAATCCAACTCATAGTCATAGTGTTTATAGGAACGTTGTTTGCTATTCTGGGTGGGGTGGCACAGGAGTCATGGACGGGGCTCTTTGTTTGCGTCTGTTCCTTCCCAGTCGCCATTTGTGGTATCAACTCCATCTGCTTCGGTGGTGGTGATGGGGAACAAGAGCAAAACCAGCACCTTCTTCCACGTTATCACTCTAAAAACTTGTAGCATCTGATTCTGGCAAATGTGTCTCTGCTCTAGCAACACAACCCCGACCGCTTTTTCTCTGCTCTCTCAGCTTCAGTGAGCTTTAATTGGTGTGGTCTTTGTAACTGATTACTCGGTTGTTTATTGGGAACAACAGCAAAACCCTGCAGTGAGCTTTAATTGTTGTGGTCTTTGTCACAAAAAAAAGTTCTCTTCTTCTCTAGTCTGTATTTATGCTTGTTGTCAGCTTTGACGCCTGTTGAATTCGTTTCTGCTTTTTACCGCTCACAGCACTTGAATTCGACAAGTTTTTTTGTATTTCTTCATCAATCTATCTCAACAATGTCAAAGTAGTTGATAAGATTGCTGAAAGGGTTTGTCATCTCTTGGAAGATTTCTACAGCTGACAATGGCACTGCTTATACATCTTTACTGCTCATCATGGGATGAGCGACAAAGGTCTGTGTTTTGCCTGTGTGCATTCTTTTTGTTTTATCCTTTTTCAGTTATTGAAACTTTAGGGCATAGTGGATGGTTAAACAGTTGGGAGCCGTTTTGAGTAGAGTATGCTGCGATTGACTAAGAAGATCGTTGCTCTATCATTTGTTTTTAGAAAGGATTGCTTAGAGCATACACAACAGTACAATCACACTTTTTCTTATAAATAAAAAATTAATATAATTAATTTATTTAATTAAATATTAAATGATAAAAAAAAGCAGCCAGTTAAAAATACACAAGTGTGTGTAATGTTTCTTATCATGTTGGCAAAGTATCTTGATGAAGATACAAGTCTCAATCTCTCTCTTCATTTTTTTTTTTTTTCAATATTTTATTATTAAGAACCGATCATCGTTGTTCATTCTCTTATGATATACTAGGATGATGACATGTTTTGGGGTTTATATTTTTTAATAATTAAAATACAGCTGTGCACCTGTTTTTACTTTATATAGGAAGTTTATGACTTTATATAGGAAGTTTATGGAGATGTGGACATCCTACAAATAAAAGGGGGCAAAAAAACTTAGAAGGAACCAAAAAAAAAAATGTGCAAGAGAAAGAAAAATAAAAAGGGAATTTAGGTTGAATAGCCATATCAGATGTTAAAATATAAACAATATAACCATATAAAAAAAGGTGCTATGATATTCTTTATATATTACGTCTAATACCGGTTGTTAACCCATTTATTTTGGGAAAATCGCATAAAAAACCTTCAAAGTGACAGCCACTAACAATTTAAACCCCGAGAGTATTTTACTAGCACAATAAACCTTCAAATTAAATATATTAACACATAAAACCTTAAAACTGAATTTTTATTGCACGCCGTTAGAATATTTAACGGTTCACTGTTCATTTCCGTTAAAAAATGAAGACAATGCATTAAATTTATTTATTTTAGTTAAAAAAATTATATTAACTATTATTTTATTATTTATTATAATTAATAATAAATAAAAATATCTAAACTATTTTTTTACTCAATTACTATATTTAGCAAAAAAAATTATTTTCTGGTAATAACATTTATATGATTTTAAAGTCTTCTTTAACTTTTTTTTTGACAACGCGTTATTTAAACTAAAAGTTAATCTTTTATAATTTATCATGGTTAAAAAATAAAAAAAAATATTAAAAAAATACATGAAGTAAAGATTACAATTATATAAAAACGATAACTTTATTTATTACATAAGTGTGCAAAATAATCTTAGTTTTTGAAACTTCAAATACGCAAAGAAAAAAATTATTTATTAATATTAAAAATATTTTTAAATTTTTTAGTTGTGATAAATAAATTAAAATAATTAATAGTAATTTTACTAGTTAAACATATATTTAAAGTTATATTATCGCTATTAACAGAAAATAAACATTTTTATCAAATATATTAATTGAGGAAATATATAAAACATTTTGTTGTAAAAAAAAATTAAATATTTTTTGTAACTTTTGTCAACTTTAAAAAAAAATATTTTAGATATTTTTATTTATTTTTATTTATAATAAATAATAAAATAATATTGAATATAATTTTTTACTTAAAATAAATAAATTTAATGCATTAACATCACTTTTTAACGGAAATGAACAGTGAACTGTTAAATATTCTGACGTTGCGCAATAAAAAACCACTTTTAAGGTTTTATGTGTTAATATATTTAATTTGAAGGTTTATTGTGCTAGTAAAATACTCTCGAGGTTTAAAGTGTTAGTGGGTGTCACTTTGAAGGTTTTTTATGCGATTTTCCCTTTTTTATATTTCCAAACGGTAACAAGTCTATACTATTTTTTTATGTTCGTATAGTATAGTTTGATCTATTTATCTTGAAACTTCTCGTCTTCTTGTTTATTTTTCCAAACGGTAACAAGTCTATACTATTTTTTATGTTCGTATAATATAGTTTGCTCGATTTGTTTTGAAACGTCTCGTCTCTTTGTCTCTCGTTCATCCGTCTTTGTTTCACATGTTATACTATTATATTTATATGGTATAGAACAAACAAACTTTATAACTTGAAATAGGGGCATTTTCGTCTAACGAAATAGTGCTATGGTTATCCAATTAATTTTCAAATCTCTATGGCTATATTCTTAATTTTGTTTCCCAATATTGTTATTAACCTAAAATTAAAGATATAACCATTACGATTTGGAAACCAAAAGAATAACCAAAAACCTTAATCTCTATAATATTTTGGACGAAAATACCCTTGCTCACCAATTGTTTTTTTTTTAGGCTAACTGTGTTCGCTTTCCAATTATTTTATACTATTTTATTATTATCATAATTCTATATTATCTGTAATATTTTGTCTTCAGTGCTATACTATTTTATCTTGAAAAATAGTATAAACATAAGAACTAAGAATTGAAGTAAAAAAAATTGTTGGTGCTTACAACTAGTTATGCAATACATATTAATCAATTTATTTACAATTAGTTTTACATACTAATCAGTTTAAACATTTATATTAATCAACGTGAATAACACATGAAAATACAAAAAAAAATATAGTATACTACAAAAAAATATAGTACAATCCCGGAATGGTTTTCTGGTGGCTAATCTCCAGTCGCAAACCGTGACTCGCTTAGCAAAAACAAAAAATCAGCTTAGCTAAAGCGGTATTTTCCCAATCAGAGATTTTTAAAAAAGCACAGCTCCATCCGTAGAGTCACCATCAATTATTCCTTCTTTTCCTTCTTCTTTTTCTTCATGTTGTTCCTCTACACCCTCTTCATTCTTTTGTCCATCTCTGTTTTCTTATTCTGCTATTACCTCTTGAGAAGAAGAAATAACAAAAATCAGCTTACCAAATAACGCATGATACTACTATAGACTACTATAAAATCCCATAAAATAGACTACTATAAAATCCCATAAAATAGAAACCAACCAGCATAATCTCCTTCTCAAGCTATTACACGAGATTAACAAAAAAAAAACCAGCATAATCTCCTTCTCAAGCTATCACACGATATTAAACAATTGCTGTCTTAGAAGAAAGTAAACATATTACCAAGCTGATGAATTTTATAAACAAACATATCTTTAACCAAGAGAAATCAAACTCACAATTATAAGCAAAAGCCAAATTACAGTCTTAATTTGAAATAGTTACAGTGTTTGTGAGCTAGTTTCTGGAAAATCAATCACCCCCCAAATCAAATAGGAAAGCAAAATATCACTAACACGACTGATCAAATGAGGATTAGAAAAAAAGGGAAACACTTTCACCAGTTGTAGGGTCGAACCGAGACCACATCTTTGTTCGAAACTCGTGAGCGATCTTGACACAGACCCGCTCTTCGGTCCTGTTCTCATGATCAACGGCGTTAAGAATCGAGTCAGCGATTAATTCGATTTCGGACGCCGTGAAGCTTCTCGAAGGTGATCGCTGGACGGCGAGGGGTAAGAGGCGCATGGGGCTTGGAGGACGGAGATGGTTCGGTTGAAGTGGGGGATTGCGAGGGAGGAAGCGCGGCGGAGACGAAATCTGGAATTCCCGGTATGAATTCGAGCCGAATCTCTGTCGTCGCGAGCCACCGTTTCAGCTCAATGACCTCCATCAACAATCGCAGAATGTGATGCCAAGGCGGAGACGGAGTCTTGAGAGAAGTGGGTTATAATTTGTTGTGGACAGAAGAGTCAAACAACCGTAGAGCTTACTGTTTTTTCACCAAGATTTGTCCACCTATTGAAGAGTATGAGAGAGAGAGCTAAAAAAAATTATTTGATAAACGAAGACAGTTTGGTCATTAATACATATTATACACAGAATATTCTAACAATAGTTTAATATGATTACTTGTTTAATGGGTGTTCCCAATATGGCTATAGAGCCCAATTTCCCAAAAAAAATTTAGTTAAAAAAAAAAAAAAAAAAGTTGCACGTGAGGAGTTCATGACAAGGACCGAAACAAATGGGGGCATAAAAAGCTCAAATGTTTTATTTCTCTGGAAATGGGTCTCTCTCTCTGTTGAAGAAAGACTCAATCAACAAGGCTTTGAATGTCGGAATCATTCAAACATGATGTTGCAATCTTTACCGTCTCAAGTATAAATCCCGATTTCCGGCATTCTTCTTCCAAAAGCTTCACCTGAGATGGACCATCAGGACAGAAAACCACCACTGCTCCTCCACTTCCAGTGAACTTTGAAGCTGCACCAACCCTCCTTGCAACTTCCACCATCTCTATGTTCATTGCTCCTAAGCATTCGTCCCCAAACATCCTCCTATACACACACAAAAACAGCCCATGCCCATCACTAAATGTGCGCATGGGAGTTGGTATTTTTACCTCCGAGCAGATATAACAACTTACCTCCGAAGGTCAAAGTTACGGTTCATAAGCTCCACGAGTTTGGAGTGGTCCTTGTTGAGTAATGCAGTTCGACCTTCTTCTGCCAGATTTCCAACTTCTTCCATTGATGAGATTATCAACTCATCACCGTCTAACCATCTTTGCCGAACCCTACTATGTACCTGCAGTAGAAACCAATGCTAATATCAAAGAACACGTAACAGAGAGAAACTACTACTCAAGTATCCCTGAGTTCTAGTCATTAATGCTCAAGTCAGCTAGCTTTTCACTTGAATGGCTACTATACTGTTAACGTAAACCAAATCAGCAGTAAAGAATGCCTGCATCAACCAGAAGCATAAACCGAGCCGGTTAATGGTGCGTACCTTCCCTGAGTCGCTAGGATTCTCAGCATAGATGAGATGCAAAGGGGGAAGGAGACTGATATCCATAGGAGTGTAGATCCCATGTTCCAATTGATCCATGTGCTCCTTACTAAAATCCTGCAAAGTGGAGAACATCAAAGTCATGAATTGATGTTACCAAAGGCTATGTATAGATACGATACGACCGGCACCCACCATGTGAACAAGACCACCATACACCTGAGCTACGCGGTCTTGAAGACCTGCAACAATACCGAGTTCTTTCTCTGCACTGAGAACAAGGTTAGGCCGAACTTGTACTTTGATCAAATGCCTGACATTGTAGAAGTCGAGAAGGCAGCTAAGAGCAGCGGATACGATGGCACTAGAACCCGAAAGCCCTGTCTGGAACATCAAGACTAGAGCATCAGCAATATATATGTCAAAAGAAGAACTCGAATTCTCACCATCAGAAAAAAAACAAAAACATTAAAGAAAGGGGTTTGCAGAAGCAAACTCTCTACCTGCCTAGGGATATTGGTATCGTAAGATAGAGTGAAGTTTCCGTGATGAAGTTGGATGCCATTATCTTTGCAATAGTTACGGAATACTTTACAAATCGCCATTAGCAACCTTACACCACCGTAGTAGCCTTCATTTTGCAAGCGACTCAGCTAGGGAAGAAGAAAAACGTTAGGTTTTGAATCCAAAATCTAATCTCAGATTTCAATTGTCCAAATTAAAACTAGTGATATAGGACCAAATCTGGAAAGTACTGACGAACAACCCTGAAAATACCCACGAAAACGATTTGTCCACGCACAAAAAAATCCAAACGAAATGCAGATGATGGAAATTGACAATCTGGGGTCCCCATATGATGAAACTAAGCGATCGATGAAAAGGAGCAATTGTCGAGATCAGGCACGAGATCTATAAAATGGAAAGAAAAAGCGTACGAGATGGTCGAGAGAGCTGAACTGGACGAGATCGTGGAATGGATGAGGCTTGATAATGAGATGTTCCGATGGCTCGAGCTTGACAGACGCCCAGAAGTTGCCGATAGTGAAGGAGATAGTACGGCCGAAGTATACATCGCTAGGGTTTCCCAGAAATCCGATCCGAGCGAACGACCTATGCTCGATCGCCGCCGTAGCGTCCGCGGATTTCGGATCCTGATCGCGATCCATCTCCCTTGCGCCTTTTTTCACTTTCTTTTTTTAACATATAGTACTGTTTTTATCCAATCCCCCTTTTAACGACTCGTCATGGGCCCACTGATCGGGTGTGACAATGACAGTCTGACACGTTGACTGTCGCAAGGCTTGTGTTATTATTTACGCTGATTTTTGTTTTAACGATGATGATGATGATCTACAATTGTAGTAGGGGGATTCAGTTCCATTTAATCATCTAATAAAACTATTTCCAGTAAATTATGATGAAGAATTACGTCATTCGCTTAACGTAAGTGCGAATTAATTTTAATTTTGTGAGGCAAGTTTTAAAAATGACTAGGATCCAGCTTTGAATGTGTGTTCAACTAAAATGTTGTCAGTAAAGATATTTGATCCAAAGAGAATATAAAAGCATATTTACACTCTTATCTCGGGGATCCGATCAATCTAAACACAGTCGTTATAGGCAGCTGATACTAGACCGTTTCTAGATTCTGTTTTGTTCTCGCCGGTTATAAACCGGTCTGGTTCTAATAAACAGAAACAAGCTACATACCAACCCCAAAACAAAAATGTTACGTAGTAACAGTTACTTCCAACGCAAACAACCGAGTCCGAGACGACAGATTTCGTGCCGAGGCTCGCATTGGTGTCATAGACTGACCCGGCCATGTAGCCGTAGAAGAGCGATCCGATGGGAATGTTTGTGATGAGGATGTTCTGGTTAACACCAACACTGTTGCGTCCAAAGAGGTCAGAAGTTATAGAAACCGCAGCTGCGAAAACGAACCCTGAGCTCAACCCGATAAGTGCGGTCGCTACTTGTAGTAGCGCGGTCTGGTACGCCTTGGATGAATAAGCGAGGATGAAGAATGCCAAAGGCGTTGGCAGTAGCGAAATCGCGAACCAGCCTGTTCTTGTCAAGTAGTCTAGTTTCTTGCGTGTGAAGTCAGGTGCAGAGGAGAGCAATCTTCCCAAAAAGGAGAAGGCAGAGAAGAGTGTGACTAAGGATTTAGAGTTTGAGCTGCTCTGTCCTAGAGACTGAGCGATCTGTCCCAGGTTGTTGCTGTAAACAAGACCGATGGTGCCCCCGCAGAAATAAGCTATGTAGTATAGCCAAAACTCCAGCCTACGAACCAGCATTCCAAGAGAATGTTCATCTCCTAGTCGACAGCATTCCTCCTCGAGTTTCAAGGTCTCGTTTTTAAGGATCTTGGGCTCCTCTACGTTAACCACCGCATAGCCAGAGCTGTGATGGTGGAGGCAGGTCTGGAGAATATAGTTGAGAAAGGGTTCGCACAATGGGTAAAGGAGAAGGAAAACGGCTCCGAGGAAATGCCAACGAGGTGAAGAAGCTAAGTAGGTGTCTGAGGAAGGCAAGAGAAGGTAAAAGCATGTGACTAAGGCCAAGGCATTGAAGACGATGAAGATTCGGGTTTCGTCATGGGTTCGAGTGGTATCATCGGGTTCAGGGTTAGTAAGGACTGGCCAGAGCGCTAAAACAGAGACGATCAAAGGGATAAGAGAGTTGAGGAGAAGGTAAATGTCTGAGCTCGCCGATGATTTCCCGCTGATTGCTTCATGGCCAAGCGTGTACAGCGCAGCACTGATTCCGTTGAAACTCACAACGAGAGAGAGCGCGAGCGAGTGGTTGGAGTCGAAGTGTCGGACGCAGAGGATGAAGCAGACGGTGTTGAACCAGCAGATGCTTAGTCCGGCTAACGAGCAGCAGACCAGAACCAGAGAGTAGGGAAGATCGATTACATCGGCGATGGATAACCACTGGACGCCGTAGCCGACGAGCCCCATTGCGGCGGCGGAGAATAGAACGGCGGAGNAACGAGCAGCAGACCAGAACCAGAGAGTAGGGAAGATCGATTACATCGGCGATGGATAACCACTGGACGCCGTAGCCGACGAGCCCCATTGCGGCGGCGGAGAATAGAACGGCGGAGGCAGGGAAACAGGCAATCGCGAAACCCGAAGACCAACCCAATGCTTTGCCCAAATCTGAAGCCACCGCCATGTAATTCAGCCGCGATTGAGAAACCCCCATCGAAGATTTCATGTCGGCAGAGTAGGCCGAGAAATCGAAGTTTGTCCCCGTGAAGGCTTGAATCCAGATTGCCGCCACCAACACCGTCCATCGCCGCCACCAATGGAGCATAGACGGAGGCTGTTTCCGCATGATTTGTTCCTCCGTCGTCGTCGTCGTCTTTGGGGGTTTCATTTCGCCGTCTCATAATCGGCTCACAATTTCTTTGCATCTTTTTTTAACACACGTCCGGCTTTTTTTGCTTTTTACTATTTTAAATTCGAGAGATTTCTGATTTTGGGAGCTATGGAAGCTAAAAAGCACCAAACGGCTATAATTGGTGTTGTTACAGTTTCCCTGAGAGGAGAGGGATCGATTTCCAGAGAGAACTTTTCGGACTTGATCTTCCTTCAAGTCATCTCTCTCTCTCTCCCTCTTGTTTCTTTCTTTTTTTGTGTGGATTTTCTGTCTCTTCAAAACTTTGTGGAGATACTATGTCTGATGGTTATTCTAGTTCTAAGAAGACGGATAACATCTGCCAAGATGTTTGTGGACAGGTGAATTTCTGGGTTTTGGGTCAATTTTCCCCATCTGATGATCCTCTTTTGGTTAGATTCAAAAGCTTAGTATTATTAGGTCTTTGAATCTTAATCCTTACTCAATTGTTGTTACTGATTGAACGAACTATATAGGATAATCACCAATCAATTTATGTATATCTCTTCTTTTGTTATGATGATGATGATTCATGTGTTACATTTTACAAGGAGGGTTCTCGAGCAGGCAAGGCCATGTCGAGGCTTAAATGTGCTCTAAGAGGAGTGGATTTCAAAACATGTATATTTGTCTTCACTCTCGCGCCAATGTGCGTGATGGGTATCTATTTTCACGGTCAGAAGATGACATATTTCTTGAGACCTCTATGGGAATCACCTCCAAAACCATTTAGCATCCTTCCCCATTACTACCACCACAACACTTCCATGGAATTGCTCTGCAGTCTTCACGGCTGGAAAATCCGCGAGTCTCCAAGAAGAGTCTTTGACGCTGTCTTGTTCAGCAACGAGATCGATATGCTCACTATCCGTTGGAAAGAGTTAGATCCTTACATCACCCAGTTTGTGCTACTTGAATCCAACTCCACTTTCACCGGGCTGTCCAAACCCTTGGCTTTCGCTGATAACCGGGACAAGAGTTTCAGGTTCGTCGAGCCGAGGCTGTCTTACGGGCACGTGGGAGGGAGATTCAGGAAAGGCGAAAACCCCTTTGTGGAAGAATCATTCCAAAGGCTTGCACTTGACCAGCTGATCAAACTCGCGGGCATCAAAGAAGACGATCTTTTGATCATGTCGGATGTCGACGAGATCCCCAGCGCTCACACCATAAACCTGCTTAGATGGTGCGACGGTTACCCACCGATCCTCCATCTTCAGTTGAGAAACTACCTCTACTCGTACGAGTACTACCTCGACAGCAAAAGCTGGAGAGCTTCCGTTCATCTCTACAAGCCTGGCAAAACCCGGTACGCTCATTTCCGCCAAAGCAACAATCTTTTGACTGATTCGGGCTGGCACTGCAGCTTCTGTTTCCGACGCATCCAAGACTTTGTTTTCAAGATGAAAGCTTACAGCCACACCGACCGGGTTAGATTCTTGCATTTTCTCAACCCCAAACGAATCCAAGATGTTATCTGCAAAGGAACTGATCTTTTCGATATGCTTCCTGAAGAGCACACTTTCAGAGAGATTATCGGGAAACTAGGTCCCATTCCTCGGTCTTACTCAGCTGTTCATCTCCCCGGATACCTGATCCAGAATGCTGATAGTTACAAGTACTTATTACCTGGCAACTGCAAACGAGAAGCTGCCTGATATGATAAGGGACCTCTGCTTGTCACTTATCTATAGTTTTTAGGCCCTTTATAGCTCTTGTTCTCTCTTTCTTTTTATATCTCCTCTGTATATATACACAAATTTTTCAGCTCTTTTTTTTTTTTGGTTGTAATTTTACGGATCTGATAAGAACAGTTGGAAACAAAACTTGATTCTATTACGTGTCTGAAGTTGAAAAACAGACATGGCATCTACCTCGGAAAAATGGGATTTTGGAAACATGTATAATTAAAAAGAGTTTTACTCAAGGGCAAAAGATGATCCTATGGTGGTGATTTGTTCGATGTTCCTTCGACTGCCTCTTTGGAGCCTTTTTGATAGTTCCTCGTAGTGTTTTATTTGCTGCAAAACCACCGAAAGGAATATTACACTTCCCGAGAGACAAGACAGAAAATTTCAAAGTGATGAAAACAGAGAGAAGAGAGCATCATTACATGTTTGTTGACAGAGGGTGGGACTAAGGATAAGGCTTGCTCGAAATGAGTCATGTTGATGGTACACTCAGATGAATCTGCGACATCATCTCCTGACGACTCACTGGACTTGAATTTCTCCTCCACTGCCAGATGTATAGCTTTGTCCACCTTCCCATTTCATAAATTTAAACCAACCATCAGAATCATTTACACATTACACAACACATGGGTCGTCTCATGATTCAAGAAAAGTTGTCGACAAGATTACCAGGTTAGCGAGATCGGCTCCGCTGAAATCTTCACAGTTCATCTTTGCAATGGCATCCAGATCAACACTAGGATCTATGGGTTTCTTCTTTGCAATAGCTTTTAGAATTGAAGCACGCTCATCCGCGTTTGGGAGGGGTACGTACACAAGATTCCCAAACCTACCCGGTCTCAAGAAAGCAGAATCAACTACATCTGGCCTGTTTGTAGCTCCAATTACATATACATTACGCCTCTCTCCACCGTCCAGCTCCGCAAGAAACTGTGCAACATCCAAATCCATTTTGATCAACGCCTGAGTAATATTTACGGTTGCAGCATTCAATATAACCAAGAAAGCCTCTATTACCTGGTTCAAAAGTCGTTCAACAACCCAAGCACCTTCTTTGCCACGACTTGTTGTCAAAGCATCCACCTGAACTTCAAAATCATTACTCATGTATAAGAATCAGACAGCTCTTAAGCTGGCTGCATCGTTTAGAGAATCATCTCAAGAATCAGACAGCTCTTAAACTGCCAGACTACGACTATTCAAAATGTGAAACACAAACCTCATCAAAGAAGAGTACACAAGGCGAGCATGTCCGGGCGCGCTGAAACAACGTCCGAATAGCAAGCTCGCTTTCTCCAACGTATTTATTTAGAATTTCTGCACCCTGAAAGTCAGCAATAGAAAATAAAAAATTCAATTTATTCTGGACCATTCATATACAAAGCAAAATCCAGAAAAACTGACGTGAAAGTCAAACCTTGATGTATATGAAATTAGCTCCTGCCTCGTTTGCAACTGCCTTTGCAACCAACGTCTTGCCACAACCCGGTGGTCCATAGAGCAAAAATCCCGTCTCTAAGTTTGCCCCAAAAGCCTGAATATAAAAACCAAAGAGACACGTTCAGACCTCAAAGGGACAAGCAAGTAATGCTGACTATATAACGGTGGCAAGTGTTTTATTTCTACCTTATAGATCTCAGGCTTTTTGATAGGTCTGACTATGTAATTGTTGAGTTCACGCCGTAGATGGTCAAGTCCACCAACATCGTCCCATTTGACATTGGGTACGGTAGAGAATCCTTCTCTAGTTAAAGATCCCTGGACTAACTTCACTGCTTCCTGGTAGGAAAACAAAAAAAAAAAGAGCAACTAACAGAGTCAGTAACCAAAGAGAAAAACTTTGTAAGCGTTGAAGAGTAAACTCATTATAAGGCATCCAATTAACACACCTCGAAATCAGACATTTTGACGGCGAGTGTTTCCAACTCTTCTTCCGGCCAGGGCCGCCTCAGCCAAGATTTATCATCTTCGGAGTCACCGGACAGTTGCGATTTTCTTGAATCCATGATCCTCTTTATGGCTATCCTGCCGGCCTTGTAAGCAACACCTTCCAAATCGGCTCCAACAAAACCGGGTGTTATACGAGCTATTTTTTTCATGTCAAAGGGACCTTCTAGACTAAGTTTTTGGACTACAACAGAGAGTATCTCTGCCCTTGCATCTTCATCTGGAACACTCAGAGCAATCTCACACTCAAATCGCCCACTTCTCCTCAGAGCAGGATCAAGAGCATCAGGCCTATTTGTAGCTCCAATGACGAGAACAAAGCCAGCCTTAGAATCGGGATCTTTTTTTTCGCCCTTGTTACCAGGCCCATCCATACAAGTCAATATTTGCGTTACTATCCGCTTCTCCATCTCCCTTTGCTGGTTTTCTCTCTTTGATCCAATCGCATCTATCTCATCGATAAACACAATCGAAGGCGCGGTCCTATATGCTTTAGAGAAGAGCTCTCTAATATTCTCTTCCGAGGCACCTGTGAGTTTTCAGCACAAGAAAACATTCTTATTGTATCAGTACATCAATAAAGAGGGAGCTTCAGACAAAATTAACAAATGAACAATGCAGTTTAATACCAGAAACACCAGAAACCACTTCAGTCGCTGAGATCTGATAAAAAGGAACACCAACTTCATTGGCTATGGCATTGGCCAGCTTGGTCTTTCCACAGCCCGGTGGTCCATGGAATAGAATCCCGCTTGGTGGCTTCACTCCCATCTTCTTAAACGGCGCAGGATTCAGGATCGGGAATAGAATATTCATCTCCAATTCATCCAACACTTTTTTTATCCCACCGAAATCTTTAAATGTAGGTCCTTTACTACCCTCCACCCCCAAATCGCCATTACCAGTAGTTCCACTGGCGGAAAGAGAGACTTTAGACTCCTTTCTCGACCCCATTGTAGTCATCTTGCTTCTACCCTTGTTGGTCACAGTCTCAACTTCGACATTCTTTTCCACAGGCGGAGGAGGAGAAGAAGAGGACCCAATTGGTTTCTTCGAGGAGCTATTCATCTTAGCGTAGTTATCTCGTAGAGTGTCATTGATCAAATCAAACCTCGGGCTCAGCTTCTCGCTGTAGATGGCGTCCTCAGAAGTCGACACCTCGCCACTGTCTTCAGACGAGGAAGAAGACACCGGCCGCTCCTTGTTTCTCCTCATGAGATGCGACTGTTCCGCTCGCTGCAACTTGTCCTCTTTCTCATCAACCCGTCTCTGTTTCTTCCTCTTGGCAGCAACTTCCTCATCGTCATCGTTGTCATATTCCTCTTCGTCTTTAGCCCGCTTGTTATCTCTCACATTAAGGATTTGCCTGACGTTGAGCAGAAGCACTTGCCGGGTCAACCTCGCAAAATTACCGTACCTGGAGCGGAGATCATCGACGATATCCTCCGCCGTAGCTAACTCCTTCCCGCACGACTCCATAACTTGACTCAGGTATCGGCGATTAATTCCTCCACCCATACCGCCGCCGCCGCCGCCGCCGCCGCGACCCCTCCTCACCATCGTACTGCTGGGGCTTCAATGGTGAAAGTCTGAATCTTCTTAACTTATGTATACCAAAGAGTCGATTTTGGAGGCGCCCAACACCGAGAGAAGAAAGGAATAATTAGCTTGGCTCAGAAGAAGCCCTAATTTGCGAGTGAGGAAGAGGACTCGAAAAACGAAGGTGTGTAATTTTAGGCGGTTAGTCGGATAAATCATTTATTTTTGGGGTATAAAATGGGATGTTTTGAGAATATATGGTGAAAATGGCAAATACGGAAAACAAATATATATATATATATATAAACCGTTCAGACAACCTTGAGCTACACAAAACAGAGTAACCACAACATAACAAACAGTAGTACACAAAGGTCAAAATGTCTTTTTGAATTACAACAATGAAGTGAAGATTCCGAGATTGAAATGATTATTCCCGGATCCGAGAGAAAACTGATCGCCTGAGAATTTGCTGAAGTAAAATTATCACAGAGATATGACTTCAGCTTGGCAGACTTTGAAGTTTTCTTATTTATACACATTCCTGCATTTGCCTTCTTCTTCTTCGGCATTTCTCTACGTTTATCTGAGAAAACGCCATTTTAGAGATTCTGCAATTAGCAGCAAGAATCCAATCATAGCCATCCAATCCAATTCATCAAACTCTCCTGAGAAGCCAACTGTAAAATCCCATGAAAACGAAATCAGGATCCAAGTTCCAATCTTTCAATGATTCTTAAAAAAAAGTGAAGAATAGATTTTATTAAATAAGGATCTTACAGTGAGGAAATCAGGGGGAGTGCCCAAATCTGCATTCTCCAGATCCGAAAGCGCAAAACCATCTAATTCCCCGAAACTGGGAGGATTAGGGAGAAGCTGGTTTTCCCAAAGAGACGAGGCTTCGATGCTTTCGTTGCATGCTAAGTTATCTTCACTGAGGTTTACTACATAATCATCTTCTATTCTAGCCTTTTTGGACCACAAGACAGCTTCTGGAGTGCTGTCCAGTCCCTGGTATACCATAAACAAACAAGAAAACGAAACCCCACCGTCTTTAGTCTCTAGAAAACAAAGTCAGTGGTTGTGCGGTTACTAACAAATACTGACCTCAGCAAATAGATCAAACATCTTTGTATCATCAAAAGCATCTTCATCTCCAGCAACAGCATCATCTAGAGGTCTAGGTGGTGTAGGGGTATACGTCTTGGGTGTTGTTGGGGCACCTCTAACCCCGGAACTCTCGCTTTCATCCCCTAGTTTCTGCTGCTGATATGTGTTCTTTGAAACAACATAGTCTCCAGCAACAGCATCATCTAGAGGTCTTGGTGGTGTAGGAGTATTCGTCTTGGGTGTTGTTGGGCCACCTCTAACCCCGGAACTCTCACTTTCATCCCCAAGTTTCTGCTGCTGATACGTGATCTTTGAAACAACATAGTCTCCTATCTCCTTTCCTTCCGTACCCAGGTGGTATTGGTGCAAAACCCAGTTTGATTTCTCGGGCTTCGATCCCTTTCTAGCGCTCTTGTAGAGCACCATAATCTTCTTGCAACCCCTTTGCACTCCATCGATAAGCACAGGTTTTGTTCTCCCTGTCTTGTGCCAGCGAACTGGTTCCTCGTTCAGGCATGTCGGTGTGATCTTCCTGCGTTTCCTTTGTCCTGTTCCATATGCTTGCACCGTCTTGTGAAAGAAGAAGACACTTACTCCATCTTTGTTTGCACCTGAGGAGCAACAATGATCAAAAGGCCTTTCTTTACTGAGTAAGCTGCGAGAATCCAACGGTGGAATGGAATCTTATCATTTTACCAGGAAGGTTTTCCGGGTGGGTGTAATTGATTCCAACATCTTCAGTGACCGGACGAATAAACTCCTCGATAAGCACGTGCGGTTCTGAGCCACCAATCCCACATTTAGCTTCCAGAAACTCGATGATGTCCTCGTCAGTTGGCTCAAACTTGACACCTTTAGGAAGGCCAGGCCATGGAACCAGCACCTGAAACAATTAACCGAGAAATAGTCAGTCGTCTTTTCCAGACTAAGACAGGAGAGGAAGTGTGCTTCACTCACGTTGCTGTTGTCAATGCGGTGAGAGCAGTTGGGGCATTTGATAGAAGCTCCGCAGTCTTTGATCTGCAGAGCTGAAGAGACAGACGCATTCTTCACTTTCGCTGCGATTCCTCGGCCATCTACAATCCAAGCACTGTATATAAATAAAGTTTGGGAGTTTTTGTTACGAGAAATTATAATGTAGAGGATAAACACAGCTGCTGAGCTCAAACAACTAAATCATCTTCTCAAGACAACAAAACAACAACTTGGTTGTCTTCTTCAGAGTTACATACATTAAAAAAACTCAAGCAAATTGATACTGAAATCAATAGACCAATACAGACAATCCCCAAATTAGACGAACAAGTATAAATTAAAATTTCAATCTTTCAGGTTTTGCTTCCCAGGAGAAGTAGAATAAAAAAAAAAAAAAAAAAAATTGTCCGGAGACACCTTTCCGCGGAATAAGCGATGATAAAATCGATTCAGGGTTTGCGTGAAATCAAATCAACGAAATCTGGAGCTTAACATTAGGGTTCAAGGCTTACCTCGGCATGACTCCCAAAACAAAGAAGGGGAAAATCGGGAGAGAGATGTTAGAGATGAAGAGGAAGAAGCTAAGGCGCTCTCTTGAGGTTCTCCACTAGGCTAAGTAAAATGGACTGTAGAGTGAACGCGTGAAGACAAATACAAGACCAGAGTCTACCGTGAGCGGGAAAGGGGAGTTCCCCAAGTGGCTCGTACGTTCCCAACCTTAGCTTCGAGGAAAGCTTCTCAAGAACACAATTGACGAACCTCAGCTTCGGAGAAGACTTGCCTTCACTCACCTTGACTAATAGATTGGTTCGGATACGAGCCTTGGGTTCTTAACGTTCTGTCCAACACCGAAGCACTTGGTAGCTTCGGGAATCGAGCTAAATGGCGATTTTGTAATTAAGTGCTTTATGTAGGGCCACACTACCTTGCTCACCAAGCCAGATACACACAGCATAATGTATTTTATCCGTAATTTCGTGTTATTTAATGATTAATAAATAATGTATTTTTTTTATTATTGTTTTTTTCTGAATGATACTTTTATTTATCTTTTTCCTTCTCCCGCTGGAGAAGAAGAAGAAATGCAGAGTTTCACATTATGGGATCTGTATATATTATAGAAAATACGTTTATCGGCAGTAAAATCCTTTATTATATAAACAAGAAAAACAATTTGTAAGACCCAAGTTTTTTTTTGATTTTTTTTCTTTGTAAATATATCTACTCATCATATACTCTACAAAGTATTAAGATTCAAATTAACAGATTAAACCGTTAAAAACCAGAACAAAGTGAACGGATAGCTCCAAAGACGAGATCAACACACAGACACCCGAGTAAGGTCTTGACTCATGATGAGAAGTTGACAATGGCTTATTATTTCTTTTACTTGGTAAGAAAAAGAAAAAAAGGGATCAGTTATCTCCGTAAAGAACCCTGCGTGGGTCGAGCTGTCCGCTGCAGTAACTCGATGAGACGATAGAGAGTTCTTGTCTGCCGGTCCACTCTTCACAAGGCTTTAACAACACCGGAGGTTCGATAGCTCCCGAGTCTACGCAGAGCATCGTCGTGTAATCTTCATCCCCCATATCAGCTATGCTCTTTGCCTTTTTGTCCCAAGGGTTCCACACAGCTGCTCGTTTTCCAAGTCCAAATCCCATTACAAACCAAACTCAAATGGTTTTAACAAGAAAAACATTCTGTTACAACGAGCGCACCTGCATTCGGCATGCCTTCCTTTCGCAATTCGATGGTTCTCTTTCTCTCATGATCTATGACAGCTATCTTTGTTGGTGTGTTCAAGTACACTCTATCGATCTGCACACCTCCCAGTGACGCTATGTCAATCTTGCGAACTTTTTTCTCTCTTTGAAAAGCTCAAGGGGAAAACAATGGCTGACATAGCTTACCTCCCCGTCAAAGGTAATTGCGTCTGCTTGCTCGGTGAATCTTTCTTTACCCATCAAGTTGTCTAGATAATCAAGTGTCTCCAGACCTTCCACCCGTACTTCACTGCGAATTACATACCCACGTGAATTATTTCTAGCTCAGAAATCTAGATAGAGGAAAATCAGATGGGAAGAAATTTGAAAGACACACCTTATGTCAGATACGTATAAGTAGTTTCGAAGTGCAAACGTAAAAGAGAATGCCTTTGAGTCAATGTTCCTCACACGTGGGATTATAGTAAGTTTCCCAAGGCTGATAGAGATGCGAACACGGAGTTCGAAGCTGCCATAAGTAACACCGAAGAATCATAAAGTTAGCCAGATGATAATAATGACGCACAGACGAGACATCCAATTCATAGAACATGATGAGCAAACAACATCTGGCTGCAAGATTCAATGTTTTGAGCTTGATCAGAGTGTAAGTTATTGATCTCCCTCTCCCACACACCTGTGAGGCCAGATCTTCAGGTCATCTTCTGTGGACTTCAAGACCAGATCAACTGATGATAGCTTGTTAGCAGGAGGCAAAGGCGAAGGATCGTCATCATGTGACCAAAATCTGTTACGGGCAAATCCATGTCGCTCAAGTCCACCAAAGTTCCCAAACTGCAAAGATGGCACAGGATTCTTGAGGAAGGTACGAAAACACAGGAGAACGTCGTGATTCAACTATCTTAAAGTGACGTGAGATGCCAAACCTGTGGAAAGCAAACAGGTATTCCTCCTCTGATCGTCTTTGGTGGCTTATATTGAGCCTAAATGAGACACAGCAGATAAAAATACTAGTTAAAATATCCTGCTTCACTCCTTACTGGGAAGTAATCTTGTCTATTAAATATTTATACAGTCAGGAAGATGGATTCATCTCTCTATCAACATATCAAAGTAACAACACATGACAGAAAAATGAGAAGCTAGGGAGCAATAGTTCGGAGCTCCCTAGGATTTATAGATGCAAAGATGATTTGATTAGAGATTACCTTGCTGCTCATATAAAGCAGTTCTTCCCTCCTTTCATTTTTCCAAGAAATCACTTGTCCACCAAACAGAAGCACCTGAAAGATTTCAATCCGAGAATATGAAACCCCTCACGAGAGTTTTCTCTAATCATCAAGACAACAACCGATGAACCCCAAGTGAAATGTAGATTCTGACATCATGATGTTATCTATGATCAGAATGAGAAGAAATAGAATTAGAGGAAACAGTCAAACCTCTGCAGTTGATCCGCGAGGCTCAGTCAAAATAATCCGGGACGATCCATCGACATCGTTGCCGAAATTCAAAGGCATCCCTTTTTTTTGGCTCTTTATTCCTTTTCAAGAAATGATTCCTTTTCTTCTACTATCTCCTTCGCTCTAAACTACAACACCAAAACCCAGATGCAAATCTATCAAGAATTTATAAAACACCAAAACTAACAAACAAACAAAAAAAATCACGACTCTGACTTAAACGAGTATAAAATTGCGAATAAGAATATTACGGACAAATCAATATGTAGAAAAATCGAAACCGGAATCAATTCCGCAAAAAGGGGGAAATCATGAAATAATAAATAAATAAATAAAAAGAGACGCCGAAGAAGAGAATGGAACACGGTATAAGCAGCAACAAACAAAAGGGAAAGATTCAGCTTACGTTTGATCAAATCGTACTGATTGCGACGTAATCAAACCACCATCGATCAATCAATCAAATCCCAGATGAACACGACACCTACAAAACACGTATTGACACCATCGTCATGACTGATGATGGTAACAACAAAAGTAGCTCAAATGTAGACGCCAGAGAAAGAGATCAAAGAGGGGAACGAAGGAGAGAGAGATATTGAACAAGATCGAGAGAGATGGCGCAGTAGAAAATGCTGACCTTGGTTCTTGAGAGTGGCTTTGATTCTCAGAAATTTGGCTTATGGATGAGTTAGAGAGCTTGAAGAAGAAGAAGAAGGCTGCTTGTGCGCCTATTTGTAGCTATTCCAATTCCCAACAACAGCATAAGCCCCGATACTGCCACGTGCTTTGTTACTTCTTTCATTACTGCTAAACAAATCTTTATTTATTGTAAGTTAATTGTTATGCTTATCCTGGTTGGTATTTTTATTTTATACTAAAAAAAAACGATAAATACAAATAAGATAAAAGTTGACCAATAAAAAAGGAAAAGCACAAATTAAAGAAAACATTATAGGAACTGACCGAGACGGCACGGTGGGCCACAAGCCACCGGAGGAGGAATGAATACAGCGTTTTGGAACTGCCGGGGTTTAGGGTCCCTGATAGTTCGACGCCTAAAGGGAATACAACGCAAGTATTCCCCGGACATACTCTTTCTCGCAGAAACAAAGAACCAAAATGATGTAGTTCGTGATGTGGCTGCACAGCTTGGGTTTGATAATGTCAAGTGTGTTTCTCCTTTGGGTATTGGTGGGGGTTTAGCTTTATTGTGGAATAATTCGGTTTCAGTGTATTTCAATTTCGTTGATGAAAGACTCATGGATTGTAAGATCAGTAATAAAGATGCTTTCTTTTACTTCTCCTTTGTTTATGGCAATCCGATCCGCAAGTTAAGACATCATTTATGGGAACGTTTAGAAAGAATCTCTGCAAATAGAATTGGTCCTTGGCTTATGTGTGGCGATTTCAATGAGATCCTTAATGCAAATGATACACAAGGTGGACGTGTAAGAGAAGTATGGAGTTTTGCAAATTTCAGAAATATGGTAAATACTTGTAATGTCGTAGATTTACCTTATTCTGGGAATAATATGACTTGGGTTGGAAAGAGACGAAACTTAACGGTTGAAAGCTGGCTAGACAGAGCTTTTGCGAATACCGAATGGCGAGCAAAATTCCCTGCTTCACAAGTTGAATATTTGGAATTAATTGAGTCTGATCATCGTCCGGGAATCATCAAAATTAGAAGTGAGTCTGAATATGGTCGTAAATCCTTTCGTTTTGATAGTAGATGGTGTAAACAAGAAGGTTTTGAACAGATTGTGAAAGATAGTTGGAATGACAATGCATATCAGTTTCCAGATTCTATCACAAACCGTATTCGTAATTGTCGTCGCTCAATATCTGAATGGAAAAGATCAAATCCGTCAAATTCGGCCAGAAGGATCAAAGAACTCATCACTAGACTCGATTCTGCACATACGGATCCGTCAGTTTCATCCGAGTCACTACGAGAATTACGTTCTCAATTAATACAGGCGTATCAAGATGAAGAATCCTTTTGGCATATTAAAAGTCGCAACAAATGGTTGACTAAAGGGGATCGCAGTACTAAATTTTATCATGCCACCACCAAAAACAGACGTGCAAGGAACAAAATTCTTTCAATCAAAGATGCTCTTGGCAACGATCTCCATGGGAACAGAGCAATTGCTACAGAGGCAGAGAGATATTTCTCCGACTTATTCCAAACTTCGTCGAACAGAAATGAGATCTTACGAGCTCTACAGAATATCAATTCAGTGGTTAGTGAAGATATGAATATGCTGCTTACAAAAGAAATCACACCAGATGAGATTAAAAAAGCTCTCTTCTCCATTGGATCATCTCGTGCACCTGGTCCGGATGGTTTCACAGCAAAATTTTATCAGCAATATTGGTACATCGTTGGTTCTACCATTGTTGATTCTACAAGACGTTTCTTTGAAACTGGTATAATGGAAACAGATATGAATCATATAAACATATGCCTTATCCCGAAGATTATACCACCAACAACAATGAAAGATTTCCGACCGATTGCTCTATGTAATGTTGTCTACAAAATCATCTCAAAGATTTTGGTGCTAAGATTAAAATCCATACTCTCTCAGGTGGTTTCAGAAAACCAAGCGGCTTTCATCCCTGGTAGACAAATCACGGACAATGTGCTTCTAGCTCACGAAACATTACACTCTTTACGTGTACGGAAAAGATGTGCTAAATCTTATATGGCCGTGAAAACAGACATCAGTAAGGCTTATGATCGCAT
>JAHZTW010000001.1:248722294-248796590 GCA_020283515.1 Alliaria petiolata | reverse complement strand
TTTTAAAAAAAAAAAAAAAAAAAAAAAAAAAAAAAAAACATTATAGGACTAGTGTGGACCAGGGGTTTCGCTGATTAGACCAACTGATTCGGCCCAGGCCCAATAAGTTTGAAGAAACCTTCGACGTGAAAATGGTCTATTTGCGCTTTGCTTTCAACCTCGAACCTCTCTCTCTCTCTCTCCCTCTCAAATGAAAATTGATTTGCTCAAGCAATGTAGCAGCTACAAAATCGATGCAACTTATCTCGGACTCCGAGGTTTGACACCGGGATAAGATCAATTTCAGGTAAACTGGATGGTTTTTTATCGGAAGTTCTCTTCTTCCGTGGATGCACGCCAAATGTTCGGCGAAATGACGAAGAGAAGCTTATATCAGTGGAATACTCTTCTTAAGAGTTTGTGCAGAGATAAACGATGGGAAGAAGTCCTTTGTCATTTTAGTCAAATGTTTCGCGATGATGAGAAGCCTGATAACTTCACCCTTCCAGTTGCTCTCAGGGCCTGCGTGGAGTTGCGGGAAGTTAAGTACGGAGAAATCATTCATGGGTTTGTCAAGAAGGATCCTACCGTTGGGTCTGACCTTTACGTTGGATCTGCTCTCATAGATATGTATGCGAAAGGTGGGAGAATGGCTGAAGCTCTGAGGGTGTTCCATGAGTTGGAGAAGCCTGATATAGTGACATGGTCTTCTATGGTTTCTGGGTTCGAGAAAAATGGGTTCCCCTTTGAGGCCGTTGAGTTTTTCAGGAGAATGGCGATGGCTTCGGATGTTAGTCCTGATCGGGTAACCTTAATCACTCTAGTTTCTGCATGTACAAAACTATCTAATTCAAGGCTCGGGAGATGTGCACATGGTTTTGTGATGCGGAGAGGATTTGAAAAGGATTTGTCTTTAGTAAATTCGCTATTGAATTGTTATGCCAAGTCGAGAGCTTTCAAAGATGCGGTTAATTTGTTCAAGATGATGGCAGAGAAAGATGTCATATCTTGGAGCACAGTCATTGCTTGCTACGTTCAAAATGGAGCTGCTACTGAAGCATTGCGTGTCTTCCATGAAATGATGGATAATGGAACAGAACCTAATGTAGCTACTATGCTCAGTGTGTTTCAAGCTTGCGCAGCTGCTCGTGATTTAGAGCGAGGTAGGAAGAGTCATGAATTAGCCTTGAGGAAAGGTGTAGAGACTGATGTGAAAGTCTCCACTGCTCTAGTTGATATGTATATGAAGTGTTTCTCCCCCGAAGAAGCTTATGCTGTTTTCTCCAGGATTTCAAAGAAAGATGTGGTCTCTTGGGTTGCTTTGATTAGCGGCTTCACATTAAATGGAATGGCTCATAGATCAACTGAGGATTTTTCCAAGATGCTGCTTGAAATTAATACGAGGCCTGATGCTATTCTTATGGTGAAGGTTCTCGGGTCATGTTCGGAGTTGGGCTTTCTCGAACAAGCTGAATGCTTTCATAGTTATGTGATCAAATTTGGATTTGACAGTAACCCATTCATCGGAGCCTCTCTTGTCGAGCTTTATTCGAGATGCGGGAGTCTAGGCAATGCTTTTAAAGTGTTCAATGAGATTAATTTAAAGGACACTGTGGTTTGGACCTCTCTGATCACTGGCTATGGTATCCATGGAAAGGGCACTAAAGCGCTGGAGACGTTTAATGAAATGGTCAAGAGCTCAGAAGTTGAGCCTAATGAAGTGACATTTCTCTCAATCTTATCTGCTTGTAGTCACTCTGGTTTGATTCATGATGGATTGAGAATATTTGATTTGATGGTGAGGAGCTATAGACTTGTTCCTAACTTAGAACACTATGCTGTAATGGTTGATCTTCTTGGTCGTGTAGGAGAGTTAGATACTGCCATTGAAATCACAAAGCGGATGCCTTTTTCACCAACACCTCAAATCTTGGGTACCCTTTTAGGCGCGTGTAGGATTCATCAGGATGTTGAGATGGCGGAAATTGTTGCAAAGAAGCTTTTTGAATTGGAATCAAATCATGCTGGTTATTACATGTTAATGTCGAATATGTATGGGGATAAGGGAGAATGGGATAATGTGGAAAAGTTGAGAGTTTCGGTCAAGGACAGAGGAATTAAAAAGGGACTGGCAGAGAGTTTGATTGAGATTAAAAGAAAGGTCCATAGATTTGTGGCTGATGATAATATGCATCCTGAGAAAGAGCCGGTTTATGGATTGCTGAAAGAGCTGGGCTTGCATATGAAAGAAGACTTGGAAGATTCTGCGTATTTCGAATCTGAGGGAGACAGCTTGTGATTCAGTGTATGCAGAAGCTTGAAGCCACGAATTCTGTCAAACATTCTTAGCAAAGTAACCACATTATGTCATGTTTTAAGTGATCAAGAGCTATTCAATGTATGCAGAAGCTTGGTCAGTCTCCTTGAGTTTGAAGCCATAAGCAGAGGAGTCCCTTTAAGAAAAGCAATACGCCAAGTAATATTTCCTCATTGTGCTCCATTAAAGCTGTAAATTCAGAAGAGTTGAAGCAAAAGTAGGCGTGTTGCCCTTGCTTGCCCCAGAGGAGACTCGGACATGGATAATTTGGTTATTCAAGCCCGTTTATAAGGGTAAAGCAGACATTTCATGTATACTCCTAACTAATGTAGTCTTCTTCGTCCATCTCGGCCCCTTCATTGGTTTCATCGGATTCGCAATCTCTTCTCTTTAAAAGTTTTAATTAAAAAAAGTAACGAAACCTGTTACCCATGCAAGCTTCTCAGGTGCCACGTCACTCTGTTACGTGTCATATTCTCGCAGCATCTCGCTCATCTATATTATGACAAAGGCGATCCCATTTCTCAAACCTTTTAATTAAGGCAGAAGCAACAACTGTTGGTATAAGTTAGTTGCAAAAGCTCTTTAATTAAGCTTTTGATCACTTGGAGGGAGGATCAATCATTAATGGCGGACGTTCGTACACAGTCACACCAGGTTCAAGTGCACCCTCTACGGCAGCACGAAGGAGGCATCAAAGTCGTCTATCCCCAGAGTGGCCCTTCTTCCACTAAGGTCCCTTTTAATTAATTTTCCTTGGAATCACAGCTACATATATATAAAAGAAATATGCATATATGTAAGTGGTTTACACGTGCGTGCAGGTTCTGGCCGTGGTAGCCGGTGTACCCGTTGGAGGGACGCTGCTGACTCTAGCCGGTTTGACATTAGCCGGTTCGGTTATCGGACTAATGCTAGCATTCCCGTTGTTCCTCGTCTTCAGTCCGGTTATCGTACCAGCAGCCTTTGTGATCGGTTTAGCTATGACCGGGTTCATGGCGTCAGGGGCAATAGGGCTCACGGGACTGTCGTCGATGTCGTGGGTACTCAACTACATCCGCCGGGCGAGGGAGCATATGCCGGAGGAGCTGGAGGAAGCGAAGCAGCGTTTGGCTGACGTGGCTGGGTATGTGGGACAGAGGACCAAAGATGCAGGACAAACCATAGAAGACAAAGCCCATGATGTCCGAGAGAGCAAGACCTATGATGTCCGAGACCGAGACACCAAGGGTCATAATGTCCGAGGAGACAGAGACACCAAGACTACTCACGAGGTCCGAGTGGCGTCTACATAAAAGCGTCCTCTGTTTTGTGGTGAATAAAAAGGGTTTCTTCGTACATGTTTGTGGTTCCGGTTTCTTCGTACATGTGTTGTTTGTTTAAATTTTAAAATGCTGTATTTGCTTGTAAGGGCTTCTCTGAGTTTTTTTAGCCTTTTTTGTTTGTGTGATAATAATGTCCGAGACGTTTTGCTTCTATGGGTTTCTTTGTTTCATTGATGCGTCCTTTCGTTGATTGGGTATGCGGAAATAGATTTGATCGATAACTGATTTTATAAATACAAGAAAAGAAAGAAAAAACACCCAATTGATATGATGGAACGGACAATCTCTCAGAACGATGAAATCGATATAAAGTCACAATGTTTGGGTCACAAGCTCCGATAGTAAGGCCCAAGAGTGATCCTAAAACGGAAAACTGATATACAGTACTGTACAGAGTCGGATAAAGCGACGGCTACCGACATAAATTAACAGACAGAAAAGTGATTTTTCTGACACCTGTGTGTTTAATATGCAAATACTACAAATACTCTTCGGAGAGTACACCGAAGGAGGTGCAATGCATGAACAATCTTTGATACCTAAACGCATAAAATCCCACCAAAAATGCGATTGCGTTTCTCAGAAGGAGCTCCTCCTTTGTTGTTGTTCCATCTCGCGATTTCTCGCACAAGACCCTCCTCTTTTCGCCCCCAAATCCGAGAGCCCGAGATTTGGATTTGTCCTTACCTGATTGAAATCCTAGCCATTCAGAGTGGTCAGATATACGATTCTGAGTATTCTCAAGATTGTCGTCTATATGATGGGGCCGTTACAGAACTAACCAAGCTTAACAATAAACAGAAGAAGAAGAAGAAGAAATGGGAAAGCAACAAAGAAAAAAACCTGGCCTTTGGCATCAAATACTCGCCAACGAAGACCGTCGAGATTGATTCGCTTTATACCTGCCATAGCTTTCTGCAGAAAGAATTGGGAAGGCATATATATTCAAGAGCAGCTACACAATTCGAAATAACAAAGCTTAAATAAAGGTCCCAAGTTTCGGGAATCTTGTCATTTTCTAACTTGCACTAGCTCTCTGAATTTGGTCTCACCGGTTCAATGACAAGTGATCATTGTTCGCATGATTAAGTAACAAAATGTAATTCCCATGGACAACAAGGCCTAAAACGTGAAAATCACCCTTCATTATAAGGTGTTTGGCTAAAAACGATCGAAAGCTGGAATGTGGAAGAAGATTATCAAAGAGAGAAGAAGAAGAAAAACGAACGAATAGATTATTTTTTTTATATATAAAAAGGTACGCACCATTAAAAAAAAAGCTAGCTGAATTGAGCATTAATGACTAGAACTCCGGGATACTTGAGTAGAAGTTTCACAAGTTCTTTGATATTAGCATTGGTTTCTACTGCAGGTACATAGTAGGGTTCGGCAGAGATGGTTAGACGGTGATGAGTTGATAATCTCATCAATGGAAGAAGTTGGAAATCTGGCAGAAGAAGGTCGAACTGCATTACTCAACAAGGACCACTCCAAACTCGTGGAGCTTATGAACCGTAACTTTGACCTTCGGAGGTAAGTTGTTATATCTGCTCGGAGGTAAAAATACCAACTCCCATGCGCACATTTAGTGATGGGCATGGGCTGTTTTTGTGTGTGTATAGGAGGATGTTTGGGGACGAATGCTTAGGAGCAATGAACATAGAGATGGTGGAAGTTGCAAGGAGGGTTGGTGCAGCTTCAAAGTTCACTGGAAGTGGAGGAGCAGTGGTGGTTTTCTGTCCTGATGGTCCATCTCAGGTGAAGCTTTTGGAAGAAGAATGCCGGAAATCGGGATTTATACTTGAGACGGTAAAGATTGCAACATCATGTTTGAATGATTCCGACATTCAAAGCCTTGTTGATTGAGTCTTTCTTCACCAGAGAGAGAGACCCATTTCCAGAGAAATAAAACATTTGAGCTTTTTATGCCCCCATTTGTTTCGGTCCTAAACAAACCTCTTGCAAAGTCTGAATAGAATTTCAAGTGCTGTGAGCGGTAAAAAGCAGAAACGAATTCAACAGGCATCAAAGCTGACAACAAGCATAAATACAGACTAGAAAAGAAGAGAACTTTTTTTGTCGGCAAAGTCCACAACAGTTAAAGCTCAGAGTGTTTTGCTGTTGTTCCCAATAACAACCGAGTAATCAGTTACAAAGACCACAACAATTAAAGCTCACTGAAGCTGAGAGAGCAGAGAAAAAGCGGTTGGGGTTGTGTTTAAGCTGAGAGAGCAGAGACACATTTGCCAGAATCAGATGCTACAAGTTTTTAGAGTGATAACGTGGAAGGTGCTGGTTTTGCTCTTGTTCCCCATCACCACCACCGAAGCAGATGGAGTTGATACCACAAATGGCGACTGGGAAGGAACAGACGCAAACAAAGAGCCCTGTCCATGACTCCTGTGCCACCCCACCCAGAATAGCAAACAACGTTCCTATAAACACTATGACTATGAGTTGGATTTCGTGTATATCCTCGGCAGGAGCACAAAGTTGCGCGATTGCAATCACTCCATTTATAACCACAATAGCCAGCAGTGTCATTTCCACCACGATAGGGTCGTCCTCGATAAAATAGGAGAGGCAAAAGGTTGTAATCATTGTAACTAGGTAGATCAGCAACAGCCCACCTGGTCCAACACGATGAATCGAGCTCGGAACATCATTGCACATGCAACTAACTAGCGAACGAGCGTATGGAATGGTTGTAGCAGCCAAAGAGACATACCTATAATCATGAACCCACCACTATATATCAAAATATATATAATCAAATATTATTAGATTCTAAATAAATAATGAATACAACAACAATTCACTTACACTACCTTGTGAAACAAACCCTAAAGTGGTGCCGAAACAGTAATTTCGATCAGATGAATCACAATGTCTCCAGAAGAAATGCCAAAGCGAGAGAGGGATTGATAAATCAAGGAGAGAGAGAGAGAGAGAGAGAGAGAGAGAGAAGACTTACAAGAATCAGAGGCCCATAAGATCGATGCAAAAGTTTCTCGTTCACCAGAGACGGAATCCACGTTTTCCCCCTGGAAAACATGAAACAATGTGTCAGAGGTGAAATAATCCTGGAAAATCAAGAAGGCAAACCGAAACAAACCCTAAAGTGGTGTAATCGCTCGCGGGCGGCGACGGAGAGGAAGGGGGGAAATCGGAAAAAGAGGGTTTTCTGGGGGTTTTCTGAACGGACGCTTTTTATCAGTCGTACATTTGACCAGGTTTGGACCTTCTGACTAGCTACGAAGGTTATAAGGCTGCAGAGTGCCGAATGGAGGAGGTATTGAGCACCCCGCCCGATTCATGTGGTTATTGAAGAACAAACTCTGGATATTCAAGAAAACGATGACAATTTTCTTCATCTTCTTCTTTTTGTAAGAAACCTTCTGTTTTGTGAGATTTGGATATTTATATATTTCAAGTTCGAGAAAGAAAAAGAAAAAGAAAAATCCTTTAGCAAAAAAAAAAAAATTAAAAAAAATCGAGAAAGAATATACAGATGCCGGCCAGAAAACTATAACTTTTTATTTTTTTTACAACAAGGTTCCAGAAAACTTAATTTTATTATATAAAGTATGATGCATCAAAATTAGTTTTTAACATGCTCGTGACACATGTTAAGTTAATCGATCAGATTTTGACACGTGTTTTGATTAAAAATCTTATTATAAAGAAAAAATATGCTAATCCTAAAAGAAAAAGGAAAATATTATTATTTCAAAATAAAAGAATATACTAATCTTAAAAGAAAAAGGAAAAAGGAAAATACTACTATTTTTAAAAGAAAAATAAATAAAAAATATAATAATCCTAAAAGAAAAAGGAAAATATTATTATTTTTAAAAGAAGAAAAATTATACTAATCCTAAAGGAAAAATAAAAATACTACAATTTTTTTAAAGAAAGATAAAAAACATATATCAATTAAGAAAAAGAAACAAAAGTAAACAAGATATATCATTTTTCACTAAAAAGAAAAAATAAACGTCAAAGTTAGTCATCAATATGATCGTGATCAAGTTATTCAAAAAGGTCAAATTTATCGATTATTAAGATTATTAAAGTAAAATAAAATTAACTATGATATATTTCAATTTAATAAAAAGAAAGTAAAACAAAATGATTTATTTCATTTAAAAAAGGAAAAATAAAAACAAAAATAAAATAAGATTAACTAAGATATATTTCAATTAAAAAAAAAATCTAGATGCTAATGATATGACATTAGACGATGATAAGTGCAATGTGGAGGAGAGCAAAAATCATACTCGAATGATTAAAAAATAAAATATTGTTAATTAACTTGATCACGACATGTGGTGATTCATTCGATTCAGATTCTGACATGTGTCTTGATAAAATATTAGAATTTATATCTTATTATGAAAATAATTTATTATAATTTTATAAAAGGAAAAAAGTAAATAAGATTAACTATGATATATTTCAATTAAGAAAATGAAATCATATATGCTAATGATATGACACTGGACGATGATGAGCTCAATGAGGAGGAAGATCATGTGGAGATACTTTTGACGCGAGCATTGAGAAACATAATTTAGATAGACAGTAGAGAAATCATATACGGGAGATAACTATTTAGAGAAATAAAGACTTTGTTTGCTTGGAGAGATTTAATGGGGAGATCATTAACATACTCGAATGACTCGAATTGCATACCCAAGTTTTTAATGAAGCAGAACAGAGAAAAAGATAGTTGATAAAGTGTGTGAACTACAAAAAAAGTTGGGTTATGTTGCTTATGATCCGCATAAAATTCTTTGTTTTGAATATTTTAATTGAAAACATATGAGAATTAAGATAAATAAACACTCTTAAGTTTTGATTTTTTGTTTTTAATATATATATATATATATATATTAAGTAATGATCTAATTTTGTTTTCTATTTTTAAAAAAAAAAAATATTTAACGGATTTAAAATTTTGTTATTACAAATCCGCGTAAACGCGTGTCCTAATCTAGTTACACATATAAATGAAGACAATTATCAATAAATGGTGGCATATGGACCCTCTAACAGCTGCAGAATTACATGGGCTTAAAATGCATTTTAAATCTATTGCCCAATAGGCCTCTCTGTAAAGGCCCAAACTATTGTAGAAAAAATTGATGACCAAGACAACAAATTGAGGAGGTATCGAGTCAAACTAGATAGAGATATTCATGTGGGGATTTAGTCATTACGGAAGAAGAAACTCTTGACTTATACAAGAAAACGAATAAATTCCCCTCTTCTTCTTTATCTGAGATTTGGATATTTTATATATATCAACTTCGAGAAAGAATATACAGAGGCCGCCCAGAAAGATGAAACATCTACCCATATAGACGAAGACAATTCAATAAATCATAAATGGTATAATGATCAATGCAATGGGACCATATTGTTTATCTACGAAACAACACGGAAAAAAAAAAAAGAGAGTTGTGGACTCTAAATTGATTGGTACCACGACTTGGGTGCATACAACATCCACATGTTTAAACCCCCTTTAATAACATCCATACATTTCCCCCTGACAATTCCGCAGAGAAATTACAAATTAATTAATTGTGCCAGTAATTTGCTATTTTCGTACGTGGAGTTTGAATAAGACTATTCTCTTTTGGCGTGTTATAAATTTTTATGTTAGACGAAGAAAACTCTGAATTATTTTTTTCGTTATTAATCAAAAAGTAGCTAATTTTAAATAAACTGAGTTTATCGGTGTGTCGGCATATGAGTATTTTGATCATACAGTCTAATTATGATCATTACTTTTCATTTTGTCCAAAGAAAATAAACAAAAACATTCGAACCAACAGTACAACGAAAGAAAATATAAAATAAACACGAGACATTTTCTGAACAATAACTAACTAATTGTCATTAAAATCCAAATACAAACAAAAAAATGACACATAATAATTGAGAAGACAGAATGTAGAATTCGAATCATTTAACACTCTTACAAGATACAATAGACAAATAGAGGAGGAAGGAGAGGAAAAAGAAAGTTGGAAATTGTCGTTTACTTGTGCAATTCCACCAAATGGCAGATGATTTATGTGCATCTTCTAGCATCTAACCGTAGATCGATCTTCAAGAACAGAATCTGCAGAGCAAGAAGAAAAAAGAGTACCAAATTATGCTTCTAACTCCATATCCGAGACTTCCATCTTCGTTATTCCCTGCCAAGCCTACTCCTGAACCATCATCATTGACCAGAAGAGCCAGGGCTTCTTCGTCTTCTTCTTATTACCCTCTGTTGTTTCTGAGACGGAACCGTAGATTGAATGGCTTCAAGCTCAAATCAGCTACAGTTCCGGAAAACGTGGAAGGAGATGTGGAATCTGGAGGTTTGGTCAGAGGGCTGAAGCTAGGAGGCATGTTCGGAGTTTGGTATCTTCTCAATATCTACTACAACATCTTCAACAAACAGGTTCCTTCTTTTCTTTGTCCTATTAATCTTCATATAAATTATGAAACTTGGGGTTGCAACTGGATTTCGATTCCGCAGCTGGGTCTCTCCTAAAGTAATTGTTCATCCAGGTACTTAGGGTTTATCCATATCCAGCGACTGTAACAGCATTTCAATTAGGGTGTGGGACGTTGATGATAGCAGTAATGTGGCTCTTTAAATTCCACCCTCGCCCCAAAATCGCTCCTTCTCAGGTAAAACAAATTAAATCCGACAGAGAGAGAGAGAGAGAGAGATTGTTATCGTCTGATTCTGAAATCGTTCGTTTAAAATCTCCAGCTTCGGGCGATCGTACAACTAGCAGCAGCTCACACATTAGGAAACTTGTTAACAAACGTGAGCCTGGGAAGCGTAAACGTTTCTTTCACCCACACAATCAAAGCAATGGAGCCTTTCTTCACCGTCTTGTTCTCTGTTCTCTTGCTCGGTGAGGTAAGCAAAACACAGACACACTGATCCTGAGTTTGAATCTTCATTCAGAGATTGAATAAGCGTTTTGATTTTTATTCTCTTTTCTACCAGAGACAAACTTGAATTACACTGCGTCAAGTATATTTATATTAGCCGAATTTTGTACTGATGCCTCTGTTGAGTTTCAGTTGCCGAGTTTGTGGATTGTTTGTTCGTTGTTACCAATCGTCGCTGGAGTTTCTTTAGCATCTTTCACAGAAGCTTCTTTTAACTGGTATGAGACTATGAGAGCAATAGAAAAACAAAAAAGAACTTTTAATTGATTTGACTTAAATGTTTTTTCGAATGAACCAGGATTGGTTTCTGCAGTGCAATGGCATCTAATGTAACGAACCAGTCACGCAATGTTCTCAGTAAAAAATTCATGGTTGAGAAGGTAGAATAACTAAATAAGAAACCAAGACTGTAATTTCAGTTTCTAATGTAACGAACCAATCACGCAATGTTCTACTAATCTTTTTTATTGAAACAGGAAGCTTTGGACAACATCAACCTTTTCTCGGTAATAACCATTATCTCCTTTGTCTTACTGGTTCCTGTTGCAATCCTCGTCGATGGGTTTAAGTTTACTCCTTCACAGTTACAACTAGCTGTAAGTGAAAACTGAAAACATAAACCGATTTAGATCTCCAACAAAAAGTATCAAAAAAACTTATGTGTGCTTGGTTTGTGGTTGCTTGGCAGACAAGTCAGAGTTTGACCGTAAAAGAGTTTTGCATCATGTCTCTTCTTGCTGGTGTTTGCTTGCATAGCTACCAACAGGTTCGTCCGTATAGTTGAGTTTCAAAAAAATAGTACTGATCGGTTTAAGGTTTCAACCAGCTTTAACTTACAATTCCGGTTTAGGTATCGTATATGATCTTAGAGATGGTGTCTCCAGTGACACACTCTGTTGGCAATTGCGTGAAGCGTGTGGTGGTCATTATCTCATCCGTTCTTTTCTTCCAAACTCCAGTCTCGCCTCTTAATTCCATAGGTACGTACTAGAGATGTTAATATGGGCGGACCCACCCCATTTAGACCCACCCCATTTAGACCCTATCCCATTTAGACCCAAATGGTTTAAACCCATTTAATTTTAAAAGTCTATTAGGGGTGTCCATTTAGACCCGTTAAAAAATACTCTTACCCATTTAAACCCATTTAGACCTATTTAAGTCAGTTTTTCTATTTAGATTATTTAATTATTCACCTTAAATAATTTAATTTTATATAGTTTTATTTGATAATTAAAAAATTACCACCATATGATTTTTAAATTCAAATAATTAACAAAAGTGATTTTACGTTTTTGGCGGAAAACATAATTTTACGTTTTTGATGAGAAAACGAAATTTCAAGTTTTGGCGGGAAAACGAAATTTTACGGTTTTGGTGGGAAAATAAGATTTTATGTTTTTGGCGGGAAAACGAGATTTTACGTTTTTGGCGGGAAAACAAGATTTTACGTTTTTGGCGGGAAAACGAGATTTTACGTTTTTGGCGGGAAAACAAGATTTTACGTTTTTGCCGGGAAAACATGATTTTTCTACCGGAAATAGTAAATTTACGTTTTTGGCAGAAAAAGTAATTTTACGTTTTTAGCGGGAAAACATGATTTTACGTTTTTGACAGTACTGTCTTGAAAATAAATTGTTATAGGTTGCTTGAAAAAACCAATAAAAAATAAATAAATGGATTTTATAGGGTCCTCATTTATTTGTGTGTAAATCCACTTATTAAATGGGATTTTACAGGGTACCCATTTAAACCCATTTAACAAAAATCATGTAAATGAGTCTAAATGGGCATTTATTCCTATCAAATACCCATTTAGACCCGCGAATTTTGGACCCATATTAACATCTCTAGTACGTACACTAACAAACAAAATACTATTGTGTAATATCTTACATTTCATTTGTTGAATCTTGAGTCTTAGCAAGATTCTGTTGTACAATCTCTTAACACAGGCACGGCTACTGCACTAGCTGGCGTTTACTTGTACACCAGAGCCAAAAGGATCAAAGTCAAACCAAACCCAAAAACTTCTTGATGTTCTGTTTTTGAACTTCTTGAAGTTGTATATAAGAAATTATAGAAGATCTTTTGCCTATTATATACATCATATTTTTGTGTCATTAATCTCATTTTAATTTTAAATGTGATAAATACAAACTAATAATACTAATATATAATACAGGTATAAACTATAAACTAGAACCTAATAAAACTGAAATTATAGAACGGGCCTTGAAAATAAAATGCGTTGGGTCGATAAAAGGCCCAAAAAGAGTAGGAGGCGGCTCGTTTAGGTACTTGTTTAGTTTTGACGGTTGGTTTATAAAACCTAACGGGACGCGTTACGGTGCACATCCTGTTTTTTTTCCTCTACTTTCTCTCTCTTCTCTACGCTTCTTGTGGCGTAGATTTTATAGAGAGAGAGAGAAAAGGAAAAAGGAATCTCAAAGCTCCAGTTCAGAGATTTTGACCGATTCCTCATTCCCTTCCTCTGCCGCGACACTTGAGAGATCAGGTACGTCTTCTTCCGTTGATTAATTCGATTCGCTTTCGTAGTTTCTCCCGGAGATTCTGTCGTGTTTAATTCTATTTTCAGATCCAATCTCTTAGCTTTTACGTCTTTCGCTTTGTATTTGGATCTGTTGTGAGATATCGTATTTGGATTGCTTTTTACTCTTCTCTTAATTGTGTTCCAATTAGTAAAAAAAAAAATTGATTTTAGTAATAGTTTTGATGTTTGGATATGTACGATGAATTGGAACATGATCTTAGAACTCCGGATGTTGTTCTTTGATTACCGATTTGGTTTCGTGTTGGTTCAACTTACTGAAACTATTATCTCTTTGACATGGTTCGATTGCAGAACTCTTGACTTGCTTGCTATGGCTGCTACCGCTACTGCTCCTTCTGCGGTCCGTTATGCACCTGAGGATCATTCCCTTCCCAAGCCTTGGAAGGGGCTTGTTGATGATAGAACTGGGTTTTTGTACTATTGGAACCCAGAGACCAACGTCACTCAGTATGAGAAACCAACTCCCTCTCAACCTCCCAAGTTTGCTGCAGTTTCTGTAAGCTCCTCCGTTCAGGCTCAACAAACTTCTTCCGGAGCAAATGGTACCTATGGTCCTGCCAAGGATCATGATAAGTACACTAGAGGCAGCGACGCTGGCCCTAAGATCGAGCCTGGCTCCAGGTTTAGTGAGGTACTGACCATTCATACTTGGTTTTGCTCTTTCTCTAGCATTTTTTCTATTTTGTTGCTTTTCTTGTGCACATCTGAAATTTTCCCAATTTGTTACAGGTTGGCAGGAGTGGAGCGCCCTATTCGAATGGTGCTGCTAACGGAGTTGGGAATCCTGCATATGGTGCGTCTGCAAGAGGTCCTCCTCCTTCATCAACTGCAGGAAATGAACTTTCCCCAGAGGCTTATTGCCGCCGTCATGAAATTACTGTCAGTGTAAGTATCTAGTCACTTTCTTGAAATATGAGTGTCGTTTTGGTCTCATCTTTTTGGTTGACCCGCCCCTTTTGTTCCTCCCATGTAATAAATAGAATCCCTACAATGTTTTCATCTCAAGCATTTAGATCTGTTTTATTTCTTTAAATTACGACGCAGTGACTGATATTTTCTTTTCCCTTTTCTTCAGGGGGGCCAAGTACCACCACCTCTAATGTCATTTGAAACTACTGGTTTTCCTCCGGAGCTTCTCCGAGAGGTATGGATTTATTGTTATAGTCAATTGAATACACTCATGCACCCTCAAACCTTTTTCCTTAGTTATAACTGCCCTACCGATAAGCTGGATCCATATAGAGTTTTTATGCTGGGATCTAATTTTATGGACCAAGCTTGGTTTTCCTAGTATTATTAGACTTATTTTGTCACCAAGCTAAAATCGCCTTAGGTTTAACATTTTGAGTCAGTTTTATGCCATATGCACCCTTTTCTCTTCTTTTTTTCCCCCAGGTGCGATGTTTGCTCCTGGGAGGAGCTAATGTCGTACACTGTGCAACTTCTTTGAGGTCCTTGCAAAATATTTGGAGTGCCCTTTATGGTGGACCAAATTTTTTGGGAAGGGCTTACCAAATTATCGAAGCTCGTGGCCGGGCCTGTTAATGGTGTGATGATTCATTTCACCACCGGGTCCAGACAGAAGAAGAGGCGTCCTCCTGCTGCAGGTTTCATCAGTAATCTTTTGCCGCCTGCAAATGGGGGGATGGTGCTTCTTCTGACATGAGCCACCACTCCATAATCCAAAAAGGACCTTGGTGCTCCTCTTCTCACAGGACCTCCTGGTTTTTCTACTTTCTTAGGTACTCAGTGCAGGTTTCTCTGCTCCAACTCCAATTCAAGCTCAGTCGTGGCCAATTGCGATGCAAGGTCGGGACATAGTTGCCATTGCCAAAACTGGCTCGGGAAAAACTCTGGGTTACTTGATTCCTGGCTTTTTGCATCTTCAACGGATCCGGAATGATTCGCGAATGGGCCCAACAATCTTGGTATTGTCTCCAACGAGGGAGCTGGCAACACAAATCCAAGAAGAAGCCGTTAAATTTGGGAGGTCATCAAGAATTTCGTGTACGGTAAGTAGAAGTCTCTAAATTATTATTTGTAAAAGTGTTCAACATGCTATCCTTGTAATGTATACCAAATGCGTGGTCTGATTATCTCTGTTTCAGTGTTTGTATGGTGGTGCACCAAAGGGTCCTCAGCTGAGGGATTTGGAAAGAGGAGCAGATATTGTGGTTGCAACTCCTGGACGATTGAATGATATCCTTGAAATGAGGAGAATCAGTCTGCGGCAAGTATCTTATCTTGTGCTAGATGAGGCAGATAGAATGTTGGACATGGGTTTCGAACCGCAGATAAGGAAGATTGTGAGAGAGATTCCTACTAAGCGTCAAACCCTCATGTACACAGCGACATGGCCAAAGGGAGTCAGGAAAATTGCAGCTGACTTGCTTGCTAACCCTGCTCAGGTCAACATTGGCAACGTGGACGAGCTTGTGGCCAACAAGTCGATCACACAGGTATGGCTTAACTTAATTCCATTGCTGTCATGGTCCTTGATTCTGCTGACCGTTTCAGCAAAATCGATCTGATTGTTGTGCTTCTGTGGGTGGACACAGCACATTGAAGTGGTTGCACCGATGGAGAAACAGAGGAGGTTAGAGCAGATATTGCGGTCTCAGGAACCAGGCTCAAAGGTGATAATATTCTGCTCAACCAAGAGGATGTGTGACCAGCTAACACGCAATATAACCCGCCAATTTGGAGCTGCTGCTATACATGGAGACAAGTCCCAGCCTGAGAGAGACAGTGTTCTGAACCAATTCCGCAGTGGCAGGACCCCCGTTCTTGTTGCAACTGATGTTGCTGCCCGTGGACTGGACGTTAAGGACATCAGGTAACATATATATCAAAATTCTAAACCCTTGGCTTTAAGAAGATGATATACATTATTAGTTAACACAATTTACTTGGATCACAGGGCGGTCATAAACTATGATTTCCCCAATGGAGTGGAAGACTACGTTCATAGGATCGGAAGAACAGGAAGAGCTGGAGCGACTGGTCATGCATTCACATTCTTTGGCGATCAAGACTCGAAGCATGCTCTGGATCTGATCAAGATCTTGGAAGGAGCAAACCAGCAAGTTCCTCCTCAGATCCGCGAAATGGCTGCACGCGGTGGTGGCGGAATGAACAAATTCAGTCGTTGGGGTCCTCCTTCCGGAGCTCGAGGTGGTCGTGGTGGCGACTCTGGTTATGGTGGCAGGGGTGGCTTTGGTTCACGTGACAACAGGTAAAAATGATCAAACATAACTTGTTTTCCTTCTGATTTGTCTGTTACATATATAAATATATATATGATTGTGATTTTTATAAATTGTGAATGGGGGAAGTAGAAGCAGCAATGGATGGGGAAGGGAGCGTGAAAGGAGCCGAAGCCCGGAGAGATTCAACAGAGCTCCACCACCGTCTTCCACCGGATCTCCTCCTCGCAGCTTCCACGAGGCCATGATGAAACACAGATAAACACAAGATACAACAAGCCCACAAGTGAAGAAGAATGTTTTATTATATTCCCACACTCGACGACATTATATTTTTTTTTTGGCCGGCAGAAAATGATAAGAAAAATTACGTAAAAACTACATTTGTTTTGTATTTTATTATTTATTATGTGTTGTGTTCCGACTTCCGCAGCTCAGGCTCGGTGGGCTCGGTGGTTGTTTGTTTAGATAGGATAAACATTAATCTGAGCATTTATATGATAAAGTTATGGGATTCTTTAGCTTTCAAATACAGAACAATTGGTGTTATTGATTTTTTTGGCTCGGTTTGGTTCGGTTTAGGCCGAGAGAACCATTGCGCATGAGGCGTGGACCTTAGCCCATAACAAATTCGACCAAACCCACAAAGAAATAGTTTTATTTCAACTCTATACGATTATTAACTTGAATATAAATGCTTATGGCGTTTTTACATTTTACTTTGATGATTTATGCCTCCATGCATCTGAAAACTGTGGTCCGTAATAAATATTTTTTTCTTTCAAATAAAGATATTTTCTGATTCACTTCTTATGTGAATTCATTCCTTTTCGTAGATTTCTACACCCAAAAAACAAAAAACAAAAAAATGTCAGGAAGAAGAAGTTTGGTGAGTCTATGGCTTTAGAGGAAAGTGTATGTCTTGTGTACTTTGATGATAATATAATTGATGACAGCCTATTAATCTCCAAATAGACTCTATCTTTTTGTGGTTACAAATTAATTTTCCTTTTATAACTAAACGAATCATGAACTCCTAAAATCTAAAACCAAAGCTTCACTACATGTTCACACATGGTTTATTTTCCACTATCAATATTTATCATTAGTTATTAGGAGATACCTTTTTATCGTTGATGAATTAATTAATCATCAACCACAAACAAGTTTCTGCATTATACAATCATCATATGGATTGATTGTTCAATTTTTTTACGAATAATATTAAAGTGAATACTATTTTAACTTTAAGTAAATTTCAGTACAACTTATTGTAATGAATATTTATCTGGGAAAAATACACGATAAGTGTTTGGTTATATTACGAATTATTTTTGAAAAATAAATCCAAATTTATATTCTCTTATAACAATTTAATTGAATTGTGAGCTGACACATCATTTAAATTTTCAGCCACAAAACTTCACTTACTAAATTTGGCATATGAATTACACCAAACCCATCTCAATTAATTGCCCAAAAGCAAACGCTAATACAACTTCCAAATTTATTTTCTTTCTCGCATCTATTTAGATTTTCTTAGTATAAAATGTAAAATCTAAATCATACACATAAAAAAATGCGTTGATCAGTTAAAATACATTTAAAAAAGTGAAATCCAGATACGGCAAAATATAGTAAATATCAAAATATCGAATTCAGTTTCAGGCAAATAAGAACTTCACTGATTTTGAATATACCAATTAAATATTGGTGATAGAGGGTTAGGAAGCAGTCGTTATTCACATAAGCTCTGTGTAATGTTTCTGTCAAGCTTTTCTTTGATTTAATATTGTACTTTCTTCCCTCTCACTATTTATACGATTTGTGTGGACCTGAGCTAATCACGCCAAGATTTCATTTAGTTATTAATTTGCTGTTAAGAAATTTGTCTTGGCAACTTATTAGTTATATTAGATATTACTAAGCTTTGTAGTAAAATATTACATTTTTCATTAATTTTGTATATATACATGTTTTCATATACGTATCGTGCTATTACCAATTGGACGAGAGTCACAAGTCTGCTATCTATTATTAAGCAATTTCTCTTGGCAACTTATTGTTAAGTTTGAAATCAAATATACGTATATTTGTTGTTGATTTTGTATATACATACATATGTGTGTTGTAATATATTGTTACCGTTCTCTTTCACAACTAAAAACTATGCCATTACCAATTGGACCCCAGTCACAAGTCACAACAACCCTATAAAAGAAAACAGTTGTTAATCATCTTCCCGCCTCGAGTATCATATCTCTCTCTAATACCCTTTTCTCTCTTCTCTCTCTCTCTCTCTCTCTCTCTCTCTCTTGCATAGACAAAAATACGCACACAGACATATATACATATTCAAAAGAAATTAGAAAGAAGAATCGAAGATGGAGACGATGAAGAAGACAGGGAGAGGGAAAGGCAGAATAGCATCACAGAAAGAAGAAGAAGGAACAGTGAGGAAAGGGCCATGGACTATGGAAGAAGATCTAATCCTCTTTAATTACATCCTTAATCATGGTGAAGGTCTTTGGAACTCTGTCGCCAAAGCCTCTGGTATCTATCGTCCTCTTCTTTTTTGAATATGTATAATGAATTCATTAATGCATTCACTTATTTTCTTACAATATTAATTAGATTTATGTTTTATTTTTAAAAAATTGTAGAATGGTTCAAAATAGTCTGAGATATAGTTGTGAATGGTAGTGATATTATGACATACACACCCACATGTTCCTTTATTGGTTAAGTTTCTGAAAATACTATATATTTATAATTACAGTATGTTTTTCATATAATAAGGTCTAAAACGTACCGGAAAAAGTTGTCGGCTCCGGTGGTTGAACTATCTCCGGCCAGATGTGCGGCGAGGGAATATAACGGCGGAAGAACAGCTTTTGATCATTCAACTTCATGCTAAGCTTGGAAACAGGTCTTACGAAGTTTCATGAATACATGCGTACGTACGTAAATTTTAATTAGAAAACTTAGGGTGCTAACTGTTAGATTAAACATATTATGTATAGGTGGTCGAAGATTGCGAAACATCTTCCGGGAAGAACTGACAACGAGATAAAGAATTTCTGGAGGACAAAGATTCAGAGACACATGAAAGTGTCGTCGTCGTCAGAAAACATGAACATTCGTCATTGTTCGGGAAATTCACAGAGCTCGGTGATGACAACGACGGACCAAGGCAGCTCCAGCAAAGCCTTCGATATGGCTGAGAGCTTAATCTCTCCGGTGACGACGACGACGTCGTTTCACGTTTTGGAACAGTCAAACGACAGTTACTGGAACGTCGAAGATCTGTGGCCCGTCCAGCTGCTTAATGGTGACCACCACCAAGTGCTTTAATATATAAGTGAATTGATTAATGATTATGCATTTTGCTAGTCGGATGATATAGTCCTACATACATATGCCCGATCTGATTTTTGTATGGTACCTTCTTTAAGTTGGTGTTGTATTGCTCAAATGTTTGTTTCATTTACATATAATACAAGGGAATGTTCATGTAATCAATTAATCTTCAAATCATGTGTGTAAAGTTACTTCTGTTCCTTGAGAATACATATATATATATTACTCTTCTGTTTCAGTTTGAAGTTTATTGGTGCTTGGATTTTTTTTTTTTTTTTTTTTTAAATTCCTGTGTAATTGGTAAATGGGGAAATGATTTTAATCGATATACACATCTTTTTAACCAATTTAGAAATGATTCAAAGAAATTGAAAGTTTAGTTTTATTATCACTGATTATTCGATACAAAATTCCGTTTTTTAGATACAGTTTCAGTTCGGCGCATATCAGTTAAAACATTTTAGGCCCTTGTAAATTCTAATAGCTTATGACTTATGAGACAAAAGAGCTCAACATGACCGCAGAGAGAGTGACAATTTTACAAGTGTATAAACCAAATAGAAGAAAATACAATATGAAACCGAAACTTAAGTTATATATGTATTAGATATAAACCAAAAACGTAGCAGACTGCACACAAACAACATACATACAAATATATATATATATATATATATATATAGGGTATGGAATTTGAGTTTTGTACACACAAAAGCACTCTCGGTATAGATCAAAGAAGAGTTTACCAATTTGGAAAGGGCGTTGTTGTTGTTGTTGTAGTTGTTTAGTCATCAGCTGGATCACTGGGAATTTCATCGGCATTGCGTTTGATGGTGAGGACTGGACACTCAGCATGTTTCACACAGAAGGCACTCACGGTCCCCACAAAGACCCTGCAATGCAAGAGAAGTGAAGAGGAACAAACCCATAAGACTCAGAGATTATGATAACAAAACACATCATGTTTCAAAGGAACAACTCTAGCTAGTAAAGCTCTGCCTGGCTCAGTGCTATCTAGTAACATTACATTTCCTTGTTGGGCTCTGATCCTGTCCAGTCTTAAGCTAATCGACTAGTCTATTTAAACTCAAACTTGCGTCAAAGCGAGTATCCTAGCCTGACATATAAGCAAGGCGTCATGTAGGAGAGTGAGAGTTTTAGTTACTTTTGGAAGCGGCCAAGACCACGGCTCCCCAAAACCAGAAGATCTGGTCGGACCCGCCTGACTTCTTGGCATATGACATCCTTGGGATCACCTTTCTTGATCCATGCCTCGCAGCCAACCTACAAGTTGTTATGATATATAAGGGAGGAAGATAAATAAGAATTGTTAAGAGTTCAAAGAAGAAGAAGAAGAAGAAGAAGAAGAAGAAGAAGAGGAGTGCCTATAAAATATAAATTACCCCAATGTCATGACATTTTTTAACGAAAAACTCGAGAAGGTGAAGACCTTTGGCCTTGTTAGACTCTCGCATGTCTCGGAAATCCTCAGGAGAAGCATATATGCTGTCTACTTCCTCAAAACCTGCTTTTCCAATTCACCAGCAAAAATCTCACTTTCTTTTCCTAAAACATCTATTTTCGGATCACTATGTTCGCTACCAACACATCATGATGATTCTCATTGCAACACTGGGAATTAACGCATAGTACAATGAAGAAAATGTCAACTTTAAGCTTGTATTTAAATTCAAACCCTGAAACACATCTATACGACATCATCGCTCAAATCGCACAAATTCAATCAAGGATAAATTTGAAGAAGAAGAAAAAGAAGGAAGGGCTCACCGTCTTCGTCCACCACTTGTACATGGAGCAGGAGGATCTTGAAATCGCAAGTGTTGGATCGGACGATCTTCTCCAGAGTCCATTCGAAAGCTCTTTTGCAGCTAATCGAAGGGTGGGGGTACCCTTTGATCGTCGAATCATTCACAGCCACCATCACTCGAGTCGGCTCGCTCTCCATTTCCTCTCCTTCTGCTTCTCTCCTCTCCTCTCCTCCTCCTGCTTCTCTGATGAATGAATAAGTCCGGTTTTGGGAGAAGGACCCGGTAACCACTCTGCGCCGCACGACGTGTCTATAGGCGTAATTTTACCAAACAATTTCCTAAAGCTGCTAAAATGCGCAGGTCAACTTCTGTACGTAACTTTCCAAAACTACCCCTTTCTGCTACTCATTTACAGGCCCTACAATAAGGGCCCAGTTAATGGCCCATGTCTAACTTTTTTCTGGAAATATAATTACAAGCAAACCGTACACAATTGTCTTTCTTCTTTTTTTATTCCCCTTGTTATTATTAGTACAAAGTTACAGTAGGATTTTTTTATTGACATTATTATAACTTATGAGTTGGATGTAACAATTGTGGAACTTTATTTACTACTCCCTTACACTAAAGAATTTCACAAAACATTGTAGTATATCCTTCATTTTGGAAAAGATACGCCTAAGTAATTATTATTAAAGATTTTTGTTTGTTTGTTTGTTTGTTACTGCTGATGATGAATACCAGTGAATGAGACTCTACCAAAGCCGAGATGTCCAATCTGATACAGTTCCAACCAAACTCTCTCAGCTTCAGCTCTCGCACTGATTCTCGTCTCATCCTCTCCCCTTAACGACGCCGTTTTGATCTCCTCCTCCTTCGTCAAACTCCCGTCTCTCTCCACCACGAACCGGTGGTCATCCAACTCCCCATCCCCTCCGCCGCAACATCCTCCGCTCGCGCCTTTCACCGTCGTCTCCGACCTCCGCTTCTTCTGATCCTCACGCCTTCTCTTCTTACCCCGGCCCATACATCTCCGCCCGATCATCCACGGGACCTTGACGAAGGCAAGAGTCAGGAGGTTCACGACGGCGCATGGGCAGCAGCAGACCGCTACACAGTCGGCGATCCCCGCCGCCGCCCACGACCGGCACCTTTTCCCGGAGCATTTGACTCCCGGCGCCGCTACATCATCGGCTCCATGACTCCGCGTGTGGGACCCACTCTGCTCTTTACGTGAAACTCGATGTGGCCTTTGGTTTTCCTCTCCCATTTATTAATAATTATAATCCCCTGCTAAAAAGAAAAGAAAAGAAACAAAACAAAAGAAAAAGCTTACTTACTAGCTATAATAACTATATATATATATATATATATACCATCGCATATTCGCATTCATGATATATATGCATCCATATATACGGATTTTGTCCATATACGAACAACGAGTTGTATAATATATACTATGTTCATACGTAAAGAGACAACAATAGTAAAAAGAGAGATTTAAATAACCGCGACAAAGATTTTTCGCATGGACTTGACCAGACACATTTTCAGGTGGATTCAAAACTCACTCACGCTCCCCCTATTGCGCGTGTTAACCACTCACTTACGCGGCTGATTCATGGCCCAACCAAAATCAGTCTCTTTTGTCGATACATATTACATCTCGGTCGATGTTACAATTCTCATCAATATCGAGTTTTTTAAAAAAGGTTATCAATTCTTTTTAAGTGAAAAGAAATGAAGGAAGGAAGTTATTGAGTGTGAAGATCCGGTTTTTGTGATGTAATTAAGAATGGTTTGGTCCGCCTATCAAGTGGCCTGGTTAGGTTGTGAATGAAAGGAGTTGAACCAGCGCGTCGAATACGGAAAATAATACTCTTCCTACGGATAAGTAATCATTTTTTTGGGGCTCTTTATGGTAAGAATCTTATGGTACGGTAGCTTTATTTTATAATAAAGTCCCTCTATTGATTTCAAAATTAAAATCCCTACGCTTTTTTTTGGGGGGCTGAATAAATCCCTACGCATTGAAGAAAAGACGGTCTTATTTGTTGTTATTAATCGGGGTTATTATTATTTAAAATAATTAAATATCAGTGAGTTAACGTGAATGATAGTGCGGGAGATCCTATCTCACATGGGTTGCCGGGTCTAAGCATGGCCCAGTTACGTGGCCCATTACAAAGCTACATTTTTTGGTGAAAATATAATACTGTTATTAAGTTGCCAAGAAAGAAAAAAAAACAAACGATTATATACTTTGATTGTAATGATTTATCACTATTTATGTATTCATTATTAGGAATAATAACTTGCTTTTTTTCTAAAGTGCTTTTGATTTTTTTCGATATGTTACTAAAAAGATGAAAAAGGTAAAAGTACGATTGTCCCTTTTCACTTGTATAAGGTAAAAGTACATAATTAAAGCCAAGTCAAAATTCAAAGACTGATATATATTTTTGTTTTCTTTTCTTTTTTGGCATCTGTTGTATATATAGGTTGTTAAGTAACGGATTTGCTATTTTCTTATATTGGCCACCATTTTTATTGTCGATAAAAACTTGATGCAAAAATCAACATTAACTTACTATAAATACCGGACCAACATATAAGATAGTGCACTATTCACTACTCAGTGTAGTCAGTTTTATTTTATTTTAAATGCATTTTGATCTATGGTTGAAACACACATTATGCTTTTTTCACACAACCGTTTAACTAGATATAATATAAATAGGATGTTAAACGAATAAAAGAAACTAGAAATTTAAATAAACTTGTATTTGTTTTTTAATTATCACAATTAGCATTCTAGAGTATACGTTTTAAAACAATAAGATTTAATATATACAACATTCCGTTATTAAAAAAAAAATATATATACTAGAAGCAAAAATGAAGAATGATCAATTGGTTACATACCTTTGGTTCTTTCGAGTAATTAACCTATATATGACATGAATAATAACAAAAACTCAGTTTTGTTGTTGTGTTCTGTTTTATATTTTTGTTCTCATGAGTTTGAGAAGAGAAAGAGAAGAAGGGGAAGAAGAAGGAAGAAGCAGCAGCAGAAGAAGAAGAAGTAGGAAGATGTGATCTGATCTATAATCTATAAATACACATTATATTATATCTTCGATTAGAGCTTCCCTTTTTCTATATTTATTTTTTGAAAATAATTTCTCTCTCTTTCTCTCCTGGTCTCTTGAGTATACAGAGGCTCATCTCTGATTCTGTGCAAGGGTCTTGAATATTTTAATTTGTAATCCATTTTAGCAGCTAACAGAAGCTCTCTTTCTAAACCATTATACTCTCTATACATATGAAAATATATGTGTATATATATAATATTCTCCGAAAAAGGTAAGTTTAAGCTAAATTATTAGTTTAAAAAATGGTACTTGTACATTTTTAACTAAGTTGTAATTTTATGAAAATTTAAAGCTCTAGTTTCTTATTAATCTGTCTAAACTAATTTTGTGACTTAAATTTCTCAATGTGTAACAATTTAAATTAGATCTATGATAATTAATTTTGCATGTAAATCATGTTATTTGCTTATAAGTAATCATTGGGATAATCGATGTTTAAATTATTTTATTTTCTATCCGATCGCTATGCTAAGTAAAATGTCGTTTAGACGTCGGTTCTACTCCGTGTCATGAACAATTCCTTTTTTATTTTAATGTCAAATTTAAACCCCATAGAGCTAGTATAAAAAAAATCGAGACATGATCAAAGCCAATTAAAAAAATCAGAATACGTTCAAGCTAAGAAAACAAGTCATAATCCTGTTAGGTTGAGTTGGATATCAGTCCTAAATATTAAATAATGCGGTACGTACAATATTCGTTCTCTGATGAGATGAAAATTAGTTGTTCAATAAATTAATCCAAAATTTTAATCAATTATCGACTGATTCGGGTAAGAAAGTTGGTGGAACCGGTTTAGGTTTAATGTAATTTTATACGGAACTTTGTGTTCGATGAGTTCCGAAGACAGAGAGAATCAAATCATGGGAACTCGGCCCCTCATGTGCATTCCTATGCAACTCGAATTATTTTTATTGTTTATACTATATTTCTCAAGAAACGAACTAAATACCCAATTTAGACAAAATTTATACTCCTTCCGATTTAAATTAATTGTCATTTTAAACTATTTTTTTGTTTTAAATTAATTATCATTTTATGTTTTTAATTTAAAAAATTGACAAAAAATTATTTTTTATCATTATTTTGTTAAGTTATTAATTAATTATATCAAAAAATAATATATTAATAAAAGATTAAAAAATAAAATAATATTTTTTAATATAAGTAAAAAAAACTTAAACAACAACTAATATGAAACGGACAAAATAATACCTATTGATAATACACCAAAATTTTGTTAAAATATAATCTTTCGATTACCATGGTTCACAATCTTATATACCTTTGGTGCATTGTTTTTAATATTTCATTGAATTAGAAAAAATGGAATTTTGAATCAAATGATGGTTGGCTAGTGGTTCGTTGTTCTGTTGGTTTAGACTTTGAACGTGAAATTATCTAATCGTATTCATTTGACTAGTCGAAATATTATCATGATCCATTAGAAAATTCGATGACTAGATTACTAGACGGTTACACTTATTTTGCGAATATTAGTTGGATGATAAACATACGGATCAGCTCTTAATTATAACAAAAAAAAATTGAAGCATTATGTGTAGAATAATAATTATTTACCATATATGTCAACGGAACTAATTGGAGTATATTGGACTTCTTAACATTTAATATGGATATTTTTGGATTTCGTAACATTGAATATGTATTTTAGTACTAGTAATTGCGTAAAAACTTTACGTAGACTAAATTAAAGTTTAGGATATTAGTTGTGTGCTTTTCAAAATCTACGCGAAGAATCACGTGCATCGGGTCTTAAGAACGCCACATCAGCAACTGAGATGCTCTTTAGTCTTTTAATTCTTCGCCGTCCAACTGTCATTCTGTCAGTGACACGCACACACCCAACGGTCTCCTTTCCCTCTCTACTCTCACCACCATTATGACACGTGTCAAACTATCCAGAAGAAAAGGATCAAAGCAAACATCACTTTAATTGCTCCTTAATTACTATTCACACCTCTCATGATATCAACTCGTTATATAAAGTATTGAGTCGTTGACATGAGATCTATATAGCTTCTTATCCAACAAGAGTCACGATCTGCGTTTGCGTCTGCATATCTAGGTCGCCACCTCATGCAGTAACATATCTTCTTCGTTTGGCCTTTGGACGATGAGCTGTACGTGTTGGACTTCAAACGTTCTCCTTTTGTGGTTTGACAAAAAAGTCAACGGCATGAGCCGATGAGCTGTACATGTTGTAGTACATGGACGCATTTCAAAATGTGAGGCCTTTTCAGGAATGAACGTACATGCGCAACTAATCGATCTTTGTCAAATTAGTGCCTTGAATATATGTAGGATTATTAATATGTTCATATATTTATATATATATATATATGCGTATGTCACCCCTAACTCCTGAGTTTTGCAAATTTGGGCTTAATGCAATAAATAACAAAATATAGCAGTATGTTTATGGGAGCCCCATATATTGCAAAACATTTGATAGTCCAATGGGCTAACGATAATTTTGTATTGTCGGGAGGTGGAGGGTTCGATCTTTTTCGGTTGCATAGCTCGTTCCGACATATATAGTCTAAACAAGTATCCCTCCTTAATTAGAAGTGATCTGTACGTATCTGTACATGATGATGATATATCATATGATAAACGAATAGCATATTTTATTAATTGAAACACACAAACCCTAAGCCATTTTCTTGATTGGGTGGTAATCGAAGGGTCATTTCTTAATTATCTGAAAATCTTATATTTTACACAACATAAAGTTCACTAATGATTATTGCAGAGACAATAGAAAAACAATGATTAGAAACAATAATATTCAAACGTGAATTGAAAATATATCTTTTTGTTTTTTGTTTTTTATGGTTTAAGCTGCCAACTCATTGTTCCACATGTACTTGAAAAATGTAACATGGAGAGTAATCTTTTGGGAATATTTCTTGTTAGATAAAAAGCAATCTTTGAATATTTTTTTAAAATATTATCAAGACTATAAATCTAACGGCGATTGCAATGTATAATTTATATTAGTGTCAGCTTAATTCGTCGAGGAAATGGATACTAGCATGTGGTGCAACTATTTTAATAGTGCTTGTTTTGTTTTTATCCCCAACTTTATCAAATACGAATTCTTGGCCTTGACATATAGATTTTAGTGCCGACGGTCCATAAAAAAATATGTATATTGCAAAGTTGTTGTATAGTCGATCGGGTTTGGAAAGTCATTTAAAATTCGCTAGACGTTCAATATCTTTGATTCAATTATGTTTTTTTTAGTATTAGAGAATAATAATCATTGGGCTCCTAATTATATATATATATTAGTAGTTGTGATTAATCTTTTGCTGTATCGTTTAAAACTTGTTAGTATAGTACTGCTACATGGAAAAACCATTAAGCAACAAAATTTAACTTAATTGTAAAGTTTAGAATATGAATTGGATCTGTTCAAAAAAAAAAAAAAAAACGAATTAGCTTTTTTTTATTGATTAGGAAAGAATTATAGAATCGTGATATGGTTCTGTCAAATCGGATTAGACTTGTAAACTGCTTAATAAAAAAACTAAACAAGGTTGCCTCTAATCGTAAGCATTGACGTCTATAACTTAATTTTTCCAAGAGAGTGACCACGTTTCTCGCCTACTCTTGACGAACAAGTAAACTAAACCACTCACATGCATGTGTATAATATATATACACATACACACACTGCGTATATATAGAGACACAGACACGATTTGTTAACACAGCCGAAAACAAGGCAAAATGCAGGATTTTTCCTCTACGGTGACGTGTAGTCCAAGCTTCAGTTTCTACGCTTCCGGCGAATTCGCCGCTGCTGCCGTTAAAGTTTCCCGCGAAAACCAGAGCTACAATATCACAGATCGCCATTCCGTTAAAGTTGAATCCGTCAATGACGAAGACGCTGACTTTGACTTCGAGTTCGAAACGTCGCCATCAAACGAAGAGACCTTCGTCCACTTCCCGACGTTCACACCTGCTGTGTGCATCGACACCGTTTCGATGCGTAACAAGAAAGACGATGACGTGGCAGCCGACGCCGGAAATATCCCGGAGAATCTTAGTTTAGGAGGAAGATGGAGTACTCCGCCTTCTCCGTTGTGGTCGGACTCTGAAGAATTGGACAGCTTCTCCGGAAACTGTCTATGGAGTCCGCTCAGATCTCCGGCGGCTGGAGGGGGACACTCGAAGATCAGTAGACGCTTCCGTTTAAAGAAATTTCTAACGAGAAGCCACAGTGACGGCGCCGTTTCGTTTCCAGACGCCTCTAACCGGTGTCGTTTTAAGGATTTTATTATGAGAAGCCACAGCGACGGCGGCGACGCAAGCAAGACTAGCTCGACGGCCGTGAAAGGAAAGGATAAAACGGCGTCGTATAAGCCGACGAACATCGGAGAAGGAGATAAGAGAAGAAAAACTTATTTGCCGTACAGGCAAGATTTGATCGGAGTTTTCGCCGGGATGCGAAGATTACGTCATTAATGGAAAATTTTAACCCCTTTGTTTTTGACTTTTCTTCTAAATTTAGAAATATAGCAATCGGGTCCTTGTTTAATTTTTGTATTGATATTATTTCCATGTAACTTTGTTTGTTAATCATGAAGTCCAGTTCAATTCGTTGACTCAATGAAATGAAAGGGCTTATTGTATTTATTAATTTATTTATTTGTTGGCACTGAAAGGCGACAACACGTGTCACGTTTGGAGAAAGCTACTTCCACGAGAAAGCGGGAAGCCACGTGGATCACTTGTTTCTTACCCCCTCTCCTTCCTTCCTCTTGCGCCTCGTTTTCTGCTCACAGTTCGAAGTTCCACACACATCTCTCTACACACACACACACACACAAGGAAGTCCACATTCTCGAAAATCTCTGATCAATTATGGCGTTTCTTCAACAAATCTCCGGTTTCGGAGCTCTCGAACGATATTCTCCGTCGGTTTTGATCGGATCCGGGACGGGTTCGCCATTCCGGAGCGGAAACGGCAGGGTATTGGACGGAAGAGGAAGTGAGTACGCCGGCAGGAGGGAAAAGGTCGGATTGAACAGAAGAAGAGTCGTCGGTGTCAGGGTTGTTGCGATGTCGTCTTCATCCTCGTTCAAGATGAATTTGAACGAGTACATGGTCACGCTCGAGAAGCCCCTCGGGATTCGCTTCGCGTTATCAGCAGATGGCAAGATCTTGGTCCACGCCATCAAGAAAGGGGTATTGAATTCTCCCAGTCAGGCCTCGTTTAGCTCTAATTAGTCATCTACGATCCATTTTGGAAGTAAATCTAAGCTGTGCTTTTTCTTAATTTGGTAGAGTAACGCGGAGAAGGCGAGGATCATCATGGTAGGAGATACTCTAAAGAAGGCCAGCGATTCTTCTGGCGGTAGTCTTGTGGAAATCAAGGATTTTGGTGATACCGAGTAAGAATTTTTAAAGCCTGTGGCTTGAAAATTTCTACTAAAAATATACAGGAAGCTTCTATATATGCTGCTTTATCAAGTTTGTTTGTGATGTTACTTGATAGTGTCTAGCATCTTTCCTTGCAATTTCTTCAAAAAAAAAAATACGTGTCTTTTGATTGCTCAAATAGTAACCATGGCATTATCTTTGCCTATATATGGTAATCATTGCCACCACTCTGTTACATGTCTTTAGCACGGGAACACTTGGCATGTCAGTGTGTTTTGAATTGTAGTATTTTCTGCAGTGCTGTAAGTTGCATGCTGACTTTATTGTTATGTTTATGAATTTTTCTTTTTTATTTCTTCCAGTTTTTGGTTTATTCAGGAAGATGCTGGTAGAGAGAAGAGGATCGTTTAGCCTTGTCCTTGAAAGACCATTCTCCCCGTTCCCAATTCAGTACCTGCTTCACTTGAGCGACCTTGATATGCTCTATAACAGAGGACGTGTGCCCTTTGTTACTTGGAACCAAAATCTTTTGTCATCCAATCTGAGAGCACCTCAAGGCAGTAGTGGAAACTCTGGCTATGCTGCATTTTCCTCCAAATTCTTTACTTCCCAGGGATGGAAACTTCTGACCAGGCAGAGCAATTCCTTTCAATCAGGGACACAGAAGCACATTCTTTCTCCACCTATCAGTCCACTTGTCTGTGTCTTCTCAGAAGAAGAGCCTGGAGATGGGGATTGGGGCTATGGGAATTTCCCTTTAGAGGAATACATCAAGGCCCTTGACCGATCGAAAGGAGAGCTGCATTATAACCATGCTCTTGGAATGCGCTACAGTAAGGTCTGAATATCAGTTTTCTTTCCCTGAGTAGCCTAGCTTATATTCTTTCTCTTTCTCTTCAATCTCTCTACACCATTCTTCTCTTCTTGGCCATTTGCAGATTACAGAGCAGATATATGTTGGCTCATGTATTCAAACAGAAGATGATGTAGAAAATTTGTCGGACGCAGTGAGTTCCTATAGTTGAGAAATTTGATTTCTATGGTATGCAGTTATAGCATTGAAAAATTGGTTTTGACTGGTCAAGCTTTTCTGCTTTAGGGAATTACTGCTATACTGAATTTCCAAGGTGGAACTGAAGCTCAAAACTGGGGAATTGATTCACAAAAAATCAATGATGCATGCCAGAAATCCGAAATCTTAATGATCAACTATCCTATAAGGTACGCAAGTTCATATCACCTTGAGGAACCTCATGTGTTTTCTTTTCTTAGCGCTCCAATCAGGTGTGAACAAGAATATAGTAAAGTCTTGATATTTTGGTGCCAGGGATGCAGATTCCTTTGATCTGAGGAAGAAACTACCACTTTGTGTTGGGCTCTTACTACGGTTACTTAAAAAGAACCATCGTGTGTTTGTAACTTGTACCACTGGTTTTGACCGGTCGTCAGCTTGTGTGATTGCTTATCTTCACTGGATGACTGATACCTCTCTTCATGCTGCTTATAGTTTCGTTACAGGATTGCACGCTTGCAGACCTGACAGGTTTTCTCATTTATTCAGCCAAACCTTGAAATTGATAGTAAGTTTTTAATGTTATTGATGGAAACAACATTTAGCTTATATTTATTTTTAAAACAGACCTGCAATTGCGTGGGCAACATGGGATCTAATTGCAATGGTGGACGACGGCAAACATAATGAACCTCCAACACACGCTGTAACCTTTGTGTGGAATGGACATGAGGTAACTATTCGCTTTTACTATTTTGGTGCATTTCTCTCAGGAACTCGTGATATCTAGGGTGTTTTAAGTGGCACCTTGTTTTGCTCTATCACAGGGGGAGGATGTATTGTTAGTTGGGGATTTCACTGGAAATTGGAAAGAACCGATTAAAGCAACACACAAGGGCGGTCCACGTTTTGAAACAGAAGTTAGGCTTTCACAGGGAAAGTAAGACTTGCTTCTTTGACTTTTCCCAGTTATTTGCTTATGCCTCCATAATCTTTCTGCATGTTGGTTGAGTTTTGAGGGATGGCCAAGGTGTTCTAGTTTAAAAACTTGTGGAAATGAATTAGTGTCATATAACAAAGATATGGTGATGGTTGACAATGTGGCAGATACTACTACAAGTACATAATCAACGGTGATTGGAGGCATTCAACAACTTCGCCAACGGAAAGGGATGATCGAGGAAATACGAACAATATAATAGTGGTTGGAGATATTGCTAGCGTCAGGCCTACTATTCAGCAACCAAGAAAGGTTACTACTATTACTATGCACTAGTCTCTTCTTGATACAAGAGGAAAAACTTGGAGGACAAGTGTTCCACATTATAACTGCCTGATTGATTCTATATGAAGCCAACTCTCTTGCCATGTTTTGCAGGATGCAAATATCATAAAAGTGATTGAGAGAATGCTGACAGAGAGCGAAAGGTTCAGGTTGGCAAAAGCAGCTCGGTGTATTGCATTCTCAGTCTGTCCAATAAGACTATGCCCAAAGTAGACAAGTTTTTGTTTGATCTATGGTCACAACTCATAAGTAAGATAATTATTACATCAACACCTCTGTCTCTATCCATTCCTCAAGGTATACATATATGTCTTTGTGAAATTCAGTGCTCATCTTCATTTTTTTTTTACTCCAAATGAATAAATAAAAGCCACGTTCGGCACACTCTATGACAAGAGAATGTTGACATTATGTTGTGGGTGTGTTTGCATGAAAAAAATGTCGACATAGTTTTGCCATTGCCCCCACTTTGCATATTTAAGTCCCAAAACCAACCCTAATGCATTTCTCGTCTATTGTCTTTCTTCATCAGTTTCTCTCTCTCTTTTAACATGTGAAACGAAACATATATACAAGCTCTTCTCTTTTTGATTCCTCTTCGTTCTCTATTGCCGGAGATACATGTTCATGTTAAAGAGTTTTTCACTGTTACTTCGTAGAATATAATTGTCCATAGTCTATGTAAAATCCTTCCTTTTTTTTTTCCTTGGAGGTTGTCATGGAGCCCTTTTTTAACCTCAAGATGCTGTGCGTCTTCTGGATTGTCTCTGCCCCTTGGAGCGTTTACAAAAAAAAGCGTGGCTCTCATATTATGCACCACAAAGAATGGCCTATGATCTAAAGTGGGTGGTGTTTATTTAAGATGAGAGACAGAGAGGGTAAATGAAAGATGCTGATCCTTGCTTTGGTGATAAGGGACCTTATCCTTTAAAACGTTTTGAGACGACCTTTGATTTTCTTGAATTAAAAATAATAAACAATTTTGAAAGAACAAGAGCACGTACAAGATCGATATAGAGATCTTGAGCTAATATCCCTCATCCACAAAAAGAGAAGAAACTTTCTTATTCACCTCACCTATCGCTTTCGTTATCCTCGTTCCCACAACCTCACCAGGACCATGAGACACCCTTCTTTAAAACGCTCGCTTCTTCCACCAATCCCATGATATATTTATATTATTCACTGTAAGTAGCTTCTATAAGTCTTATTACTATAAATACATTTCACTCTCACTAGACTTCTCTTCGCCAGAAAATGTCGACCGCTCCTCTCTCCGGCTTCTTCCTCGCCTCTCTTTCTCCTTCCCAATCTTCTTTCCAAAAACTCTCTCTTCGTCCTTCTCCCACCGTCGCTTGCCTCCCTTCTTCTTCTTCTTCTTCCTCCTCCTCCTCCTCCTCGTCTCGTTCCGTTCCAACCCTTATCCGTAACGAGCCCGTTTTTGCTGCTCCTGCTCCTATCATCACCCCTTATTGGGTGGGTATACATTTTACATTCATCTCTCTCTCTCTCTCTCTCTCTCTCTCTCTCTCTCTCTCTTTTTAACTTACATTGATTATCACTTGCATAGTTACATTGTTGTTTGCGTATTATAGGGGTTAATTCATACATAGGAGGGAATATGGATATAATTAGTAACCCGAAAAATTATGGAATATTTCTCCAATTTCGAATTTTTAATTACGTCACACGATATATTACTCTTGGACACGTACACCCTCAAAATCCTATATTTTTCGTACGTATAAAATAAATTACCTTACGAAACTCCACAAATCCTGGAAACTCTCACGTGTGTTTCACATTTCCCTTTAATATCCTTATTACTATTTTAATCCGTGTTTTATTTTTGGTCTTTCGCGTCGTACTGAAAGAAAAACCCAAATTAATTAGCTTAATTAGTGAATCACAAGGGAAGTGTTCATTGTCAGCTTCCAAAGGCTCTAGCCGTTCAAGAATTCACACGTGCCCTTTCTAGTGTAACTTATGAGGTGTAGTATTATTATCTGCTTCGACATTTAATCACGTACATATTCTAAGACTCGATACTACATATTAATCTAATGATTTTTGTTGATCAAGTAATCTAATGATGTGTAAAACAATAATGATCTCGAAATATTAAAAGCGTTATGGCAACTCTACTCAAAATCCGACTTTTTAAAATTGGAAGTTGGGACGTACGTAGGATCCACGTGATAAAAGAAATGAATTTACTAGTAGCTTTAACAAAACGATTTGTGAAACTGAGACGTGTGTGTGTGCACATACCATATGAGAGCGTGTGGAGCATAGTGGTGATGAAGTCGCCATCTATATTTATTTTAACAACCTACCAATTTGGCTCCTAACCACATTACCGATCTTCCACCCCAAATATAAATTACACTAAATACCATAAAATAGTTTGTTTTTTTTATCGTATAATATAGTTCTTGAATAGGTAGATTATAGTTTCAACTTTAACACACACGACAAGCTCCTCTCTTTACTAATTAATTACTTCTATGACAATTTATACATTTTCTTATAAGTTTATTTGGTCTACAAACTTACAGAGCGAAGAAATGGGAAGCGAATCATACGAAGAGGCCATTCAAGCTCTCAAGAAGCTTCTCATGTAAGTAAAATATCTTCCTTATTCGCATATATACAATCTCTGATGATTAGTTTTGGTGGATAAAAAAAAAGAGGCTAATGACTTTCATTGTATATTAATTAAGTACATCATGTAATAATATTGTTTAATTAATAATACAAATTAATATACGTGCAGCGAGAAGGAAGAACTAAAGACGGTTGCGGCGGCCAAGGTGGAGCAGATCACAGCGGAGCTTCAGACAGGTACTTCGTCCGACAAGAAAGCTTTCGACCCCGTCGAAAACATCAAGCAAGGCTTCATCACTTTCAAGAAGGAGAAATACGAGTAATTATTTCTATTTTATTTTCATTATTATTTAAATTAGTCTTGGATTTCATATTAATATTTTTAAAACTGCAGAACCAACCCTGCTTTGTACGGTGAGCTCGCCAAGGGTCAAAGTCCCAAGGTAAATAAAATAAAAAGAATATAAAATAACAATTTTTAAGTTTTATTTATAAACTAAAGACGAAAAAAAAAAGTAATTAATATATATGTGTGTACGGGTGGTGCAGTACATGGTGTTTGCTTGTTCCGACTCGCGTGTGTGTCCATCGCACGTTCTCAACTTTCAGCCAGGAGATGCCTTCGTAGTCCGTAACATAGCCAACATGGTTCCTCCTTTTGACAAGGTTAACACTACTTTATATATTTTGTCTCTTCTACGGTTCTACCTACGAGGATCGAAGTTCTTGATTTTTGCCTTAATGAGTCGTAACGTTGACCCTTTTGTTCTTACAAACAAAAATTTGCAGGTCAAATACGGTGGAGTTGGAGCAGCCATTGAATACGCTGTCTTGCACCTTAAGGTGAGAGCCATTCTTTTTTCTTTTTCTTTTTTGCTAAAGGGGTTCTTTTACCTCTTTACATTTGTTTCTAATGGGCCGGGCCACAAAAGATAAGGTTTGCTGAACTGGGAGAAAATACTGTATTTATGTGTGATATACAAATACAATTAAAATAGAAAAAATATACATTCCATTTACACCTTGACAAAAGAAAGAAGTTACTGAATTTAGTAAAATATGTTTTAACTTATTTTACTTAAAAATCCTGAGAAAAAAACAGAGATAGAATTGAAAATGTAAAATTGTAAATTAACAAGCGTTAATTTTTATAAATAATATTATTAATCTATGTAATTGATTTTTATTGAAATTTATTAATGTAGGTGGAAAACATTGTGGTGATAGGGCACAGTGCATGTGGTGGGATCAAGGGGCTTATGTCTTTCCCCTTGGATGGAAACAACTCCACGTAGAATCTCTTTATAATATCCAATTTATTTAGATTTAACATCAATGATCTAGATAAACAAGATTAATATTTTCAAAAAATGATCTATGTTAATTGCAGTGATTTCATAGAGGATTGGGTCAAAATCTGTTTACCAGCCAAATCAAAGGTTATCTCAGAACTTGGAGATTCAGCCTTTGAAGACCAATGTGGCCGATGTGAAAGGGTACACATTTACATGTCGAGATTCATATCTGCAATAAATTTTACATATATATATATATATATGAGATTATAATACAATGTTTTAATTAACACAGGAGGCAGTGAATGTTTCACTAGCAAATCTTTTGACATATCCATTTGTGAGAGAAGGACTTGTGAAAGGAACACTTGCATTGAAGGGAGGCTACTATGACTTTGTTAAGGGTGCTTTTGAGCTTTGGGGACTTGAGTTTGGCCTCTCCGAAACTAGCTCTGTATGAACCAATCCATCATCATCATCATCATCATGAACATCCATCAGTCATCATCATATATCTCTATTGCATATATATGTAATTTGTAATGTGGCGTCGATTGTGATGAGTTATCTCTCTTCTACCTCTCTACCAACTTTCTTCATATAAATAATAAAAAGGGAACCCAGATTACATATATCTTTCGCGGTTTTAGTTATGAACATTTGAGTTCATATATTTATACGTGTATCAAATCGGTTGTATTTACGGTTTGATTTTATTTTTGATGTTGTTTGGTAGGTTAAAGATGTGGCTACCATACTACATTGGAAGCTGTAGGAACTCTTGTGAAGCCTTTTTCCGATTTCACATTTTCCCTTAAGTCACACCAACTTGTTGTTTCCATGTAGTCGATCATCAGAAAACCATTCGCATTATATCTAATAATTAAATATGAATATTGCATGCAAATGGTCGTTTGCTTTATTTAGATAAGAAAAATGAAATCTTGGGGACAATAATATAATTCATATAAAAACGTTCAAAACTAAAGATATTAATTTAAGTGATTTTATTTCTCTTTTATTTTCCACAATTGAATGTGTATATTGCATTTGAAAGTAAATAAAATCGTAAATTATTGCACTCTAAACTATACATATCTAACAAATCTGAAGAAAGTGAGTCGTAAATATATTTTTTTTGCAAAAAGAGTCGTAAAATATTATCTTGATAGACAGTCTTCTGACAATTTTATTGCCAAACTATTTCTGAGTCTGAGTCTATCATCATTATTTCCCTTACCTCTTTGAGCTCTATCTGCGAAGCTTTGTCCAAGTGCTTGTTTAGTCCACCTCCTCTGTTTCCTCTTTATTTTTTTTTATTTTTTTTTCTTTCTCCACATGCAGTTAATATGTAGTTTTTTATATAGTACATACAGTAGTACTATATTAGCATTTAGAAAAAGGTTAGGGAACATTTAAAAATGTCAAAGACTATTAATAACATTAATTAAACTATACTAAGATTGGGGGACAACCTTGTCATACACTATAATTTTGTTAGTTTTTTAGGGCAGTGTGAATTGAATGGTAACTAAATGACACACATTTTAATATTGTATCAATAACACAAATAGTTGTACTTAAAATATGATTAATCAAAAATATAGATTCTGCGTTTATGACTCTTCTGGCAAATTATTATTGCTCTGTCCTATTAGTTTCCGAGTTGTTTGTACATGTCTTGTATATTTGATAAGTACTTTTAAAATTATAGTCACTTAGTGTGGCCTACATAAATCTCATATCTCTCAAGTTTCTAACATTTAGATTTTACCTCCTCCACTTATAATTTTTTAAAGGAAATCCCTTAAATGTTCTGATTTCTTACTATTTCATACATGGGGAAAAGTCTTTCCACATAAATAAATATATATATCCTTGTTTTTATTTTTAATTAAAATATTTCATAATTTCTCAAACCAAAATAAATATTTCGAATACAAGAAAGCATAATATGGTCAGGAACTCAGGATTGATTCATTTTCGTGCGATAAAGATTAATTTATCAGCTTATTATTACAATAACAGAAATATCCATCCGTAGCGAATGAAAAATCAGCAAGTATTATCGAGCTCGTTTATTTTTGTTGAAACCTCGTTTAAATAAACAAATTAAAAATAAAGGAAAAATCAAAAGAAAATATTTTGCTCTGAAACGAAAAAAAAAAAGTGGCACTTAAAGTCTATAATGATACAATTTTTTTTTTTTTTGAACATATGATACAAATATTCTTTCTGGTTAAAGTGATCAATAAAGTTTTAAAGCAATATCAGACACACAAATAACTAAATGAGCAAATCAAACACTACAACATCAGCAACTTTTAATATCAGATTGCCGATGTTTCAGTGTTTGGTCATCTTTCAGCTAAGCCACCAAAATTATACAATTTGAGAAAGAGGAATAATTAACTTTAATTAAAACGTAAGTAAATGCAGCCAACAAAAAAAAAAACACATTAATAACAATGTCCATCAATGAAATCCATCATGTAGGTGAGTGTGCTGAGCTCAAAAGCATCCTCGTGATGACCCCAAAGCGACGAACTCGTATAGTTATTGCCCTGATGGAGAAGACCAAGACCTTCACTCATAAGCAATTTATCATCTCCAATAATATTAATTTTATCATGAAATTTCACATTCAGTAATCTTTCTTCGGATGGATCTGTCATATTCCCCAAATTGATAATATGATTGTTGACGATGGGTTTGATTGCTTCATCTTTGATTTCGATTTTTTTACTTAGATGTGTATTCCAATAGTTCTTCACTTGATTGTCCGTTCGACCTGGAACTCTTTTAGCTATCAAGGACCACCTATACACACATCAACTAGTAATTGAGAATGTGTAGGTAGAAAATCTTTTACAATTAATAAAACAATTTTTGAAAATAGATGTATTTGTTTACCTATTGCCAAGCAACTTGTGGAGCCTAATGATAAGATCTTCTTCTTGGTCAGTGAAATGGCCTCTCTTCACGTTTGGGCTAAGATAATTCATCCATCTCAATCTACAGCTCTTTCCACATCTCTTCAAACCTGTTTATTCATTAATTACGAATAAAAATCTTGTTTTCAAAAGCTTAAAACAAACCCCTTAAAGCTTGTAAAAGTCTAAAGGCGCCCCCTAATTTACCAATTCCTCCCCCACAACACAAAGGAAGCTATATATATATAAGCAATTCATCTATGGACCCATATATGTGTGACTTCTTAGCTTACGCTCTTCGTGTAATAGGAAGTCCCCATAGTTTCAATTTCACCCTCTAGAAAAAAGGCAAGAAATAAACAAGTTGGAGAGAGAGAGAAATTCAGACCAGTCTTTTTGGCAATGCGGTTCCAGTGGCCTTTGCCATGAGCTTTGACATAATCCATGAGGATCTTATCTTCTTCAACTGTCCATAAACCTTTCTTATTTCCTTCTTCTCCACTTCCCTTCTTTCTCATTCTTTTCGTTTCTGAGAGAGAGAGACGAGATGATAGATGATATAGAGAATAGCTCTTTATATATATAATAATAATAGAGTAGAGCTACATCTATGGAGTGCTGCGAAAGTTAGTGGAATATTTTATTTAAATGATTTTAAGTTTTAATATTATTATTCGATTATTATGCAAGTTAAAATTTGATGCTATAGTCAATTAGTAATTTTAAAAGATAAGCAATATACTTTAATAAATTACTCATGGAATTCTATACAACTGTTCAATATGTTGAATATGTATATTCAAAATATTAAATAGTTAAAATAATAGAAAAATCCACAGCAGTTTTAAATGCTATCAAATGTGTAAAAATATCTATATTACAAAAAATCTACAGAAGTTTTTCACCTATATTACAATTATAGACTTATAGTTTATATCTATGTGTGTACGTAGATTCATATTTCGAACAATATATGATTGATAGACTTATAATTCAATATTTTTTTTCCATATATTTTATGTGTTGATTTGTGTTTGGCAAATGATGGAGATAATTAATAATGGAGTTTTAAGAAGTAAGCTGACACAACTAGTAGGTACGAAATTATTTACAAAGAATTAACTCGGAATCTTTAATGGAAAAGAACTTGCAGTCTATAGACAGTGACTTAACCACGCTAGCTATTTAATTTGTTGGGTATACCGGATTAATGACATTTGATAGTATCATTTATTGGGTACATTGTGACGTACGTTTATCATCTGAATTCGATTCCTTCCTCTCTCTTTTTTTTGATATATGCATCTCTTTAATTTGTTTTCAAAATTGGAACGTAAACCCCTTCGGCATAATAAAATGTCTAGAGGTACACAACGATCACGTGAAGATTAAAAAGATTCGCCTTCGATGATTGAACCCTGATTTGGCATCGAAGTTTCATGCGTCAGACCAGTGCTTATCTGCTTCATTAATTCATTATTAACTCATTCAATTACATTGTCAGCTAGAGAAACTGACGGACGATAACAGCATATTACTTTCATTATTAATTTATTATGACATCAAGAATCTAAACTTAAACTGGAAGTTTGGAACCACCACCTTCAGGCTTCAGTGGGGAATCTTGGATTATATAATTACAAAAAAAAAAAAAAAACTGAACATATTAAAAAATAATATAATTCAACCGAAAAGGTAAGTAGCATGGAAATTAGTGATTTAGCAAAAAAAAAAAAAAGTGACTTTATTAAGATGAGATGCCTAACATGGTTTGACTACCTTGGGATCAGAAAGTATATCATTTAAAAATCATAGTCATTAGAATTCAGAAGAAACTAAAGAATAGAACCTCCCTGTCTAATCTTTGAAGTTTACGTTTTTCACTTCCATGAATATAAATACCCACGCATGCAAAATTTACTTTCCACACACAATCTATATATATATATATATATATTTCTATTTTTATACACAATGAATATTTTTATTATTTGGGTACATCAACTCATCAAGCATTCTTTTATAATCAAATACAGTAAGAACATATTTAGCAACACAGTTATCACTACGTATACGTATTTGATGAAAGAGACTGATGATTTCGTATAATCGAACCAATCATATGCCATAATGGTATAATCAATCAGAAATTAGGAATATATCATCTAACTTATATCAAAATTTTCTTTTATTTCAAACACTCTTTTTATTTAAAGAAAAAAAATAAATATATATATAGTGAGTCATAACATATTTATAAAATAGTCATCCAATATTTCTAAAGGATGTTTGTCTAATTAAAAACCAGATAATTTCCTTTTATTTTAGAACAAAAATAAATCATAGATATTTTGCACATTTAAAATTCTCGACAACGAAAAGTTGTTCATTAACAATATTTGGGTGTTGACTGTTGGGACAATAAAAGAGTACTCTCTTTGTTTTTAATTAAGTGTCATTTGGAAAAAATGTATCTGGATGTATTAAACTCAAAACACATCCAGATACATCTAATTACATTGCATATACATTTCTCCTAACGACACTTAAATCAAAACGGAGGGAGTAGTAATTCTCTGTCACCATTAAGTTGTAATAACTCCATGTTTTTTTTCATACACGAGATCGCTACGTAAGATTTTATTTACTCCCTCTGTTTCTAAATAAAAGTTGTTTTGGAAAAAAAATTTTGTTTCAAAATGATAGTTGTTTTCAATTTTCTAGGTGTATTTATTGTCATTTTTTACTTAATTTACCCTTTATAACATTTATTGTTTAAAGAAAAACTTAAGTAACAACTAATTAAGCAAGGTTATAAAAGTCTTTGTTTATGTTTTCTTAATATGTGTAAAAAACTTAAAACAACCTTCTTTAAGAAACAGAGGGGGTATTTATTAGGGATAACAAGCACGCACCACAAATTTCTTCCTATTCAAAGATCGTTTTGTCTTGTTCATTTGCAAATTTGAATATTCTCTTCATGTCATTTTTCTCAAGAATACAATTATTGAACATTATGTAAATTTAAATTTCGAATGGGATAGATAAAATTCAGTTGACGACAAAAAAGAAAAAATCAAATGGGGGATAGTAGAAGCTCTTTGGTGGGAAAAAAAAAACCATGCTTGATGTTCTTACTTCTTAGACCACCTCCAATGGAGGATCTAAAGTATAGTTTCTTGGGAAAATAGGTGAAAAAAAAAATCAAAATTAAAGTATATTAGTAGAATCGGTTCTAAATACAGATGTTTTAGAATCAGTAGGAACCCGTGAGGTGTTTCATTTTCATTGGTTGAATATTTAGACAAAACCCAAAATTTATTTTATCATTTCTCTGTCTCTTTCTCCTGTTTGTATCGACGAGAGAAAATCATCAATTCCCTAAATCGAACCCTAAATCGAACCCTCAATCGAACCCCGCGGCATGGATCAATCGAACCCTCGCCATGGACTAATTCTTGACGATTCCTCAAATTCTTCAAGAATTGATCTCAATCAAGAAACGATTCTAACCCTACCCTAATCTTCCATTTCGCCTTCGCCATCGTCGCTCCGATTCCCATAAACTCCTCCAGATTGAGTATGTTCTTCTTTAATCTTTTTAAAATCGATTCATTTTTCTCGTTATGCATGCTTTTATGGGAGGGTTTTAACAAGTTTAAGGAAAGTAAGGTTGACTAATTGATGAACGAACCGCCAAATGCAACTGTATAAGTTTTTTTGTGATGCGATTCTTCTTTGTAATTCTGACTCTTGTGCGAGTTTTTTCAAATTTAGCTTTAATTTCAGTTTCTCTAAACCATTTAGACTTCCGTTCATAAGTCTTTCAAATGTCATTGCAAATGTTGTTTTTCCGTTGAGTCAATGTGTCATATGTACTAATACTCAAGCTTGATTTGCAGATTTGCTTAAAATTCATTGAAACAGAGCAGTTTCAGAGGTAAACTCTTGGATTGTGGTCGTTTCTATGCTATCCTTAAAACCAGATTGTTCTGATTCTTGAATCTAAATCCATGTGGCAGGTTTCGTGAACTAAAGCAGCTTGGTGAGTTGTATTTGTCGTCTGAGACGAATAGAGCGAAAGCTGTGGCGATGAACGCGGAGATTCGAAGAACGAAAGCTCGATTGCTTGAAGGGATTCCGAAACTACAGAGGCTTTCTCTTAAAAAAGTTCTTCTTCTCTTGTCCTAATTTTGATGGTTTCTTATTCTCTTCTCTTCTCTAATTTTGTTTTTTTGTTTATGGAGTTTAATTCTTGTGTATTAATGGTGAGAGGTTTTTGTAATACCGGAAGCCTCTGCTCCTGTAAATGGTTGGGCAGCTTCAACATCATACTCGAACATCAGTCTCGGGTATTATATATTGGTCTTCTCTCTAGTCTTTGTCTTATAGGTGAACTCTGCATTATAAGATTGGTTTGTTGATTGATAAGAACTTGCTCAATTGTATCAGATCACAAAATCGATGAGATGAGAAGAATAAAACAGGTAAGTTTGTGTGTATGTTGCATATTATCATTTGGTCTAACAATCGATTTCTGAAAGCAAGAGTCTTAACTAATGTGGAGGCAGGATCAAGGATTGTATTTCATAGCTGAAGGATTGGATACACTCAAGAATATGGCTCAGGACATCAATGAGGTTTGCAGGCTGTACTCTTCTGAGGCTGAAGAATTTCCAGGTATTGTACGTTTGTATACTTATGCTATACTTACATTTAGACAGAAGTAAAAAGTATACTTATGATATACTTACATTTACTTCTGTCTACATCATAGTTATGCATAGAAACATGAATGCTTGGTGGTTTTAGCGTTACATATACTTCTGTCTACATCTGTGATCAATGCTTGGTTGTTTTAGTTTTAGGTAAAGTCATTGATTGCTAGGCATTAAAAATTGAACCCGAAACTTTAACTACACTAACACCAACTTGTACTGTCACACCCGAGCCATTAAAAGTTAAAACCCTAAACTTCAACTACACTAACAACCTGTTATATATGATAGTCTTTGTTAAGAGTTTAACACAGAACATAAACCTTCATTCTCCTTTGCTCTAACTCTCCTTTTAACTCTCCTTTCATTCTCTAACTCTCCTTTTAACACAGAACATAACCCTTCCTTTTCCTTCGCTATATGGATTCATATAGTGAATCTTCTAGCTTTTTAAACCTCTTAAACAGTCAAGAACCAAACAGTCAACACCCAAATCAGTATGTTCCTAGTATAGAACTTGGATCATCGGAAGTCCCTATCTTCAGTACACAATGTACTAATGATCCAAACCTAGATGCACACAGAGTTGATGACCGTAAAGAAAGACGGAAATGGTCACCGACCGAAGACGTTGTGCTCATCAGTGCTTGGTTGAACACCTCGAAGGATCCGATAGTTGGGAATGAGCAAAAAGCTGCAGCATTTTGGAAACGCATTGCAGCCTATTTTGCATCGAGTCCAAAGCTTGCTGGTCTGCAAAAGAGAGAGGCAAATAACTGTAAGCAAAGGTGGGGGAAGATCAATGAGGGTGTATGTAAGTTTGTAGGCTGCTATGATGCTGCAACAAAACAGAAATCCAGTGGGCAGAATGAGAATGATGTTATGAAATTGGCTCACGAATTATTCTTCAATGATTACAAGGTGAAGTTCACCCTTGAGCATGCATGGAGGGAGCTTCGCCATGATCAAAAATGGTGTGGATCTTCTACTAAAGATATTGGAAGGTCAAAAAGAATAAAGTTTGATGACCAATCCGCACAGTCATCAACCTCTGTGCCAAGTACCCATGGAGCGGATGAAGCAATGGTTCGGCCTCTTTGCGTTAAGGCAGCAAAAGCCAAAGTTAAAATTTCTGTGAGCAAGCCAGCTGATGTGGAAGTAGAAGGCAAGACGCTTTTTGAGATTCAGAGCGTCTGGGAGATCAAGCAAAAGAATTGGGAGATAAATCAAAAGGACTTTGCTTTGAAGGTGAAGCATTTAGATCATAAATTACTTGACAGTCTACTTGCAAAAACAGAGCCACTTAGTGAAATAGAAATGGCGTTAAAGGATAAGCTAATTAATGACATGTTGGCAAGTTAGTTTTAGTGTTTGTGTTTGTGTTTCAGTTTCAGTTTCGGTTTGGGTTTGTTTATTTAAGTTGGTTGAACTGCTAGTTTATGTTTGTTTATTTAAGTTTCTGTTTGAGTTCGATGTTAAATAATGAATTGTGTTTCACTTTCTTTGTTTTGCTTTGTTCTGTGTTCATGTTCCGAAACCACAAATTACAAGTGCTTTGAATGTTTAGGGACTTTGATACATACATTTCTCATCATGTGTTTTGAATCTTTTGTAGGATTTCACAAGTGTTTGGATTGGAGGAAAGTGAAACACGTTCGAGTCAGACAGAGATTTGCACGTCAAGAAGAATAAGACAAGAAAGTGAAACACAATTGTTGTGTTCTTGTGCCGACACCACAAATCACAAGAAAGTGAATCGGTTATGTGTTGTGTTCTTCTGCCGACACTCTTTGTTTTTTATATGACACTCTTTTGTTTTTTATATGTCACTCCTTTTGCTATTCCCATGTGACTCTTTATTTTTTATCAAGTTCGACACTCTTTATTGCATTATATAAACTCTCTCTTATTCTCCAAACCATACAAGAAATGAAATAAAATTCTCTTCAATCGTTTGCTTTTCATCATAAACTCTCTCTTATTCTCTTCATCAAAAACTCTCTTTATTTTATTTTCAAACCTTAAAAGAAATTCAAAAATCTTCTCTTCAATTGTTTGCTTTGTAACAAATTCTTCCCAAAATTTCTCTTCAATCATTCCTTTTCCCACAAAATGGGATCTTCTTCCCATAATAATTTCGACGAAATGTTGGATGATTACTTCGATCAAGTTTTAGATCAAATATGTGATAATCTTTTCAATCACCATGGTGCTCGTCAAGAAGCAGTCAAGTCAAAGAAAAAACGAGCCTACATTGAAAGGGATCGTGAACAAGGACACATCCGCTTATGGAACGATTATTTCAGTGAAAATCCAACATACCCTCCTCATAAATTTCGACGCCGTTTTAGAATGAATAAGCCCTTGTTCATGCGTATTGTTGATCGACTCTCCGTTGAAGTTCCATTCTTTCAACAAAGAAGAGATGCAGTCGGAAGGTTCGTTCTTTTTGCACTACAAAAGTCTACAGCAGCAATTCGTATGATGGCATATGGTTGTGCAGCTGATGCGGTTGACGAATACCTCCGACTAGCTGAGAGCACTGCGATTTCATGCTTGGAACATTTTGTTGAAGGAATCATAATTTTATTTGGAGATGAGTACCTAAGGAGACCCACTCCAGAAGATCTTCAACGACTACTCGATATTGGAGAGATACGCGGATTTCCCGGGATGATAGGAAGCATTGATTGTATGCATTGGGATTGGAAGAATTGCCCGACCGCATGGAAAGGTCTATATACACGTGGATCTGGAAAGCCTACAATCGTTTTAGAGGTTGTAGCTTCACAAGATTTTTGGATATGGCACGCGTTTTTTGGACCTCCAGGTACATTAAACGATATCAATATTCTTGATCAATCACCAGTTTTTGATGATATTTTACACGGCCTAGCTCCAAATGTGAATTACATTGTCAACGGACACGAGTATCACTTGGCTTACTATCTCACAGATGGTATTTATCCAAAATGGGCTACTTTTATCCAATTTATTTCAATTCCACAAGGTCTGAAAGCATCCTTATTTGCCACATATCAAGAAGCTGTACGTAAAGATGTCGAGCGTGCTTTTGGAGTCTTGCAAGCTCGATTTGCCATAGTCAAAAACCCAGCTCTTATTTGGGATAAGGTAAAAATTGGAAAGATAATGAGAGCGTGTATCATACTGCACAATATGATAGTAGAAGACGAACGAGATGGATACACTCAGTTTGATGTATCAGAATTCGCACAAGCAGAATCAAACAGAACTTCACAAGTGGATTTCACGTATTTTACAGATATGCCTTCAAATGTCGGCAATATGATGAACATTCGAACTCGAGTTCGTGATAGAGCAATACATCAACAATTGAAAGCTGATTTGGTTGAGAACATATGGCAAAAATTTGGCATACCCGAAAATGACAATTAATTTTTTTTTCGTTTATGCTTTGTACTTTTTTTTAATATGCTTTTATGTAATGTTTGTTTAAAATTTTATGTGAAATAATTTTTAAGTTTTATAAAATATAAAATGTTTAAGTTTAATAAAATATTAAATGTTTAATAAACTAAACAAAATAATTTCTATTGATAATATTCTAGTTTTCAAAATAATATTTTATTTTATTTTTAAGAACCTCATTTAGGTTTTACCATTGGACCCTTCAAAATTTAATTATGCCTAATGAGTTTCTTAACTTCAAAATATTTAAAATTTATGATTAAAAAATTCTTTAGAACCCATTAGAGTCTCTATGCATTGGAGATGCTCTTACGTCTTTTGGAGCGTAAATTATTAAAATTCGACGATACACAAATTTGATTATTAAAGTATGATTTAATAAATGGAGCGTAGTTGCACAAATTCAAAGCCTCAATGCAAGGCCCAAAATGGTTAGCCTATTTACATGTTAACCCATCATTATTCATTCATATATGAATATAAGTTGCCCGTCCTTTCACATGACTCTAAATGGACCCAATAAAAAACCGATTGAACAATTAGAAAAGTAGTCCACGCGCTCTTCTTCTAGATTTTTTTTTTTTTTTAAATAATACCAAAAAAAAAATTGTTGGACAATTTGTCAAGGCCGTGATAACGCGCTCATATTTGTCATATAAAATATACATATTAAAATCATATATATATATATACATATTTTCAATGTTTGTATATTTTATTCAAGCATATCTTATTATATTATTATTAATTTGGCATTGCCTTTCTTGATTCATGCAAGTGTATGTTTGTATGGTTGAATCTGAAGATAATAAGATATGCTTTCTACATTTCTTTCCTCTCCATGTGACCTCTGACTCGTCTTCCCTTTTTTTTTTCGTTTTCCACCAAAAATATTTATTTTTTGGGTTGAAATTAAAACATATTTTGTAATTGAGATGCAAAAAACGTACACCCTTTTCATATAAATTAAAAATACACCACATATTTTAAAGCTTATAATAATAATTTTTTAAGTAACTTATATTAAATGTTGACGACTATGTGAGCACTGCTGACTGCACAGTGCATATATATATATTTTTTTTGGGTCACATGAATTGAAAGGTGGTCAAAGATTTCACGTGCATGTCGATTCAAATCATCAGCAAGTTAGAAACAACTTTCAGACTTAACGCAATTATGCCAATTCTGAAAAATGGGTGAAAAAAATAATTAAAAGTAGATTTCAATGCTTTATGTTCGGTCGTTTTCTGATCCTACCCATTTCCTTACTTGTGACTGTCTAATCTTCTTCCTTTTTTTTTTCTGACCAACAAAGAGTATTAATTATCATAGATTATCTTCCATTTGATATTTGATTAGTTTGTGTAATAAAATGATGGGTTACTTCTATTCCAATTGTCAGGGTCTGCTTCTCCAAGCAATCATCTTATCGACCAAACTTGACAAACAAAATTCAAATGATTTTCATGTTTTTATATTATTTTTTATTATTGAGGCATTCATAGTTGGATTTAAAAAAGATTCTCGTACACTTTGAATTTTGGTCCAATAATTTGATTTTGACCATAATGTATCTTATTTCTTACATATTGACCTTATTTATTAACTATTATATAGTTCACAATAAGTTCACATAAGTTCAAGCACCAAAGAAAAAAAAGGCTCTGATCACCATATTTAAATGTTTTAGTGATAGCAATAATTAAGTCAAATACCAAATAAAATAATTAGAAAATGATTTTAAAAATGGCACATTAAAACCAAAAAAAAAACGAAAAAGCAATTGCTTAACGGAAAGGTAGCAAAGTGACCATGAATCCCATGATTTCTTGAGCTATATATATATATATATATATATATATATATTTACTCATTGATTTAATATGTGCATATATACGTATATACTAAATTTGATGTTACATATCAAATTGTACGAGATTAGTTGTCAAAAAAAATTGTATGAGATTAATTTTAAAATATATTTCCAAAACGATAATTTTTAGGTTTATTTTTATCTTGAGTTGGTTTTTTTTTGTATATAGTGAAACGTGGTAATTAATTTTTTTATGAATTTAATTTTTAAAAGTAATTGATAGTAGTTAACAGAATTAATGCATCGACAAAAAACGTTTTTTAACCTTCAATGTTTAATAGGAATAATAAAGGATCTTAAACTTGTTTAGAATGTGTCTTGAATCAGTTAAGTAGAATAAAAAAAGTGGTACTTTTAAAAAAACATAAAATAATATTTTGCAATTTTTTCCATTATTTTTACTCAAAATATAAAATTGAAAATATATTTTAATCTTTTAATTAATGGTTAAAAATATTAAAAAAACTAAAATTAATCATGTGTGTATATATTTTTAATATGTGTGAATTTATTTTTAAAAAAATATTTTTTTAGTATTATCCAAAAAAAAGAAGAGAATTGTGAGAAGTGGAGCCGACACACGTCGAGCCTTAGCCTCCTAGGGACACCCCATGTGGTCACGTGTAAACGTTTGTTTGTCTTAAAAGAAAGTTAAGTTTGAAGTATTCGGAGAAGTCTCATCACAGAGAAGACCTAAAAGAGCAGCAAGAGAAGATTGAGCCTCTTCTTTAGTTGTTTGTTGCAATAAACACAAACACAACTTCCCCATTTTCTGCCTTTTTTTTTGTTCAACTCCTAAGCACTCCAATCACAACAATTCACAAACCCATCCACCAAATACAATTAAAATAATCTCAACCAAAATAAGTAGAAGAAAAAACCCAATTTTACGAATTTCTTGTAAATTAGGTTTTGGTTTTGCCGGAGAAAATGAAGGAGAAGGCGGAGAGCGGTGGCGGAGGAGGAGTAGGATACGTGAGAGCGGATCAGATTGATTTAAAGAGTTTGGACGAGCAGTTGCAGAGACACTTAAGCAGAGCATGGACGATGGAGAAGAGGAAGAGTTTGAGTGATGGCGAAGATAACGTTAATAATAAACATAACCAAAATAACTTCGGACATCGACAGCTTGTGTTCCAGAGACCGCTTATGGGTGGTGGTGGTGGTGGATATAATAACAACAAGGACATAATTAGGCCGACGACGACGGAGGTGGGGAGGTCGAGGAGAGAGTGGGAGATTGATCCTTCTAAGCTTATCATCAAAAGTGTGATTGCTCGTGGTACTTTTGGCACTGTTCACCGTGGAGTCTATGATGGTCAAGATGTCGCCGGTACAATCTCTCTCTCTCTCTCTCTCATGATTCATAATTTTTGTTTTTATTCTAAGAAATATTAATCATCGTTTGGCCAAGATTTCTTTAGATAACTTAATCAAGTGATCAAGTAAAAATAAAAACATGCATGTTATGTAATGGAAAACTCTGTTTCCTCTCTACCTTTTTTCACACAATTTGGATTAAAAAAACAAACAAAACAAGAAACTTATGTGTGAAATCAAACATTGGTATATATAATGAATATAAAAAAAAAACAGTGAAGCTACTAGACTGGGGAGAAGAGGGACACAGGTCAGACGCGGAGATAGCTTCGCTAAGAGCTGCTTTCACTCAAGAAGTTGCTGTTTGGCATAAGCTTGACCATCCCAATGTCACCAAGGTACCCCCACTCACTCTTATCCACCCCCCCCCGATGGTTAATGATGAACACTTGGAACCAAAATTAAACTGACACTAGCAAAACCGAAACGTAATGTTGAGTTGCAAATATACCATCTTTTTAAACCGGACCGAATTAGGTATATGCACATATAGAGATATAAATTAGGTATACGTTGAAGTCTTTGTTTAATTAATACAAAAGTTACGTCTTTTGTCAGCATTAAATTAAAACCTCTGTTCTTTTTTTTGTTCTTTACTCTTTTTGTGTGTGTGAATGGAAAATAATAAAGTTCATAGGAGCGGCGATGGGGACATCGGAGATGAGCATACAGACGGAAAACGGGCAAATGGGAATGCCGAGTAACGTTTGCTGCGTAGTGGTCGAGTATTGCCCCGGTGGTGCTCTCAAGTCTTTCCTCATCAAAACTCGCCGCCGCAAACTCGCCTTCAAAGTCGTTATCCAACTCTCCCTTGACCTTGCTCGCGGGTAATCTATTGAAGACTTCATTCTTCTCCCTTGATATTTTGTGATTAGACTAATATATATCTCTTGATTTGTATATTTAGGTTGAGTTACTTGCACTCGCAGAAGATTGTGCATAGAGACGTGAAAACGGAGAACATGCTTTTGGACAAGTCTCGCACGTTAAAGATTGCAGATTTTGGTGTGGCTCGTCTCGAGGCCTCCAACCCTAATGACATGACCGGCGAGACCGGAACCTTGGGCTACATGGCTCCCGAGGTATATTACAATTTTTATGCATTGTTGTGATGATATATCATAAATTCTATTAGTAATGAATTATAAATAAAATGAAAAACAAAAAACAGGTGTTGAATGGGAGCCCGTACAACAGAAAGTGCGATGTGTATAGCTTCGGGATATGTCTTTGGGAGATTTACTGTTGCGACATGCCTTATCCCGACCTCAGTTTCTCCGAAGTTACCTCCGCCGTCGTCCGCCAGGTCCTTCTCGTAATCTTTATTTTTTTTATATTTTAATTCCCGGAAATATATAGCTAAAGAATTATACATCATCCATCTTTCTGAACTAGAACTTGAGACCGGAGATACCGAGATGTTGTCCGAGTGCGTTTGCGAACGTGATGAAGAGATGTTGGGATGCGAACCCGGAGAAGAGGCCGGAGATGGAAGAAGTGGTGGCGTTGTTGGAGGCAATTGATACTTCTAAAGGCGGAGGAATGATTCCTCCCGATCAACAACAAGGCTGCTTTTGTTTCCGGCGACACCGAGGCCCGTGAAGTATACAAACAAAAACCACACCATTTCTATTAGTATTATTATTGACTCTTATTTTGAAAGTAGCTAGAGAGAGATTATTTATACAAGTTGAATATGCCACTTAAAATCTTAATTAGCTGGTGTTTTGATTTCTAGGATGAATGTCGTACCTATTTGAAACGATCATTTCATACGTTATACAAAACCTAATTAAATTGCTTGTTTTTGTCTAAATATGTGTAGATATCACAGAAAAAACATATTAATGATGCTAACTATCGAACAATATACACACACTGTATAATTTTTTTTTGAAAACTCCACTCGCGAAAAATACCGGTACACCTTAAAATTCCTCCCACGAAATTAAAACAAACAGAGTATTGTAATATGAACAGACAAAAGTGAAAGAAAAAAAAGCAGGGAATTATCCGGCAATTTTGTAACTCGGGTTAGCAAGGTTGTCTAAACCGGAGACAACTTGAATGGATTCAATAACATCGCCGACTTTAAGATCAGCCAGAAAATCTTCATTTTGAGTAACGTAACCAAAGACAGCGTAACGACCGTCCAAGATGTTGGAATTGCTCGGCGTGAGCTCACTCTCTTTTAGCAGCCAAAACACTTGGCTTGATCCCGAGTCATTCTCAAACTCCTGATTGCATTTTAAAACATGTTAATGTTACAAATGCAGATAAAAACATATATATTCAAAAAATGTGAAGAAGAAGGACTCACTTCTCTTGCCATTGCCATTGTCCCAAATGCGTTGAAAGGAAGCGTAACCTGAGCCTTGTAAAGACCAAGCTCCTGTAGTGTTTGAAGGGCCCATGTTCATGTTTAGTTTATTTACCATAATTAACACAATTCTCAGGAGAGAGATAGTGAGAGATTTTACTTCAAGAGTTGAGCCGTAAAAAGGCGTTTTCTTCCCAGTCACCATAATCTCGAGAGGAACCGTCCGCATTTTCTCTGTGCTTGGATCGATAAATCCTTCCGCAGGACCCTCTGGATCTCCCGTTTGTACCACAAACCCATCAGCTGAAACAACCACATTAAATCAACAACATTCTCCAAAATCCCCGTATGTATAGATGCAAGTGTGAGTTTGACTGTCTTACATCTCTGGATCTCCATGCCGTCGTAGAAATGACGCTCCACCAAGTCCACAAAGTTGCCGGCGGTAACAGGGGCGTTATAACCATCGAGAACAATGCGGAACACACAATCCTCGAGGTTGGGGTTGTCCTTGATCTTGACCTTCATGTCCACAGTGGCTCTTCCCTTGAGAAGAGGCATGTTCCGATACTCCTCAGGGACTTCGTAAGGGAAGCCATCGACCATATCCTCTTCTATTCTGCAGATAAACCGAATGCGCCACACGAAGATCTCAGCTGCAGTCATCAATCACCACAACAACAACAAAAAAGGGGTCTAAATGAGCAAATTAACCCATCTCACTTCTACAGAGGATTCCTTCTCATCTTAAGACTCACCCGCCAACGTATTGGAGGATCTCTTTCTGTTTGGGAGCAACCGCATCTCTTTTCCGATCCTCCACAATCTGTAGCATATCTTGCATTCCAGCTTCCAGCTTTTCAATCATTTCGTTACCATGCTCCTTCTTCGACTCAGCAAAACCAGCCACAATCATACTTTTCCCTTGCTGCAATGATCTATTTGCCTGCCTCACATTCTACAATACAACAACAACAACAACAACATGCTTAAACTCCTCGAGCAATTGAATAATGTTTATCTACTATTCACGACAACTCTTTACCCGTTCAACAGAATCGAGAGCCTTAACGCCTGCAATCTTGAGGCTATCAGTGATGTCCTCAAGAGGCTTCTGTACCTCTCTGATGGCTTTATTGTCAATAGGCAATGCATATCTTAGTAAAGCTCCTGGATCTTTTATTGGAGGACCCGAGATCAACACTGAAACATCTCCAACCGCTGGATTTGCCGCTGCGTAAGCCTTGGCAGGGGAAGCTATCCAAGGTACTGCTCCGGCTACTAAGCCCACCGATAACGCTAATGAAATCGCACATTCTTTCAGTGATGAAAGTGTCCCTCTCTGCATTCAAAATTCACCACTTTCTTTAGAAAACAATCTCACAGTGTGGTGATGATCATGCGTTGATCTCGATTGAATTAGATTTATGGGTTACTTCCAATTCAGACAAGAAACACAGAACCTGCTTATTTTCGGAGGTGTCGCCGGAGCAACAACGGACTTCGAGGGCTTTTTTGGAGAAATAAGAATCGATTCTCCTTGTGGGAAATCTCGAGGAATTGACGAAATTAAATGTAGGGAGAGAAGCAAACGATGTTGCCATTGGAGATTTAGCCGGAGATCAACAGTTGATTTGTAAAGGGCTTGAAGAGAGATGGTTTTCAGTGACAGCCCAGGTGAATTGACATTGGACTACGGAGTTTTTTTTTTGTTCTGTCCGAAAAGAACATGTGAAAGAACGTGTCTATGTCTATGTCTGTGTCTGCGTCGGATTTTGAATTAGAAAAGAGATGATGAAGAAGAGAGGATAAGGGGTTTATGACTCTAGCTACTTCTCTATCTCTCTCTGGATAAGATTACAATTTTCTTCCGGTTATTTATATCTTCTTCTTTTTTTTTGTCTCTGTGTAATTATTCATCAAGATAGGCCGTTGATTGGGCCTTCTTTTCTGATCTATTTAATTATATGGGCCGATACATTTGCATATTCATACTAAACACAACCATTATGTGTTTTCATTTTTTCTAAATTGAAATAAGGCCCTTGAAGTAACATAGTTCATTTTAAGTTTTTAACTCGAAAGAAAACACATAGTTCATTCTTAATTTGTTTGCAAGTTCAGGATGTAAACTTTGTTTTACTTTAAGTACTAGGAGTATAATAATAGGTTAGGACTAGGAGGCTGTGTTGCATAGGCATCGGAGCTAGATGTCCAATACTAATGACATCTTTAAATTAGGTCAACCCAAACGTAATGATATTGTTCGTACACAAGGGAACAAATTATGTAGATACTTTATCTCCTCATGCTATAATTAACCAGTCCTTAATAAGGCATCTTTGATGAGTTGATATATAACTTAAAGATGCATGCTCCATCTGTTAAGTACTTTTTTCTTTCTTTCCTAATATAAACACACATCAGGTTGCCCACGAATAAAAGAAAACAAGTTCATGGTTAATCACTTCAATTCATCACGATTTATATAGAATTCATCACTCTAAAAAGAAATGGCTAGATATCAGATTATGTTTTATGATAAACTTTTTTTTTTTCTCTATGTCAGTGAATCCTGATAAATTTTAGAATTTTGTTTTTGTCTACTAAAGCTACAACAGCTTATTTATTTGGAATTTTGGATTCATACTTGTTAGTGGTCCAAGTCTAATTTCTCAATTTTTTTTCAGTAATATTGTATCCACTATCCAGAATGACTTTTGCGAGATAATAATTTGGATATAAGCAGATAAAGTAACACATGTTTTAAGACTTAATATTCTCTAGCTAAATTAGGGTTATATAAATTTAAATTAACTGGACATTCAATATTGATAGTGTAACGACTTTTTCTGATATATATATATATTTTTTATGACTTGGTCTTACGTATCGAACGTACACATACATGTAACATGTACTGTTGTACTATATTACATATATATTTTTATTTTATCTTCTCTCTCTTTCTATATATTTTTATACGTGTGTGGCTTGAGATGAAAAAAATGAATATCACTATTCGCATACAGTGAGAATTGAAACCCATACCATAATGAATGGACCTTCTCAAACGAAAAGACTGAATATACTTATATTATAAATTTAATATTATATCCTTTCTCTTTCTGAAAATGACATCTTGGCCCTGAATAAAAAGAAACTATTAATATGAATATTTATGACAGATAGTAACGATTCCGATCAAAGTTTTTATTAAAATTTTTAACTTTATTTGTTGTTTAAGTTTTTCAAAATAGAATAAGAGAAAAAAAAAAGATAGTGGAGGAAACTATTAAACTATGAATGGTGCTGACACCTTTATAGATTGATCGTCTTTTCACAGAACCACACACATGGCGACACTAATCCACTACCAATACTTAATGTCCTAAAGTAATTGTTACTCCCAGGTGTTCTGCTTCTTTCTTTTCTTTTCTTTCTGAAAAACCATTTTTCCAAATCCAAATTTATTTACACATCCGTTTCTACGCTGAGATAGAAAAATAAATTGTTTCAATTTTATCGAATGTTCGCCAAAGGACAAATGAACAAATAGATCGTTCATAGACGAGCCACCACTACAAAATAATGTGTTTTCTTTTCTTATACATTTGGTAACGTTGTTTTCAGAACGATAATCCATGGCAATCTGTCGAAACTGATGTTTGTTCCCCCCATATATTCTTGTTTTTAATTTCTATAATTTATCTATGAGCTATATATGCCAATCACCTTTTCCGGTAAAGCAAACAAAAGAGAGATAAAGAAAAAAAAGTCCCCTATTTTTGGAAAAATAAAAAGGAAAAACTAAGAAGACACTATCCAATGAAAAAGATGCCACCATTTTCATGGCCTCTTAACTTAGTTATGAAGAAAAATATAACAAAAGGAAAATAGATTCTTATTTGTGTTGCTATTTTTGTAATATGAAGAAGATGTAATATATAATAGTATAATAATTTTTAAAATTAGCGCACAAATTGATATTAACACCAACAAAACCATGAACCATATACTCTCTCTATATATCTATATGCTTTTACAGTACATGCTCAGGAGTCAGGGTGATATTATAACACAAACAAAACCACGAACCATGTGTGCACTATTTCTAAATAAACAACCCAATCCGCAACATACTAAACTACTGGAACGATTAAATCTCTAGCATTTTAGAGTTTGTGAAGGAAAAAAACGTAATCTATATTGTTGAAGTTTTTTTTTTTTGACTAAAAATATATTCTTTGAAGTTTGAATATAAATCACTATACTGAATACGACTTTGGCCATTATTGCATATATACCCCTTCTTCTTGTTTTGATTTTTTTTATCCTCCCCCCCCGGTTCTTCGTAAAATGGCGAATTCCTTTAATGTTCTTCAATTGTTTTCCCTCTTTTATTCTTGTTTGGGTGCTGAAAGATATTCCTTTATTGGAAAGGTCCATTGATATCAAACTCGCTAAAACAACATGCAACGAGACTATATCGTAATTAAGCATATTTTCCCATGCATCTATATATCTATAACAAAAACAACAACAAAAAAATATGAAATTTAAAAACATGTTCCTAAAATTGGGATGCACCAGTTTACTAAAAGCATCTCATTTATTCACAAAAATGTTTTATTAACTTTCCAGTATCAGATTGGGTTTTATGTGTAATTTTGGTTTTGACAAAACATTTTGTTCGGCCAAATCTATCTCCAATATTGCTTTAGTTCTCAGAATTTCACTATTTACAAACATAATTTTTATAAATATAAATATATCGCCAAGGCGTCAAGAACGGAAATTCCTAATTACAAAGTATATCATGAAACTCATATTACATTAACCTAACTATAAACTCGAAATGCTTTTGTTCTTCAGCAGCTAGCTATATAGTAAGAAAAAGCATATTCATATATATATATATAGGTATGCAAGGCACGCATATATAAGCATATTTATAAAGAGTATTTGCATTTTGGGTAGCTGAAGAGTCAAGAAGAAATGAAAACGAACGAGGAATATTAAGTTCATGTATACATATATTGATATATATATATATATATACATATATAATCTAAGTATACATGTTAGATCATTCACTGAAAATGAAAATAAGTTAATAATAACTAATGTATATTTATATAAAAGACAAGGAGAAGCTACGTAGGGACTTGTGTAACACATAGTAAGTTAATAATAATAACTAATGTATTTATATAAAAGCGAGATCCTATTTTTAGCTTAAAACTAATGCGGCCATAAGCAGTTCCATGCACCTAGTCTGCTTTTTTTTTATTTTCCAATGAAATCGATATTCACCAAAACACTGGTTGCATTGTATACAAAATTACTATGCATAACCTTAAATGTGATATAAAATTTCAAAAGTAATTTCTTCATTAATACTAGTATATTTGTTTTGTGCAAGACTGCAAGGTACGATTAAGATATAAGAAACAATTACTAAAAGGATCATAGGAGTGACGTGAATTTGGTATTTACTGAATTTTAAAATGAAGTGGTGATACCGTGACAAGGCTGTGAAAAAATGGAAAGACACAGGAAGATGGAGACCGTTAGATGTATTTGGATCAAGCGCAGATCCGACACTCACCCGACCGTCGAGCATGCACCCTCTTCAACACACTCTGGCCGAACCACCACAGCTGAATAAAACTCTTTTTTAATAAAAAAATAACAAAAAAAGAATATTCAAATCCAATGGTTAAGATCTATTGCCGAGTCTACTCGCTAGAGAAAGTAGACCCTACCAAGCCCATAAAAGTCCACTTCAGATTGTAAATTCCAATAACTTCGAACTACCAAAATTGCCCCTGTTTGGGCCGCAGTGAATTTGAATTATCCATTTATAGAAAGTAAGAGCAACCACACAATACATACACCAAATAGTTCAAAAAAAAAAATAAAAAAAAAATGACATGACAATGAACAGTACAATATCCAATTGTCTTAAGTGTTTTGTTTAAGATCCGATTTTATGATATCTTATGATACGTTTCACGATGCGATTCGTCACAATTTTTTTTTTTTAAATCGTTTTAAAAAAAATCATTTTTTTTAATTATTATAAAATCTTTAAGACACTCAAGTTGAGTGTCTCCATTGTGTATGGTCTAAGAGATAAATGATAAATCTAACTGATAGATGTTAGAAAAGAGTCTATATTAGCTCAGTAAAGAAAAACATAACAAACGGAAATGCGAAAAAATTACGGTATCTCTTTGCATAGACAAAATTTAGGAAGTAGTACAAAATTGGGATAATTTTATAGAGAAAAGACTTGCGAATATGAACAATGAGTAGGAAAAAAGTTGAAAGGATATGTATACGGCGCCAAATTCAGTTAGACGATCCTTCATCTTGCTCTTTGATAATATATGAATGTAAAGTAGGAGAAACGCCAATATCAATGTCGCATACCAGTCCACTCACTGTGTCTTCTCTTCAATGCTTACGGACAAATAGTTACAAACCGCCTCGACCATCTAATGAATCCATGCCCTCCTGGCAGGTGAGATCATCATCACTTTAGCTGGCCTAGGACTACCCTTTAACACTGACCTAAAGGAGTACAAGTAGTAATAGCAGCAGCCAAACCCTAGTCCTAGTTGAATCGTCCACTAAATGTGCTCTAATACCATCTTGGATCTCCACAGACAGAAGAAACATCCCGTTATTTATTTCGTTCTCCTGTTTGGTTCTCTCCATCTTTTCTTGCGATCTGTAAAATTAGAATCTATATTAACTTAGTATGAAGAAAAACATAACAAAGTAAAACGCGTTTAGAGTAGTAAAAGTATAAAAATTTAGGAAGTAGTGCAAAATTGAGACAATTTTATAGGCACCACAATAACTATATCTGAGTATTGATTTTTATTCAGGTATAGCTATATTTTGTTTTGTTAGGATTTGAATAGTTAATTATAGCAGAATAAGTAATTTTTGAGCGTGTTAAGTCCCATACCAGTAGTATCAAAATAGTCCAGTTCACAATTATATCTTAAAACATGTCATTTATAATTATTATTTTTTGACGTCCATATCATTTTTAATTAAAACTAATATTTTTGATAGAAATTTGTAGCGTAGTTCTTATCACTGGTACTGTTATTTTGTTACTATCCCAATATAAAATCCATTTGATTGCACAGAGTGTGTGATGTAGAAAAAAAAACATAAAAAGTTTAAATAAAAAAATTCACAAGGAAACTAATTTACAGTTTGAATTTTTTTTAACAAGAAGAAAAAAGGATTTGAAAGGGAAAAAAAAATATATATATATATATATATATAAAACCGTCAGATGAAAAGGAGGGTATTAGAGTCATTTAAACGATATCTTGTAGTATAAAAGACCGCGCGTCTTGAAGCATATGAGTTTAGCTGATACGTTCGTTGACAGAGCACAGCCAAGGCCAAAGGGGCTCTCTCTCTCTCTCTCTCTCTCTCTCTCTCTCTCTCTCAAAGAGATTATGATCTGATTCTCTGTAGGGATTACAAAAAGAAAAGGTTTGATCTTGGGTTGGTCTCAGATCGATCCTTCTGGTAGCGGAGGGGTAAAGCAGTTCATGATGGGATTTTGCATCTGCCCGTTGGAGTCGCCGGCGAGATTACTATGGAGTACGAGCTTCTTCCGCCATAAGATCATGATCTTTTAATCCCTCTTCTCTCTCTTTCTCTCTCTCTTTGGTTTTCGCTTAACCAACTCTCCTCGACCCAATCCTCTCTCGGTCTCTGTGTCATCTTTCTTAATTTCCTTGTTTTTAAAATCAAAGTTTGTTCAATTTTCCTGGTTAATCGATGGAATCCAATTCGTTTTTCTTCGATCCATCTGCCTCCCATGGCAACATGTTCTTCCTTGGGAATCTCAATCCCGTCGTCCAAGGTAATTAGTTTGTTTTTTTTTTCCAACTGCTTAGGATAATCTGGAAGTAAATGCATGACAAGAAATTCGAAATTATGTCTCGAAATGTCGATTTGTCAAGGCCTAGCTATACATAATTAATTGACGACCGTTTGGTATGATTTTCTCAACTGGAAGGAGCAAGATCGATGGAGGAAACACCAAAGCGAAGGCCCTTCTTTAGCTCGCCGGAGGATCTCTACGACGAGGAATATTACGACGACCAGATGCCGGAGAAAAAGCGTCGCCTCACTACCCATCAGGTTTTTATTGTTTTCCTCTCTTCTATCTCTGTAATTAAATCCACTATCTATGTTATATTTGAGATATACGTCTCTCTCTCTCTCTCAAGGTGCATCTGCTGGAGAAAAGCTTCGAGACGGAGAACAAGCTGGAGCCAGAGCGCAAGACTCAGCTTGCCAAGAAGCTTGGTCTTCAGCCAAGGCAAGTTGCCGTCTGGTTTCAAAACCGCCGAGCTCGTTGGAAGACCAAACAGCTCGAAAGAGACTTTGATCTTCTCAAGTCCACTTACGACCAACTTCGATCTAACTTCGACTCCATCGTCAAGGAGAACGATAATCTCAGATCCGAGGTATTATTATTTATCATATCCCTATTTATACATCACACTAATTAAGCTCTGATGATTAATACGAATCTATATATCTTTGCCTTTATTGGTCCAACCGATAAAAGCATCGGTTGAAAAAAGTATATGCTTTTCCTTTTTTCAAGACAATCAGAAAGAGGAGAACATTATACTATTTTTTAATATATATACTTGGGAATCAAATCGATCAACGAATTTAAATTTATTTCTTTTTATTTATGGGAGGTGGTTGCTTGTGTTGACCGTTGCGATTTGAAAAAGGTTAAGAATCTTTCTTTTGCGTTTCTACCTCCGCAGGTGACTTCCCTCGCCGAGAAGCTCCAAGCAAAAGAAGAGACAGCCAATGACCAACCGGGTCAAGTACCCGAGCCAACGCAACTCAATCCGGTAAACATGAACCGGTTCGAACCGGCAATCAAAACCGAGGACCGGTTAAGTTCAGGGAGCGTCGGGAGTGCGGTACTAGACGAAGACGCACCTCAACTACTAGACAGCTGTGACTCTTACTTCCCAAGCATCGTACCGATCCACTCGGAGGAAGAGTACAACAACAACGCTACTGATAATGACCGGAGCTGTTGTTACGCTGACGTCTTTGTGCCCACCACTTCGCCGTCGCACGATCACGGTGAATCATTGGGTTTCTGGGGCTGGCATTGAAATTAAAGCAATCCATATATATATATATATCCCTTTTATTCATACCTATTATCTATCTGTGTGTTTTATCATGTGGTTTCCATGTTGGCGTAACCCCGCATAATTGTGGAGTTGTGGAATAATTTTATCAGTAGTGTATTTTATGAAATCACGGTTCAATCTATTTTCTAGTTTTAAAGTTAATAAGTATGATGATTCTGTCGTTCCATAAATGAACCGGCTTTTGTAACTATTGGAACCAAAACCAAGAAGGAAGAAGAAAAGAAAGATTGATTTTCTTCGGAAGGGCCTCTCACAATTATCCATTCACTGTATATATAGAGTGAGCGAGACAGAGAGATATTTATAAAGAATCGAAGTTTCCGGTCTAACATCAGTTAATGTCTAAAAAGCGACTTTAATACTAATTAATTCCACATTAGTTAGTCTTCTACATATATGTATGTGTACACATACTCTCTCGGCTCATCCACCTGTTGAACCACCTTCAAGAACCGCCGTACCGTTCCAAAAAAGGATCTAAATAGGACCTGTCATGATGATGAACCACCAAACCCAGATCTCAACATCCGGAACTTACAGGTCCGGTTCCAGATTGAAACATTGCCTATATCTACACATACACACACATTGGCTCCACTTTGAAAAAACCCACCATTTCCGGTTCATGTTCTTGCGTGCTGGGCTGCTGAGCTTTTCTTTATCCCCCGGGGTATTTTATCCGGTGGTTTTAAGTACATTATTTATGATCCCTCAGGTTCTTTCCTTTTCTTCCCAGATCTTCTGTTTGCTCTGCCGCTTCTTTCTTGTGGATCTGAAACGGGTTGTGAATTCTGGTCTGGTAAGCTGATCGGCTCTGTTTCATCCATAGGATCTGATTGAGTTATGGGTTTATCGTACATAATAGCTGCATCCAGGGAGAAGAGACGGACGGATAACGCAGAGAGTGTCGAGATTTTAGCAGCCGCTGAAAGAGAAGACCAGTACCACCATTCATTTTTCAAGTACTCTGTCTTAATCATGTCTTCTACCACAATTGCTGCCTGAACCAACTGAAATTAATATCCAAGGCATATATGATACATTAGAAAATCGAGCTTATGCTAATATTATTAGATAGACCGGAGAAAAAGGTATATTAAGAATTCAACCTCGAAAATGCTTTGTGCGGATTTAACAAATGCACGCCATGCTCTTCTACGGTCTGGATGTGATTTCGATGGTCTTAAAGCTTCTTCAGGTAGTGCCACATCCATATCAAGCAAGTTGGTTTTAAGGTACCTGAAAACCGGCAAAGCTTTGCCGGTAATACGTTTCAAAGAAGCCTGAGGAACCACACAGCAGCCTTTTAACCCACTACCTGAAGATTTCTTATTCTTTTGCTCTGAGAAGCCAAAACCCAGTCCACTCGGTTTATTCAGTGGACCGCCAAGATCAATTGTGCCAAATCTATCGAGTGCCATATTAGATTCAGGATTTAAGCCTTCGCCATTGGCTTCAGAACCAGTAAAAATGACCTGATCCCCTGAATCACCACCATCTACCTTATCGGCACTGACAGAGATGAGGATTGAGTCGTTAAGATGAGTAGATGATGACGGAAGAAATGTTGGATTTCCATTTGAACCGATCAGACCGATCTCTTTAACCAAATCTCTGTTAGAATCCTTTGTCACAAACTTGGAACAGATCTCCCCAAAATGGTATGGGGAAATAGATTCTTCTTCTTGATATCTTATCAACCCAGAATCAAGTTCAGAAACATTGGATACGTCAGCTACATCTTTGCTGGCGCTAGACTTTACATTAAGATAATCGGATTTCAGACTTTCTTTTGCTTTCGAAGAATCAGAGATTTCCTTGCCTTCTTCAGTTCCCAATGAATAAAGAATACACTTACTCTCAGTGTGCTCCTCAAATTCATCATCACTTGCGAATGTTTTGTGGCATATGAGGCAGTGAATCATGGATGGCAAAATGGATTCCAAGCATTCGCATCTACACAGTTTCTCTCGCTCTGAAACTTTTGTCTTCTTCCCCCGTTTTTTTAAGGTTTCGGTCTCTAGTTTGATGCATGGACCGTATCTCTTCTCCATTGACATGGCAGCCTTCGTCACAAGACTCCCAACCAATAATGGAGAGGACGACTTCTGCGCTTGTTTCATTTCCTTTTCAAGATCCCCAAATCGTAACCTTTTCCAGCACAAAATAGACTCTCTCAGGTCTCTTTCTTTCAGATCATCATCATGAAGCCATTGGACAAGCTCGCTGATCTCGGCTTCAGTTTCATAATATGTCCAAGGGGAAACCATTAGTCTTCCATGGTCAACGGAATGGAGAAACGGGGAGGGGACTTTTGAACCTGTCAAATCAACTTGTACAGATTTCTGCAAAGATATGCTTCCATCAACCAAAATACGAGGATTTTCTTCTGGGAAGCAGCAACCCCAATACAAACGACCACTAGCATCACTTCCCAGAAAGTCTCTTCGTATAGATTGCCTTCGAAGCTGTGATTCTATGCTTCTAATTGATTGCTGAAGATTCTGTATTTCATTACTAGTGGCATTCAAATCCTGCTGACAAGCCTGCAATTCTTGGGAAGCCAGAGAAGATGCATCATGAGCTGTCTGCAATTCCACTGCATTGGATTTTAGAGATTGCGTTTCATGGTTCTTTCCAACTGAATTGTGCAAGGTCTCTGAGGTATCTTTGTCACAAGACACATTATCCGTTACATGAGGAGAAGCATCTGCTATTGGCAATTCGTGCCTCCCAGGGGATGTAACTTTTTCTGGGGTGGAAATCTTGCTCTCACCTGAGATTGCATGCGACTCTCCGGTTTGAGCATCGGTCTCAAGCGGAGCTTTCCCCTGATTCTTGTTTAAATATGCAGTAGAGGAAGTATCATCATCATGAGTAACCCTGTCTCCAACACCCTCCTGTGGTTGTTGATTACATCCAATTTGGTCTGCAAAGCTACTTAAATTTTGTGGTTCGCCACATTCCTTCAGAATACTAGGTTCAACCTTTGCGAGTTTAGCTGTCAGAAATTCTTGCCGCATTTTGGTGTTTTTCCATTCCGAGGAAAGAGAGCGGAACTTCTGCTGCATTTCAATTATTGCTTCGGCACACTGCTCGAGGTGTTGATGAACAAGTGATGAGCTAAGCAGTTCATCGCATAGAAGCTTAAGCAGCAGTATTCTCTGCATTAGAACAAAAAAAATTAACCAGATTACCAACAGCGATAGCACCACATGTTTGTACTAATATTAAGACAAAGAGAGCTGTGGTATTAGTCACCAGTACAAAGATAGTTTTTTCGCACTACTCTTTATTCATTAACTCGAATTAATCAGAATTCTCTAGGTAGAAAAATAAACATCTACAGACTTCCTTCGGAAAGATAACTAAGTAAATCCACAGCAAGTGCAAGTGTCACATATAATCATGGCCGCAACACATAAGCTAAAACGATCCAACATGAAGATATAATCACGGTCCTCATCTCCAAAATGGGAATAAAAAGTTGACACATCCCGAATGAATGAGCAAAAATGGGAGATATGGTTTAAAACTGACCTCCTCAGCACTGAATTCCCAGTAGTCTTTATCTCCCATCACATCTGCCAGGTAGGCAGTCGTTTCCATAGAAGCTCGGGTAAGTTCCCCCTGATACTTTCTACCTTTCCGCCGTCTGACTAGTTTGTAAGATTCCAAAGCATCTTGAGCTATGCGCTTGGCAATGACACATGATGGACAATACCAATTTCCGTCAGGAATTCTAATAAGAGGTGGATTCAAACAGTATGTGTGATACTCAGCATCGCATGTATCACACAAGAGAACACTGTCATCATCTTTGTCAACGCCACATACTTTACATACCCCCTCATCCCACGGGGCCTTGGGAAGCTTATTTATTGAAACAACTATGTCCTTAATTTCCTTCTTCATCTCTGTGCTTAGGCATTCCAATTTTCTGTAGTCCATAAGTTTCTGAACAAGTGGTAGAACCTATACCAGCAAAACAAAAAAGGCTTGAAACTTGAGAAAATAATTGAACCGATACTGCAACTATTTTCGTAGAAAAAAGGAGAACATGCATACGACTTCTGAAAAGTGAGAGGCACACACAACGACAATTATACACGCACACAAAAGGAAGAACCCTTCTAAAGCATCTAACTTTGATCTCAAAGGCCTATAACTTTCACAAAAGATAGAAGATGCTACTAAGTAACGAATATATCTTGTTGTGCAGACCATAGCAGAAAAAGGAGGAAAAAGACAAACCTCAGCTTCGTATAATGACTTCAATTTTTCAGACAATGTTTCAACCAGTTCTACACACTCTGGTTGATCCGCATACATAGCACGTATACAATTCCACAGCTGCAAATCAGAAAGTTAGAATTAGCATGTCATCCATGAAAAACGATCAAGTTGCATGCATAAAAAATAGAGTCCAGGAGTATACCATCACAATGAAATTTTTAAAATAAGTTAAGTATATACTGTCAGTCTCAATTGACTCGACTTGTAAATTGTAATCATAGCTAAAACGTTATCCAAGCAAAAATATTCCAAATATAAAGCTTGCTCTTGCAATACTTTTACATTCATGCATCTAAACGAATAGTGTGAAACTAACAGCACAAAGATGCAATGCCCAAAATGAAAATATAGCACTTTTACGATAAGCATTCAGAAACTAATTCTCAGATCGCGCAAAAAGCATATGCCATAAATTGCACAGAAAAATCAGAGGTAAGAGGGAGAATCTCACCTCAAGAACATCCTCAAGAAAAGCTTCAGTTGATCCGTCGTACGCACCAGCAGCCAACCTCAAATCAATAGTTCTGAAGTCTAAGGGACGCGAAACCATTGCAGGTGATCCCAGGAGTCCGTCATCATCATTATCACTTGAATTTAGTAACTTTCTCCCCAGCAAAGTGCAAAATACTTTATCCTTGTCTGCAGCTGCAACATCACGCAACACAGCACGACATTTCTTCATAATGACATCAGATACACCAATAGACGTCCTCTTTTTGGTTCCTTTAACAAACCTCTGCACCAAATCTCCACCTCGAACATCCGCTAGCAATGAGAGCACAGCTTTCTGTATTCAGTACGACCAAAATAAATTATCTTAGAATTAAGGTGAGTCTAAAAAAATAGCATGCATCATCAGACTGAGATTACATCACCGCAAGAACAAGAGCCAAGAACAAGAGCCAGAAAACGTGAAGTGAATTTGAAAAAAACAAGAAATGCTTAGTTTATGCAATACAAAATTGCTATTTCAGGAGGGAAGAGAATTGGTTTCAGAGCTTGAACCTTTGTCGGTCCTGATGCATTGCCTTTATATACTTCTTTACTGATGGAATGCTCCAATATCTTCTTTGCCCACTCAGGTGGATTTCTCTCTAAAGCATCATAGACACACTTTCTGATTCTAGTCCCAACATTTGTTGGAAGCTTTCTCACAGGTTCTAGAACCTGTGTCCACTCTGGAATATCACCATTGCAAGCGTTTGTCTCAGTAGCATCAAGGCCATCAGAATCATCATCTTCCACAGAAAGAACATCATTTTCTCTTGTCAATGAACCAAATATTCTTTTAGTAGCCTCTGCAAGTAACTGAAGATAAAGAGTTAATATCTACACGTAAGTCCAACGATCATTCTCTTTCTGTGGATGGTTTAGGAACTTAAGTATATTAACACTTTTTCTATAACAATCAAATTTCTTGCCCCAAAAGTGGACCATCAAGATATTTAAGAGTAACAGAATATCAATGCCAAAATATAGAAGAGAAAAAGAAGCTCAACTACTCTAGAGTGACAAACGAATGGAACAAAGCTTCAAATAAGCTTGAGAAAGATCAACCTGACTAATTTCGGGGAAGGTAAATGATAAAACATTGGAAGGACAAGAAAAACAGCATATAGGTGACGTTTCCAAAGTGAAACTAAGTTTGTGATCTCGTCATCCAGTAATACAAGCACGATATGTAGCCCAGAAAATAAATAGAAAAATAACAAAAACATACCATTGAATCGGCTTCCATCCCAGCCACTCCTGTGAGTGAACCGCAAAGCAAACCACCATCCCCTTGTAAGCAACGGAATACCTTACCACTTTCCCGTGCAGCTATCTCTGCTGATTCGAGGTTCCCATCCATTGATAAAAGAGACAAGATGTACCTACGGGCCAATTCAGGCCAGGTGAACTCGTTAACAGGAAGCATATTCAGCTTATTTCTTTTAGCAGAAAGTGTACTGTCATCCTTTTTCCGTCCTCGTCTGGATCTCGACTCTCCAGAATCGAAGTTTGGATCAACAAATGCAGCTACCTTGGATTGTATCTCACATATTAGCACTTGCAGAATCGAAATGTGTGTCCTTGTTAGAAGTGCACCCAAGCACGGCCCACGAGATGATTATGAAATGTTAAACTCAGTAGAATCCCCTGCTTTTGTCTCCTTTAGTACAGAAGTAGAGGTATTTTCCGAAGAATAAGGTTGGCGAGATTCATCGAACATAGAAAAAAATTTTGTAGCTGTACAATCCTTATCACTAATGTTCATCTCACTTCTGTTAACTTCTTTCCCAGATTTATCAAGAAACAAACCATCAAACACTGGATTGATAAGCTCCTGTTCAAGCTTCTCAGGTGAGAAAGCCTCTTCCAAACCCAAAATTTCACGGAAACGCCAGAACACTTCAGATACCTGATTAGGCAAGCATAAGAAAATGACTATCATATATGTGTGGCAGGACTTATTGAATGAAGGGGTACGTTGTAGATTACCATATAAGAAAAAACACAATGTCCGTACCTGAAGGAAGTCACCAACAAGCCCAGGAGGAAGCCTCAAACACATAGGCCTCCCGGGAGGGGGGTGTGGATTGCTGACACCATCACCACCATTTAGTTTAGGCCTCTTGGCTTTCCGAGAAATCTCACCTAAAACTCCTTCCTTGACATTTTCCCTACTTTTTGGTTTGACAAGTAGCGCTCCTTCTGCTACAGTCACGGAAACAGAAGAAGAACTTCTACTCTTCAGAGACCTATAATTTGAACATGATTCGGCACCAGGCATACGCTCAATCATTTCCTGTACAAAATCTGCATCAAGTCCAAATCTGCTTTGATCCAGCCACCTTGACAATGCATCAACTAGAGTTGCAATCTCGCTTTTATCCTTTTCACCACATGTAGCACTGTGAGGAGCCAAAGAACAGCAAAATCTTGACAACGATAAAATTACATTGTCTTTCTCATTTATCATATCCCAGTTGATTTCCCTTGTTTCTCTGTCAACATGCTTGCAAAGGAAGTTCATGGTACCCTTCTGCTTCAGGACATTGGAACATGCATCAACAAGTTTCTGAGACACGTTTTTCCATGCAACAGACAATGAATCTTCTTCCACAACAATATCGCCAATTTCAACCCCATGCCCCTGATTATATGATAAACTATTATCAAAGTCTACTTGAGAAGAACCAACATCCGAGCGCAGGCAATTGAATGTATTGGAGAAATTCTTCTCACGTAAACAAGACAATATATCATCTCCAAGAGGAGGGGAGGGATCTGAAAGAAGGATCTCAACAGTGTCGTCATCATGCTCTTGAGTACTGTCTCTACGATCACCTCGTTTGTCAACCTTCTGTTCCACCATTTCATCAATCTTTGGGCAGGAGAAGACAGTTGATCCAATTGGTATAAATGATTTAGAGCACGGTGACCGTGTAACCTTGAAAACAGGCCCAGAACTGCCATCAGATACTTCACACGTAAATAGAGACCCCGTGATCTTATCATGCCAGCAGGACTTATATCCTATTGGATAAATCATGTTGACATTGTGGTAAGACTGTCTTATGTCAATTCGTCCAAGCGACAGAACAAAGAAATCTCCAAACTGCATCGGAAGTCCGTTCTGAAAATCAAATACACAAACATAAGGATTAAAAATAATAATAATAATAATAATAATAATAATAATAATAATAATCATAATCAGGAGAGGTTCAAAGTTTACACTTACATTAGCTTCCTCACAACCGCATCCATTATTTCCAGAGCTAAGAGATTCACCAGCCTGAAAAAGAGTACCAGATTTAATGGCAAAAGGGGAGATCGTCTGACCATTGAATGGAAAACGCCTGAGCTGAGCACTCTCTGAAATACTCTTTTGCTCAGGGAAACCTTTGTTAGGCCATCTTGATGTCTTTCTTCTCTTGGGCATATGCAATCTTTCTTGAAGAAGAGAACTCTCATTCCTGATTTCAGCATCCATACAGCTGTAGTTGCCATTAAATGGCAAGCCCAGATAACAAGCAACATCTGGTATTGAACTAAATGTTTTTCCATTTGGAGCACAATACACTGCACATAGATGATAGCCATTTAAAGGTTGTTTAAATTCGACACGCCAGCCATCTTCTAATACTCCGTGCCTTTCAGATATGAAATGCCTGAGATTTTGCAGCAACAGCTCACTTGGATCCAAGGATGGAAATCTAATGGGCAAACTACTGCTGCTCAGGCTTAATGGGAAGCCAAAAGTATGTGAATCCAATGCATCCACGCTCATTTTGGTATTACGAGCAATTGTCCCTGAAGCTTCGAGACTAGCATGCCCTCTACCAGGAGGATTCAAAAAGCTTGAATGCGTCATTGCATATTCAAAAGAGTTTCCTATGCAAGAACTGCTGGCCAGCATATGCTTTCTGGAGAAGAAACAAGGAAGCACATGACCCATAGATGCTTTAAAATTTCTGCTAGTTATTTTCTAAGACATAACCAATTTCAAGAATATAGAAGGCCAGGCAAAATCCGATCAAACAACTGAACGAAAAAGAACAGAAAAACGAAAGCTCCCACAAGGGATAGTCTTGAAATTTATCAGAAACTACCATATGTATAGAAAGCATCGTCATGCATAGATAATTCATAAGAGTCAAAATCAAAGGCTACTTAAGAACTCTCATGAACGGTAGCTAATATACCCATAATCCTTCTGGCTTCTCTTTTGATCCCGTTAGTTCCTATGCATGTAAAATACGGCTTACCCAAGTCTTGCTTCTAAGTTCGAACTCAACCAAAATTAAATTCCTATAAACCCTAACGCATCGTCAAAACAGAAGAAGCACGGCTACGTACCTCGAATCTGACGTGTCCTCGCCTCCGTATCCCTCCGCATCACTCGGCGGGGAGGCGTTCATATCCAGGATGAGCTTAGACTTCACCCCCAACGGCCACAGTTTGCTCCTCTCGCCGCCGGTGACACAGTCGCTGCACATCCAATCGGCGGAAGGAGCCGCCTCCACTCCATCGTTAACACAGCATAGATGAAACCCTCGCTCACAAGCGTCGCAGACTACTACGAGCTCCATCGACTCCGGCCTTCCACACGCGCCGCACGCGGCCTCCCGATCCGGCCCAGGAACCTCCGCAGGCGCTCCAGGCGCTGGGTCCGGATTTTCGTGAATTGACCTAACAACTTCAACAGGTTCGTACTCTCCGTCATCATCCTGATCACCGGTGCAACCACCGCCGAGTGTAGCGCCGGTAGGGATTTCGTTGAGATCGATGCCGAGAAAGGAGCGATTATCTTCCTTGTGACCGGCGCTCCTGGTCTCTCTGAGTTGCTCGTTCGTAGAATCAGTGAGTTCCATTATTCGATTAGGTTATTGGAATCGAGCATTGCTTACATTGAAGTCGAAGAAGAAGATTGAGAAGAAGAAGAAAAAAATAGCGAGAAAGTGAGAAGAGGTTTTCTTATTAATTTTCTCTCCACTTTTCCCGAAGTTCTGTTTGGAGAGAGAGAGCAAAAAAACGTGAATTATCCCCTAGCTTTTTTTTTTTTTTTTTTGTGCGCGTTTTAAAAATTCTTTTTGTTTTCTTATTACCAAACATGTATTGTTGAAGATGCTACTCGAATATTGCAACCTAAAAATTGAACTACAAAATGAAAAAAAGAGTAAAAAAATATCCAATAATATGAAGCTAAATTATTGTTTAATTAATTTAATTTACGGGATTACATGATAGCAAAGCATGAATAGTCATTATATGAAATAATTTATTACTTTGTATTTGTTGATGTTGTATGGGGGTGGTTCTTGGTGTATAACGATAAAGATAGGTACAAAGTAGGGTTGGGCAAAAAATCCATAATATTTGATTCGATCCATTATTTGCTTCGATTAGATTCGAAAAATCCGGATATCCGTAATTACACGGAGCAAAGCAAATACTAAAAATCAATATCCATTTAAAACGGAGCAAATCACAAATACTAAAATTTTAAGAGACGGATATCCGATCCGCTCCGATATATGTATAAGTATATAAATAATTACATATATATTATATAATTATTATATGTATATATAAGTTTTTGTGAATTTTTATTTTTATATTAGTTATTTTAATACTGAAGTTTAACCAATTATAAAGAAATTTGTTTTTTATATGAATTTTTTCATTTATAAGTTAATTTCTGATTTTTTAATAATTATTTTAATATTTTAATTGATAGTTTAGTTAAAAAAATATATTTTTCATATAAATTTATGCATTTTTAGTATTTTTTTATTAAAAAGATCAAACTTAATATCCGCAAATATCCACAAATATCTGTAAAATTTTCAGATATTCGATCCGCGTCCAGGTCTAGTACAAAGCAATAGACCTGATTAGTCAAATATATTACTGTGTCAGAAGAAAGGTGAAGAATTTAAAACCATTGGCATCCCGATGAAAGTAGGTCAAGGAAGGTGTTATAAACACGTTAATGATACTAATTAATCTTTATTTTTGTTTTATTTTTGATACTAAAGCAGTCTCCTTTCTTCTTGTCTACAAACTAAAGCAGTCTTGAAGTTCATACTATTCCTTGTTTAATGGTGAAAACCGATTTTCACACAAGCCAAGCAGTTGAATTAGTAGTGAAAGCAGGGATGTCAAAAAAAAAAAAAAAAAATAGTGAAACCAGAAAAACAAAAATCAAGATTATTCTTAGTTTTCATTTAGGGGGAAAAACTGCAAATTATAAATCTGAAGTTGTGTCGGTTTAAAACTGATGATCAACTAAAAAATGACTTAAACTAGCCTAATCAACGGATCCGATTAGTCGACCAAATGTAGAAATAGAACTCGCATATAAAAATCAAAGCAAGAACAAAATGAATATTGTTATTATCAAATTTCGTAAACATTGTCAACTACATCTACCAGTCCCGGATTAACTACAAGTCTACTACAATGTATCGTTCTTGTAGAGTATATGAAATGTATGTATATACACTCACGTGCATAGAAACTATATAGTATTCGGCGAGAAAACTAGAATCTTGTGATATTTATTATATTTGGTTCCAGCCATTTCCTTTATTTTGTTCAACTTGTTATCAGTCGATACAAATAGTAATTGGATATGGTAGCTGACAGCTTGTAACATTTCCTTATCTGAACTTTCCAAATGTGATGTGCGTGTATCATCATCATGTATCTATCTATACGAGAGGGTTGATCCTTCATCTCCAAATCTAGCCCGAGGGTATTACGACACGAACCAAAACTGTATCAGAGAGAACAAAATCAGCAAGCAATATATTAATTTGGTCCGCCAAAAGAAATATGGGTGGGTACCCTGCGAGCTATAAAACGACGTCGCTTTATATATCAATACTACTAGTAGTACGACGAGTCTACTACTACTGTTGGCCGGTTATTTAGTTTCGTCTTGGTCGACTCTTATTCTCTCTCTCTGGCATTTCGAATTTGTATAGAAAGTGTTCAACTGTTCTTCACTTAGTCATAGACACCGCTTGATTCGCCGGTACTATTTCTATCTCCAGTTTCTCGTTTTTATTCTTCTGCGATTTCCATCACACGGTGTTGGATTTGGAATTTTTTTTTTTTTTTTCGGAATTCTTTTTAGAGTTATCAAGTGAGATCGATGTTTTTTGTTTTTTTGTTGTTTCTAATCTCGTAATTGCTTGCATTTTGATTTGGTACTGTAGATCTCTGCTCTTTCATGTTCTTGCTGTTGAATTCTGTGCAAGTACAATTAAACCAATTTCACTATGGAATTTTTTTTTTTTTTTTTTTTTTTTTTTCAAAATTATTAAT